>JASTWF010000570.1:185775-306710 GCA_030390025.1 Squalus acanthias | reverse complement strand
GGGTACAGTGTGTGTGAAGGGTGGGGAGTTGGATGGGGTACAGTGTGTGTGTGAGGGTGGGGAGTTGGATGGGGTACAGATTGCGTGTGAGGGTGGGGAGTTGGATGGGGTACAGTGTTTGTGAGGGTGGGGAGTTGGATTGGGTACAGATTGTGTGTGAAAGGGTGGGGAGTTGGATGGGGTACAGTGTGTGTGTGAGGGTGGGGAGTTAGATGGGGTACAGTGTGTGTGAAAGGGTGGGGAGTTGGATGGGGTACAGTGTGTGTGTGAGGGTGGGGAGTTGGATGGGGTAAAATATGAGTGAAAGGGTGGGGTGTTGGATGGGGTACAGTGTGTGTGAGGGTGGGTTGTTGGATGGGGTACAGTGTGTGTGCGAAAAGGTGGCGAGTTGGATGGGGTAGAGTGTGTGTGTGAAAGTGTGGGGAGTTGGATGGGGTACTGTGTGTGGGAGGGTGGGGAATTGGATGAGGTACAATGTTTCTGTGAAAGGGTGGGGAGTAAGATGGGGTTCAGTGTGTGGGAGGATGTGGAGTTAAATGGGGTACAGCGTTTGAGTGAAAGGGTGGGGAGTTGGATGGGGTACAGTGTGTGTTTAAGGGTGGGGCGTTGGATGGGGTACAGTTTGTGTGTGAGGGTGAGGAATTGAATGGGGTACAGTGCGTGTGTGAAAGAGTGGGGAATTGGATGGGGTACAGTGTGTGGGTGAAAGGGTGGGGAGTTGGATGGGGGACAGTGTGTGTGTGAAAGAGTGGGGAATTGGATGGGGTACAGTGTGTGGGTGAAAGGGTGGGGAGTTGGATGGGGGACAGTGTGTGTGTGAGAGTGGGGAGTTGGATGGGTTACAGAGTGTGTGAGGGTGGGGAGGTGGATGGGGTACAGTGTGTGAAAGGGTGGCGAGCTGGTTGGGGTACAGTGTGTGTGTGAAAGGTTTGGGAGTTGCATGGGGTACAGAGTGTGTGAAAGGGTGGGGAGTTGGATGGGGTACAGTGTGTGAGTGAGGGTGGGGAGTTGGATGAGGTACAATGTTTCTGTGAAAGGGTGGGGAGTTGGATGGGGTTCAGTGTTTCTGCGAAAGGGTGGGGAGTTGGATGGGGTACAGTGTGTGTGAGAGGGTGGGGAGTTGGATGGGGTACAGTCTGTGTTTGAGGGTGTGGAGTTGGATGGGGTACAGTGTGTGTGTGAGGGTGAGGAGTTGAATGGGGTACAGTGTGTTTGTGAGTGTGCGGAGTTGGATGGGGTTCAGTGAGTGTGAAAGGGTGAGGAGTTGGATGGGGTACAGTGAGTGTGAGAGGGTGTGGACTTAGATGGGGTACAGCGTTTGAGTGAAAGGGTGGGGAGTTGGGTGGGGTACAGTGTGTGTGTGAGGGTGAGGAGTTGAATGGGGTACAGTGTGTGTGTGAGGGTGGGGAGTTGGATGGGGTACAGTGTGTGTGTGAGGGTGGGGAGTTGGATGGGGTACAGTGTGTGTGAGAGGGTGGGGAGTTGGATGGGGTACAGTGTGTGTGAGGGTGGGGAGTTGGATGGGGTACAGTGTGTGTGTGAAGGGTGGGGAGTTGGATGGGGTACAGTGTGTGTGAGAGGGTGGGGAGTTGGATGGGGTACAGTGTGTGTGAGGGTGGGGAGTTGGATGGGGTACAGTGTGTGTGAGAGGGTGGGGAGTTGGATGGGGTACAGTGTGTGTGAGGGTGGGGAGTTGGATGGGGTACAGTGTGTGTGAAGGGTGGGGAGTTGGATGGGGTACAGTGTGTGTGAGGGTGGGGAGTTGGATGGGGTACAGTGTGTGTGAAGGGTGGGGAGTTGGATGGGGTACAGTGTGTGTGTGAGGGTGGGGAGTTGGATGGGGTACAGTGTGTGTGAAGGGTGGGGAGTTGGATGGGGTACAGTGTGTGTGAAGGGTGGGGAGTTGGATGGGGTACAGTGTGTGAGAGGGTGGGGAGTTGGATGGGGTACAGTGTGTGTGAGGGTGGGGAGTTGGATGGGGTACAGTGTGTGTGAGGGTGGGGAGTTGGATGGGGTACAGTGTGTGTGAGAGGGTGGGGAGTTGGATGGGGTACAGTGTGTGTGAAGGTGGGGAGTTGGATGGGGTACAGTGTGTGTGAGGGTGGGGAGTTGGATGGGGTACAGTGTGTGTGTGAGGGTGGGGAGTTGGATGGGGTACAGTGTGTGTGTGAGGGTGGGGAGTTGGATGGGGTACAGTGTGTGTGAGGGTGGGGAGTTGGATGGGGTACAGTGTGTGTGAGAGGGTGGGGAGTTGGATGGGGTACAGTGTGTGTGAGGGTGGGGAGTTGGATGGGGTACAGTGTGTGTGAGAGGGTGGGGAGTTGGATGGGGTACAGTGTGTGTGAGGGTGGGGAGTTGGATGGGGTACAGTGTGTGTGAGAGGGTGGGGAGTTGGATGGGGTACAGTGTGTGTGTGAGGGTGGGGAGTTGGATGGTGTGCAGTGTGTGTGTGAGGATGGGGAGTTGGATGGGGTACAGTGTGTGTGAGAGAGGTGGGGAGTTGGATGGGGTACAGTGTGTGAGAGGGTGGGGATTTGGATGGGGTACAGTGTGTGTGAGGGTGGGGAGTTGGATGGGGTACAGTGTGTGAGAGGGTGGGGAGTTGGATGGGGTACAGTGTGTGTGACGGGTGGGGAGATGGATGGGGTACAGTGTGTGTGACGGTGGGGAGTTGGATGGTGTACAGTGTGTGTGAGAGGATGGGGAGTTGGAAGGGCTACAGAGTGTGTGAAGACTGGGGGAGTTGGATGGGGTACAGTGTGTGTGAGAGGGTGGGGAGTTGGATGGGGACAGTGTGTGTGAGGGTGGGGAGTTGGATGTGGTACAGGTGTGTGAGAGGGTGGGGAGATGGATGGGGTACAGTGTGTGTGAGAGGGTGGGGTGTTGGATAGGGTACAGTGTGTGTGAGAGGGTGGGGAGTTGGATGGGGTACAGTGTGTGTGTGAAGGGTGGGAGTTGGATGGGGTACAGTGTGTGTGTGAGGGTGGGGAGTGGATGGGGTACAGTGTGTGTGAAGGGTGGGGAGTTGGATGGGGTACAGTGTGTGTGAGGGTGGGGAGTTGGATGGGGTACAGTGTGTGTGAGGGTGGGGAGTTGGATGGGGTACAGTGTGTGTGTGAGGGTGGGGAGTTGGATGGGGTACAGTGTGTGTGAGGGTGGGGAGTTGGATGGGGTACAGTGTGTGAGAGGGTGGGGAGTTGGATGGGGTACAGTGTGTGTGAAGGGTGGGGAGTTGGATGGGGTACAGTGTGTGTGAGGGTGGGGAGTTGGATGGGTACAGTGTGTGTGAAGGGTGGGGAGTTGGATGGGGTACAGTGTGTGTGAGGGTGGGGAGTTGGATGGGGTACAGTGTGTGTGTGAGGGTGGGGAGTTGAATGGGGTACAGTGCGTGTGTGAGGGTGGGGAGTTGGATGGGGTTCAGTGTGTGTGTGAAAGGATGGGGAATTGGTTGGGGTACAGTGTGTGTCTGAGGGTGGGGAGCTGGATGGGGTACAGTATGTGTGTGAGGGTGGGGAATTGGATGGGGTACCGTGTGTGTGAAAGGGTGGGGAGTTGGATGGGGTACAGTGTGTGTCTGAGGGTGGGGAGTTGGATGGGGTACAGTGTGTGTGAGGGTGTGGAGTTTAATGGGGTACATTGTATGTGTGGGCGGGGAGTTGGATGGGGTATTGTGTGTGTGTGGGTGGGGAATTGGATGGGGTACAGTGTGCGTGTGAAAGGCTGGGGAGTTAGATGGGGTACAGTGTGTGTGTTAGGGTGGGGAGTTGGATGGGGTACAGTGTGTGTGACGGTGGGGAGATGAATGGGGTACAGTGTGTATGACGGTGGGGAGTTGGATGGTGTACAGTGTGGGTGAGAGGGTGGGGAGTTGGAAGGGCTACAGAGTGTATGAAAGACTGGGGTTGGATGGTGTACAGTGAGTGTGAGAGGGCGGGGAGTTGGATGGGGTACAGAGGGTGTGTGGGTGGGGAGTTGGATGGGGTACAGTGTGTGTGAGAGAAGGTGGGGATTTGGATGGGGCACAGTGTGTGTGAGGGTGGGGAGTTGGATGGGGTACAGTGTGTGCGAGGGTGGGGAGTTGGATGGGGTACAGTGTGTGTGACGGTGGGGAGATGAATGGGGTACAGTGTGTATGATGGTGGGGAGTTGGATGGTGTACAGTGTGGGTGAGAGGATGGGGAGTTGGAAGGGCTACAGAGTGTATGAAAGACTGGGGGGTTGGATGGTGTACAGTGAGTGTGAGAGGGCGGGGAGTTGGATTGGGGACAGTGTGTGTGAGGTTGGGGGGTTGGATGTGGTACAGTGTGTGTGAGAGGGTGGGGAGTTGGATGGGGTACAGTGTGTGTGAGAGGGTGGGGAGTTGGATGGGGTACAGTGTGCGTGAAAGGGTGGGGAGTTGGATGGGGTACAGTGTGTGTGTGAGGGTGGGGAGTTGGATGGAGTGCGGTGCGTGTGAGAGGGTGGGGAGTTGGATGGGGTACAGTGTGTGTGTGAGGGTGGGGAGTTGGATGGAGTGCGGTGTGTTTGAGAGGGTGGGGAGTTGGATGTGGTACAGTGTGTGTGTATGTGAGGGTGGGGAGTTGGATGGGGTACAGTGTGTGTGAAAGAGTTGGGAGTTGGATGGGGAACAGTGTGTGTGAAAGGGTGGGGAGTTGGATGGGGTACAATGTGTGTGTGAGGTTGGGGAGTTGTTTGGGGTACAGTGTGTGTGAGGGCAGGGTGTTGGATGGGGTACAGTGTGAGTGTGAGAGGGTGGGGTGTTGTATGGTGTACAGTGTGTGTCAAGGGTGGGGAGTTGGATGGGGTACAATGTGTGTGTGAGGTTGGGGAGTTGTTTGGGGTACAGTGTGTGTGAGGGCAGGGTGTTGGATGGGGTACAGTGTGAGTCTGAGAGGGTGGGGTGTTGTATGGGGTACAGTGTGTGTGTGAAAGGGTGGGGAGTTGGATGGGCTACTGTATGTGTGCGAGTGTGGGGAGTTGGAGGGGGTACAGTGTGTGTGTGAGGGTGGGGAGTTGGATGGGGTACAATTTGTGTGTGAGAGGGTGGGGAGTTGGATGGGGTACAGATTGTGTGAGGGTGGGGAGTTGGATGTGGTACAGTGTGTGTGCGGGTGGGGTGTTGGATGGGGTACAGTGTGTGTGTGAAATGGTGGGGAGTTGGATGGGGTACAGTGTTTGTGTGGGAGGGTGGGGAATTGGATGGGGTACAGTGTGTGTCTGAGGGTGGGGAGTAGGATGGGGTACAGTGTGTGTGTGAGGGTGGGGAGTTGGATAGGGTACAGTGTGTGGGAGGGTGGGGAATTGGATGGGGTACAGTGTGTGGGAGGGTGGGGAGTTGGATGGGGTACATTGTTTCTGTGAAAGGGTGGGAAGTTGGATGGGGTACAGTGTGAGTGTGAGTGTGGGGAGTTGGATGGGGTACAGTGTGTGTGTGAGAGGGTGGGGAGTTGGATGGGGTACAGTGTGTGAGATGGTGGGGAGTTGGATGGGGTACAGTGTGTGAGATGGTGGGGAGTTGGATGGGGTACAGTGTGTGTGAAAGGGTGGGGTTTTCGATGGGGTACAGTGTGTGTGAGGGTGGGGAAACATAGAAACATAGAAGATAGGAGCAGGAGTAGGCCATTCGGCCCGTCGAGCCTGCTCCGCCATTCGATGAGATCATGGCTGATCATCCAAACTCAGTACACTGTACCTGCCTTCTCCCCATATCCCTTGATACCTTTCTCTTTAAGAAATATATCCAACTCATTCTTGAATATATTTAATGACTTGGCCTCAACTACCTTCTGTGGTAGAGAATTCCACAGGTTCACCACTCTCTGGGTGAAGAAATTCTTCCTCATTTCTGTCCTAAATGGCTTACCCCTTATCCTTAGATTATGACCCCTGGTTCTGGACTCTCTGACCATCGGGAAGATTCTTTCTGCATCTAGTCTGTCCAGACCTGTCAGAATTTTATATGTTTCGATGAGATCCCCTCTCATTCTTCTATACTCCAGCGAGTATAAGGCCAATCGTCCCAATCTCTCCTCATATGTCATTCCTGCCATCCCAGGTATCAGCCTTGTGAATCTTCGCTGAACTCCTTCCATGGCAAGAACATCCTTCCTCAGATAAGGCGACCAAAACTGCACACAGTACTCAAGGTGTGGTCTTACCAAGGCCCTGTACAACTGCAGCAGGACATCCCTGTTCCTATACTCAAACCCTTTCGCTATGAAGGCCAACATACCATTTGCCTTCTTCGCCGCCTGCTGCACCTGCATGCTTACCTTCAGCTACTGGTGCACAAGGACACCCAGGTTTCGTTGCACTTCCCCTTCTCCCAATCTATTGCCATTCAGATAATAGTCTACCTTTTTGTTTTTGACACCAAAGTGGATAACCTCGCATTTGTCCACATTATATTGCATCTGCCACGCTTCTGCCCAATCACCCAACCTGTCCAAATCATCCTGGAGTTTCTCGGTATCCTCCTCGCAGCACACACTCCCACCCAGCTTTGTGTCACCTGCAAACTTGGAGATATTACATTTAGTTCCCTTATCTAGATCATTAATGTATATTGTGAATAGCTGGGCTCCAAGGACCGATCCCTGCAGTACCCAACTAGTCACTGCTTGCCACTCGGAAAAAGACCCATTAATTTCTACTCGCTGCTTTCTGTCCGCCAACCAGTTCTCTATCCAAGTCAATACCTTGCCCCCAATCCCATGTGCCTTAACTTTACACGCTAATCTCTTATGCTGGACCTTATCGAAATCCTTTTGAAAGGGAGTTGGATGGGGTTCAGTGTGTGTGTAAGAGGGTGGGGAGTTAGATGGGGTAAAATATGTGTGAAAGGGTGGGGTGTTGGATGGGGTACAGTGTGTGTGAGGGTGGGGCGTTGGATGGGGTACAGTCTGTGTGCGAAAAGGTGGCGAGTTGGATGGGGTAGAGTGTGTGTGTGAAAGTGTGGGGAGTTGGATGGGGTACTGTGTGAGGGAGGGTGGGGAATTGGATGAGGTACAATGTTTCTGTGAAAGGGTGGGGAGTAAGATGGGGTTCAGTGTGTGGGAGGATGTGGAGTTAAATGGGGTACAGCGTTTGAGTGAAAGGGTGGGGAGTTGGATGGGGTACAGTGTGTGTTTAAGGGTGGGGAGTTGGATGGGGTACAGTTTGTGTGTGAGGGTGAGGAATTGAATGGGGTACAGTGCGTGTGTGAAAGAGTGGGGAATTGGATGGGGTACAGTGTGTGGGTGAAAGGGTGGGGAGTTGGATGGGGGACAGTGTGTGTGTGAGAGTGGGGAGTTGGATGGGTTACAGAGTGTGTGAGGGTGGGGAGGTGGATGGGGTACAGTGTGTGAAAGGGTGGTGAGCTGGATGGGGTACAGTGTGTGTGTGAAAGGGTGGGGAGTTGGATGGGGTACAGTGTGTGAGTGAGGGTGGGGAGTTGGATGAGGTACAATGTTTCTGTGAAAGGGTGGGGAGTTGGATGGGGTTCAGTGTTTCTGTGAAAGGGTGGGGAGTTGGATGGGGTACAGTGAGTGTGTGAGTGTGGGGAGTTGGATGGGGTACAGTGTGTGTCTGAGGGTGAGGAGATGGACGGGGTACAGTGTGTGTAAAAGGGTGGGGAGTTGGATGGGTACAGTGTGTGTGTGAGGGTGGGGAGTTGGATGGGGTACAGATTGTGTGTGAGGGTGGGGAGTTGGGTGGGGTACAGTGTGTGTGAGGGTGGGGAGTTGGATTGGGTACAGAGTGTGTGTGAAAGGGTGGGGAGTTGGATGGGGTACAGTGTGTGTGTGAGGGTGGGGAGTTAGATGGGGTACAGTGTGTGTGAAAGGGTGGGGAGTTGGATGGGGTACAGTGTGTGTGTGAGGGTGGGGAGTTGGATGGGGCACAGTGTGTGTGAGAGTGGGGATTTGGATGTGGTACAGTGTGTGTGTGAAAGGGTGGGAAGTTGGATGGGGTACAGTGTGTGTGTGAGGGTGATGAGTTCAATGGGGTACAGTGTATGTGAGAGGGTGGGGAGTTGGATGGGGTACAGTGTGTGTGTGAGGGGCTGGGGAGTTGGATGGGGTACAGTGGGTGTGAAAGACTGGGGGGTTGAATGGGTTACAGTGTGTCTGTGAGAGTGGGGAGTTGGATGGGGTACATTGTGTGTGAGCGTGGGGAGTTGGATGGAGTACAATGTGTGTGAGGGTGGGGAGTTGGATGATTTACAGAGTGTGTGTGAGAGGGTGGGGTTTTGGATGGGGTACAGTGTGTGTTAAAGGGTGGGGTGTTGGATGGGGTACAGTGTGTGTGTGAAAGGGTGGGAAGTTGGATGGGGTACAGTGTGTGTGTGATTGTGGGGAGTTGGATGGGGTACAGTGTGTGTGTGAAAGGGTGGGGAGTTGGATGGGGTACAGTGTGTGTGAAGGTGGGGAGTTGGATGTGGTACATTGTGTGTGCGGGTTGGGTGTTGGATGGGTTACAGTGTGTGTGTGAAATGGTGGGGAGTTGGATGGGGTGCAGTGTTTGTGTGGCAGGGTCGGGAATTGGATGGGGTACAGTGTGTGTCTGAGGGTGGGGAGTTGGATGGGGTACAGTGTGTGTGTGAGGGTGGGGAGTTGGATGGGGTACATTGTGTGGGAGGGTGGGGAATTGGATGGGGTACAGTGTGTGAGAGGGTGGGGAGTTGGATGGGGTACAGTGTGTGTGTGAAAGGGTGGGGAGTAGGATGGGGTACAGTGTGTGTGAGGGTGGGGAGTTGGATGTGGTACAGTGTGTGTGCGGGTGGGGTGTTGGATGGGGTACAGTGTGTGTGTGAAATGGTGGGGAGTTGGATGGGGTACAGTGTTTGTGTGGGAGGGTGGGGAATTGGATGGGGTACAGTGTGTGTCTGAGGGTGGGGAGTAGGATGGGGTACAGTGTGTGTGTGAGGGTGGGGAGTTGGATAGGGTACAGTGTGTGGGAGGGCGGGGAATTGGATGGGGTACAGTGTGTGGGAGGGTGGGGAGTTGGATGGGGTACATTGTTTCTGTGAAAGGGTGGGAAGTTGGAAGGGGTACAGTGTGAGTGTGAGTGTGGGGAGTTGGATGGGGTACAGTGTGTGTGTGAGAGGGTGGGGAGTTGGATTGGGTACAGTGTGTGAGATGGTGGGGTGTTGGATGGGGTACAGTGTGTGAGATGGTGGGGAGTTGGATGGGGTACAGTGTGTGTGAAAGGGTGGGGTTTTCGATGGGGTACAGTGTGTGTGAGGGTGGGGAAACATAGAAACATAGAAGATAGGAGCAGGTGTAGGCCATTCGGCCCGTCGAGCCTGCTCCGCCATTCGATGAGATCATGGCTGATCATCCAAACTCAGTACACTGTACCTGCCTTCTCCCCATATCCCTTGATACCTTTCTCTTTAAGAAATATATCTAACTCATTCTTGAATATATTTAATGATTTGGCCTCAACTACCTTCTGTGGTAGAGAATTCCACAGGTTCACCACTCTCTGGGTGAAGAAATTCTTCCTCATTTCTGTCCTAAATGGCTTACCCCTTATCCTTAGATTACGACCCCTGGTTCTGGACTCTCTGACCATCGGGAAGATTCTTCCTGCATCTAGTCTGTCCAGATCTGTCAGAATTTTATATGTTTCGATGAGATCCCCTCTCATTCTTCGATACTCCAGCGAGTATAAGCCCAATCGTCCCAATCTCTCCTCATATGTCATTCCTGCCATCCCAGGTATCAGCCTTGTGAATCTTCGCTGAACTCCTTCCATGGCAAGAACATCCTTCCTCAGATAAGGCGACCAAAACTGCACACAGTACTCAAGGTGTGGTCTTACCAAGGCCCTGTACAACTGCAGCAGGACATCCCTGTTCCTATACTCAAACCCTTTCGCTATGAAGGCCAACATACCATTTGCCTTCTTCACTGCCTGCTGCACCTGCATGCTTACCTTCAGCTACTGGTGCACAAGGACACCCAGGTCTCGTTGCACTTCCCCTTCTCCCAATCTATTGCCATTCAGATAATAGTCTGCCTTTTTGTTTTTGACACCAAAGTGGATAACCTCGCATTTGTCCACGTTATATTGCATCTGCCATGCTTCTGCCCAATCACCCAACCTGTCCAAATCATCCTGGAGTTTCTCGGTATCCTCCTCGCAGCACACACTCCCACCCAGCTTTGTGTCACCTGCAAACTTGGAGATATTACATTTAGTTCCCTTATCTAGATCATTAATGTATATTGTGAATAGCTGGGCTCCAAGGACCAATCCCTGCAGTACCCAACTAGTCACTGCTTGCCACTCGGAAAAAGACCCATTAATTCCTACTCGCTGCTTTCTGTCCGCCAACCAGTTCTCTATCCAAGTCAATACCTTGCCCCCAATCCCATGTGCCTTAACTTTACACGCTAATCTCTTATGCTGGACCTTATCGAAATCCTTTTGAAAGGGAGTTGGATGGGGTTCAGTGTGTGTGTAAGAGGGTGGGGAGTTGGATGGGGTAAAATATGTGTGAAAGGGTGGGGTGTTGGATGGGGTACAGTGTGTGTGAGGGTGGGGCGTTGGATGGGGTACAGTGTGTGTGCGAAAAGGTGGCGAGTTGGATGGGGTAGAGTGTGTGTGTGAAAGTGTGGGGAGTTGTATGGGGTACTGTGTGAGGGAGGGTGGGGAATTGGATGAGGTACAATGTTTCTGTGAAAGGGTGGGGAGTAAGATGGGGTTCAGTGTGTGGGAGGATGTGGAGTTAAATGGGGTACAGCGTTTGAGTGAAAGGGTGGGGAGTTGGATGGGGTACAGTGTGTGTTTAAGGGTGGGGAGTTGGATGGGGTACAGTTTGTGTGTGAGGGTGAGGAATTGAATGGGGTACAGTGCGTGTGTGAAAGAGTGGGGAATTGGATGGGGTACAGTGTGTGGGTGAAAGGGTGGGGAGTTGGATGGGGGACAGTGTGTGTGTGAAAGAGTGGGGAATTGGATGGGGTACAGTGTGTGGTGAAGGGTGGGGAGTTGGATGGGGTACAGTGTGTGTGAGAGGGTGGGGAGTTGGATGGGGTACAGTGTGTGTGAGGGTGGGGAGTTGGATGGGGTACAGTGTGTGTGAAGGGTGGGGAGTTGGATGGGTACAGTGTGTGTGAAAGGTTGGGAGTTGATGGGGTACAGTGTGTGTGAAAGGGTGGGGAGTTGGATGGGTACAGTGTGTGAGTGAGGGTGGGAGTTGGATGGGTACAGTGTGTGTGTGAGGGTGGGGAGTTGGATGGGGTACAGTGTGTGTGAAGGGTGGGGAGTTGGATGGGGTACAGTGTGTGTGTGAGGGTGGGGAGTTGGATGGGGTACAGTGTGTGTGAGAGGGTGGGGAGTTGGATGGGGTACAGTGTGTGTGAGAGGGTGGGGAGTTGGATGGGGTACAGTGTGTGTGTGAGGGTGGGGAGTTGGATGGGGTACAGTGTGTGTGAGGGTGGGGAGTTGGATGGGGTACAGTGTGTGTGAGGGTGGGGAGTTGGATGGGGTACAGTGTGTGTGTGAAGGGTGGGGAGTTGGATGGGGTACAGTGTGTGTGAGGGTGGGGAGTTGGATGGGGTACAGTGTGTGTGAGAGGGTGGGGAGTTGGATGGGGTACAGTGTGTGTGTGAGGGTGGGGAGTTGGATGGGGTACAGTGTGTGTGTGAGGGTGGGGAGTTGGATGGGGTACAGTGTGTGTGAGAGGGTGGGGAGTTGGATGGGGTACAGTGTGTGTGTGAAGGGTGGGGAGTTGGATGGGGTACAGTGTGTGTGTGAAGGGTGGGGAGTTGGATGGGGTACAGTGTGTGTGAGGGTGAGGAGTTGGATGGGGTACAGTGTGTGTGAGAGGGTGGGGAGTTGGATGGGGTACAGTGTGTGTGTGAGGGTGGGGAGTTGGATGGGGTACAGTGTGTGTGAAGAGGTGGGGAGTTGGATGGGTACAGTGTGTGTGAGAGGTGGGGAGTTGGATGGGGTACATTGTGTGTGAGCGTGGGGAGTTGGATGGAGTACAATGTGTGTGAGGGTGGGGAGTTGGATGATTTACAGAGTGTGTGTGAGAGGGTGGGGTTTTGGATGGGGTACAGTGTGTGTTAAAGGGTGGGGTGTTGGATGGGGTACAGTGTATGTGTGAAAGGGTGGGAAGTTGGATGGGGTACAGTGTGTGTGTGATTGTGGGGAGTTGGATGGGGTACAGTGTGTGTGTGAAAGGGTGGGGAGTTGGATGGGGTACAGTGTGTGTGAAGGTGGGGAGTTGGATGTGGTACATTGTGTGTGCGGGTTGGGTGTTGGATGGGGTACAGTGTGTGTGTGAAATGGTGGGGAGTTGGATGGGGTACAGTGTTTGTGTGGGAGGGTAGGGAATTGGATGGGGTACAGTGTGTGTCTGAGGGTGGGGAGTTGGATGGGGTACAGTGTGTGTGTGAGGGTGGGGAGTTGGATGGGGTACATTGTGTGTGAGCGTGGGGAGTTGGATGGAGTACAATGTGTGTGAGGGTGGGGAGTTGGATGATTTACAGAGTGTGTGTGAGAGGGTGGGGTTTTGGATGGGGTACAGTGTGTGTTAAAGGGTGGGGTGTTGGATGGGGTACAGTGTATGTGTGAAAGGGTGGGAAGTTGGATGGGGTACAGTGTGTGTGTGATTGTGGGGAGTTGGATGGGGTACAGTGTGTGTGTGAAAGGGTGGGGAGTTGGATGGGGTACAGTGTGTGTGAAGGTGGGGAGTTGGATGTGGTACATTGTGTGTGCGGGTTGGGTGTTGGATGGGGTACAGTGTGTGTGTGAAATGGTGGGGAGTTGGATGGGGTACAGTGTTTGTGTGGGAGGGTAGGGAATTGGATGGGGTACAGATTGTGTGTGTCTGAGGGTGGGGAGTTGGATGGGGTACAGTGTGTGTGTGAGGGTGGGGAGTTGGATGGGGTACATTGTGTGGGAGGGTGGGGAATTGGATGGGGTACAGTGTGTGAGAGGGTGGGGAGTTGGATGGGGTACAGTGTGTGTGTGAAAGGGTGGGGAGTTGGATGGGGTACAGTGTGTGTGAGGGTGGGGAGTTGGATGTGGTACAGTGTGTGTGCGGGTGGGGTGTTGGATGGGGTACAGTGTGTGTGTGAAATGGTGGGGAGTTGGATGGGGTACAGTGTTTGTTTGGGAGGGTGGGGAATTGGATGGGGTACAGTGTGTGTCTGAGGGTGGGGAGTAGGATGGGGTACAGTGTGTGTGTGAGGGTGGGGAGTTGATAGGGTACAGTGTGTGGGAGGGTGGGGAGTTGGATGGGGTACAGTGTGTGGGAGGGTGGGGAGTTGGATGGGGTACATTGTTTCTGTGAAAGGGTGGGAAGTTGGAAGGGGTACAGTGTGAGTGTGAGTGTGGGGAGTTGGATGGGGTACAGTGTGTGTGTGAGAGGGTGGGGAGTTGGATTGGGTACAGTGTGTGAGATGGTGGGTGTTGGATGGGGTACAGTGTGTGAGATGGTGGGGAGTTGGATGGGGTACAGTGTGTGTGAAAGGGTGGGGTTTTCGATGGGGTACAGTGTGTGTGAGGGTGGGGAAACATAGAAACATAGAAGATAGGAGCAGGTGTAGGCCATTCGGCCCGTCGAGCCTGCTCCGCCATTCGATGAGATCATGGCTGATCATCCAAACTCAGTACACTGTACCTGCCTTCTCCCCATATCCCTTGATACCTTTCTCTTTAAGAAATATATCTAACTCATTCTTGAATATATTTAATGATTTGGCCTCAACTACCTTCTGTGGTAGAGAATTCCACAGGTTCACCACTCTCTGGGTGAAGAAATTCTTCCTCATTTCTGTCCTAAATGGCTTACCCCTTATCCTTAGATTACGACCCCTGGTTCTGGACTCTCTGACCATCGGGAAGATTCTTCCTGCATCTAGTCTGTCCAGATCTGTCAGAATTTTATATGTTTCGATGAGATCCCCTCTCATTCTTCTATACTCCAGCGAGTATAAGCCCAATCGTCCCAATCTCTCCTCATATGTCATTCCTGCCATCCCAGGTATCAGCCTTGTGAATCTTCGCTGAACTCCTTCCATGGCAAGAACATCCTTCCTCAGATAAGGCGACCAAAACTGCACACAGTACTCAAGGTGTGGTCTTACCAAGGCCCTGTACAACTGCAGCAGGACATCCCTGTTCCTATACTCAAACCCTTTCGCTATGAAGGCCAACATACCATTTGCCTTCTTCACTGCCTGCTGCACCTGCATGCTTACCTTCAGCTACTGGTGCACAAGGACACCCAGGTCTCGTTGCACTTCCCCTTCTCCCAATCTATTGCCATTCAGATAATAGTCTGCCTTTTTGTTTTTGACACCAAAGTGGATAACCTCGCATTTGTCCACGTTATATTGCATCTGCCATGCTTCTGCCCAATCACCCAACCTGTCCAAATCATCCTGGAGTTTCTCGGTATCCTCCTCGCAGCACACACTCCCACCCAGCTTTGTGTCACCTGCAAACTTGGAGATATTACATTTAGTTCCCTTATCTAGATCATTAATGTATATTGTGAATAGCTGGGCTCCAAGGACCGATCCCTGCAGTACCCAACTAGTCACTGCTTGCCACTTGGAAAAAGACCCATTAATTCCTACTCGCTGCTTTCTGTCCGCCAACCAGTTCTCTATCCAAGTCAATACCTTGCCCCCAATCCCATGTGCCTTAACTTTACACGCTAATCTCTTATGCTGGACCTTATTGAAATCCTTTTGAAAGGGAGTTGGATGGGGTTCAGTGTGTGTGTAAGAGGGTGGGGAGTTGGATGGGGTAAAATATGTGTGAAAGGGTGGGGTGTTGGATGGGGTACAGTGTGTGTGAGGGTGGGGCGTTGGATGGGGTACAGTGTGTGTGCGAAAAGGTGGCGAGTTGGATGGGGTAGAGTGTGTGTGTGAAAGTGTGGGGAGTTGTATGGGGTACTGTGTGAGGGAGGGTGGGGAATTGGATGAGGTACAATGTTTCTGTGAAAGGGTGGGGAGTAAGATGGGGTTCAGTGTGTGGGAGGATGTGGAGTTAAATGGGGTACAGCGTTTGAGTGAAAGGGTGGGGAGTTGGATGGGGTACAGTGTGTGTTTAAGGGTGGGGAGTTGGATGGGGTACAGTTTGTGTGTGAGGGTGAGGAATTGAATGGGGTACAGTGCGTGTGTGAAAGAGTGGGGAATTGGATGGGGTACAGTGTGTGGGTGAAAGGGTGGGGAGTTGGATGGGGGACAGTGTGTGTGTGAAAGAGTGGGGAATTGGATGGGGTACAGTGTGTGGGTGAAAGGGTGGGGAGTTGGATGGGGGACAGTGTGTGTGTGAGAGTGGGGAGTTGGATGGGTTACAGAGTGTGTGAGGGTGGGGAGGTGGATGGGGTACAGTGTGTGAAAGGGTGGCGAGCTGGATGGGGTACAGTGTGTGTGTGAAAGGTTTGGGAGTTGCATGGGGTACAGAGTGTGTGAAAGGGTGGGGAGTTGGATGGGGTACAGTGTGTGAGTGAGGGTGGGGAGTTGGATGAGGTACAATGTTTCTGTGAAAGGGTGGGGAGTTGGATGGGGTTCAGTGTTTCTGTGAAAGGGTGGGGAGTTGGATGGGGTACAGTGAGTGTGTGAGTGTGGGGAGTTGGATGGGGTACAGTGTGTGTCTGAGGGTGAGGAGATGGACGGGGTACAGTGTGTGTGAAAGGGTGGGGAGTTGGATGGGTACAGTGTGTGTGTGAGGGTGGGGAGTTGGATGGGGTACAGATTGTGTGTGAGGGTGGGGAGTTGGATGGGGTACAGTGTGTGTGAGGGTGGGGAGTTGGATTGGGTACAGAGTGTGTGTGAAAGGTGGGGAGTTGGATGGGGTACAGTGTGTGTGTGAGGGTGGGGAGTTGGATGGGGTACAGTGTGTGTGAAAGGGTGGGGAGTTGGATGGGGTACAGTGTGTGTGTGAGGGTGGGGAGTTGGATGGGGTACAGTGTGTGTGTGAGGGTGGGGAGTTGGATGGGGTACAGTGTGTGTGAGAGGGTGGGGAGTTGGATGGGGTACAGTGTGTGTGTGAAGGGTGGGGAGTTGGATGTGGTACAGTGTGTGTGTGAAAGGGTGGGAAGTTGGATGGGGTACAGTGTGTGTGTGAGGGTGATGAGTTCGATGGGGTACAGTGTATGTGAGAGGGTGGGGAGTTGGATGGGGTACAGTGTGTGTGTGAGGGGCTGGGGAGTTGGATGGGGTACAGTGGGTGTGAAAGACTGGGGGGTTGGATGGGTTACAGTGTGTCTGTGAGAGTGGGGAGTTGGATGGGGTACATTGTGTGTGAGCGTGGGGAGTTGGATGGAGTACAATGTGTGTGAGGGTGGGGAGTTGGATGATTTACAGAGTGTGTGTGAGAGGGTGGGGTTTTGGATGGGGTACAGTGTGTGTTAAAGGGTGGGGTGTTGGATGGGGTACAGTGTGTGTGTGAAAGGGTGGGAAGTTGGATGGGGTACAGTGTGTGTGTGATTGTGGGGAGTTGGATGGGGTACAGTGTGTGTGTGAAGGGTGGGGAGTTGGATGGGGTACAGTGTGTGTGAAGGTGGGGAGTTGGATGTGGTACATTGTGTGTGAGGGTGGGAGTTGGATGGGGTACAGTGTGTGTGTGAAATGGTGGGGAGTTGGATGGGGTACAGTGTGTGTGGAGGGTAGGGAGTTGGATGGGGTACAGTGTGTGTGAGGGTGGGGAGTTGGATGGGGTACAGTGTGTGTGTGAGGGTGGGGAGTTGGATGGGGTACAGTGTGTGTGAGGGTGGGGAGTTGGATGGGTACAGTGTGTGTGAGGGTGGGGAGTTGGATGTGGTACAGTGTGTGTGAGGGTGGGGAGTTGGATGGGGTACAGTGTGTGTGTGAAAGGGTGGGGAGTTGGATGGGGTACAGTGTTGTGTGGGAGGGTAGGGAGTTGGATGGGGTACAGTGTGTGTCTGAGGGTGGGGAGTTGGATGGGGTACAGTGTGTGTGTGAGGGTGGGGAGTTGGATGGGGTACAGTGTGTGGGAGGGTGGGGAATTGGATGGGGTACAGTGTGTGAGAGGGTGGGGAGTTGGATGGGGTACAGTGTGTGTGTGAAAGGGTGGAGAGTTGGATGGGGTACAGTGTGTGTGTGAAATGGTGGGGAGTTGGATGGGGTACAGTGTTTGTGTGGGAGGGTGGGGAATTGGATGGGGTACAGTGTGTGTCTGAGGGTGGGGAGTAGGATGGGGTACAGTGTGTGTGTGAGGGTGGGGAGTTGCATAGGGTACAGTGTGTGGGAGGGTGGGGAATTGGATGGGGTACAGTGTGTGGGAGGGTGGGGAGTTGGATGGGGTACATTGTTTCTGTGAAAGGGTGGGAAGTTGGATGGGGTACAGTGTGAGTGTGAGTGTGGGGAGTTGGATGGGGTACAGTGTGTGTGTGAGAGGGTGGGGAGTTGGATTGGGTACAATGTGTGAGATGGTGGGGTGTTGGATGGGGTACAGTGTGTGAGATGGTGGGGAGTTGGATGGGGTACAGTGTGTGTGAAAGGGTGGGGTTTTCGATGGGGTACAGTGTGTGTGAGGGTGGGGAAACATAGAAACATAGAAGATAGGAGCAGGAGTAGGCCATTCGGCCCGTCGAGCCTGCTCCGCCATTCGATGAGATCATGGCTGATCATCCAAACTCAGTACACTGTACCTGCCTTCTCCCCATATCCCTTGATACCTTTCTCTTTAAGAAATATATCTAACTCATTCTTGAATATATTTAATGACTTGGCCTCAACTACCTTCTGTGGTAGAGAATTCCACAGGTTCACCACTCTCTGGGTGAAGAAATTCTTCCTCATTTCTGTCCTAAATGGCTTACCCCTTATCCTTAGATTACGACCCCTGGTTCTGGACTCTCTGACCATCGGGAAGATTCTTCCTGCATCTAGTCTGTCCAGATCTGTCAGAATTTTATATGTTTCGATGAGATCCCCTCTCATTCTTCTATACTCCAGCGAGTATAAGCCCAATCGTCCCAATCTCTCCTCATATGTCATTCCTGCCATCCCAGGTATCAGCCTTGTGAATCTTCGCTGAACTCCTTCCATGGCAAGAACATCCTTCCTCAGATAAGGCGACCAAAACTGCACACAGTACTCAAGGTGTGGTCTTACCAAGGCCCTGTACAACTGCAGCAGGACATCCCTGTTCCTATACTCAAACCCTTTCGCTATGAAGGCCAACATACCATTTGCCTTCTTCACTGCCTGCTGCACCTGCATGCTTACCTTCAGCTACTGGTGCACAAGGACACCCAGGTCTCGTTGCACTTCCCCTTCTCCCAATCTATTGCCATTCAGATAATAGTCTGCCTTTTTGTTTTTGACACCAAAGTGGATAACCTCGCATTTGTCCACGTTATATTGCATCTGCCATGCTTCTGCCCAATCACCCAACCTGTCCAAATCATCCTGGAGTTTCTCGGTATCCTCCTCGCAGCACACACTCCCACCCAGCTTTGTGTCACCTGCAAACTTGGAGATATTACATTTAGTTCCCTTATCTAGATCATTAATGTATATTGTGAATAGCTGGGCTCCAAGGACCAATCCCTGCAGTACCCAACTAGTCACTGCTTGCCACTCGGAAAAAGACCCATTAATTCCTACTCGCTGCTTTCTGTCCGCCAACCAGTTCTCTATCCAAGTCAATACCTTGCCCCCAATCCCATGTGCCTTAACTTTACACGCTAATCTCTTATGCTGGACCTTATCGAAATCCTTTTGAAAGGGAGTTGGATGGGGTTCAGTGTGTGTGTAAGAGGGTGGGGAGTTGGATGGGGTAAAATATGTGTGAAAGGGTGGGGTGTTGGATGGGGTACAGTGTGTGTGAGGGTGGGGCGTTGGATGGGGTACAGTGTGTGTGCGAAAAGGTGGCGAGTTGGATGGGGTAGAGTGTGTGTGTGAAAGTGTGGGGAGTTGGATGGGGTACTGTGTGAGGGAGGGTGGGGAATTGGATGAGGTACAATGTTTCTGTGAAAGGGTGGGGAGTAGGATGGGGTACAGTGTGTGGGAGGATGTGGAGTTGAATGGGGTACAGCGTTTGAGTGAAAGGGTGGGGAGTTGGATGGGGTACAGTGTGTGTGAAGGGTGGGGAGTTGGATGGGGTACAGTGTGTGTGTGAGGGTGGGAGTTGGATGGGGTACAGTGTGTGTGAGAGGTGGGGAGTTGGATGGGGTACAGTGTGTGGTGAAAGGGTGGGGAGTTGGATGGGGGACAGTGTGTGTGTGAAGAGTGGGGAGTTGGATGGGGTACAGTGTGTGGTGAAGGGTGGGGAGTTGGATGGGGTACAGTGTGTGTGTGAGGGTGGGGAGTTGGATGGGGTACAGAGTGTGTGAGGGTGGGGAGTTGGATGGGGTACAGTGTGTGAGAGGGTGGGATTTGGATGGGGTACAGTGTGTGTGTGAAGGGTGGGGAGTTGGATGGGGTACAGTGTGTGTGAAGGGTGGGGAGTTGGATGGGGTACAGTGTGTGTGAGGGTGGGGAGTTGGATGGGTACAGTGTGTGTGAGAGGGTGGGGAGTTGGATGGGGTACAGTGTGTGTGAGGGTGGGGAGTTGGATGGGGTACAGTGTGTGTGAGGGTGGGGAGTTGGATGGGGTACAGTGTGTGTGAGGGTGGGGAGTTGGATGGGGTACAGTGTGTGTGAGAGGGTGGGGAGTTGGATGGGGTACAGTGTGTGTGAGGGTGGGGAGTTGGATGGGGTACAGTGTGTGTGAGAGGGTGGGGAGTTGGATGGGGTACAGTGTGTGTGAGGGTGGGGAGTTGGATGGGGTACAGTGTGTGTGAGAGGGTGGGGAGTTGGATGGGGTACAGTGTGTGTGTGAGGGTGGGGAGTTGGATGGGGTACAGTGTGTGTGAAGGGTGGGGAGTTGGATGGGGTACAGTGTGTGTGAGGGTGGGAGTTGGATGGGGTACAGTGTGTGTGAGGGTGGGGAGTTGGATGGGGTACAGTGTGTGTGTGAGGGTGGGAGTTGGATGGGGTACAGTGTGTGTGAGGGTGGGGAGTTGGATGGGGTACAGTGTGTGTGTGAAGGATGGGGAGTTGGATGGGGTACAGTGTGTGTGAGAGGGTGGGGAGTTGGATGGGGTACAGTGTGTGTGAGGGTGGGGAGTTGGATGGGGTACAGTGTATGTGAGGGTGGGGAGTTGGATGGGGTACAGTGTGTGTGAGGGTGGGGAGTTGGATGGGGTACAGTGTGGTGTGAAGGCTGGGGAGTTGGATGGGGTACAGTGTGTGTGAGGGTGGGGAGTTGGATGGGGTACAGTGTGTGTGAAGGGTGGGGAGTTGGATGGGGTACAGTGTGTGAGAAGGGTGGGGAGTTGATGGGGTACAGTGTGTGTGAAGGGTGGGGAGTTGGATGGGGTACAGTGTGTGTGAAAGGGTGGGGAGTTGGATGGGGTACAGTGTGTGTGAGGGTGGGGAGTTGGATGGGGTACAGAGTGTGTGAGAGGTGGGGAGTTGGATGGGTACAGTGTGAGGAGGGTGGGAGTGGGATGGCGGTTCAGTGTGTGTGCGCAGGCGTGGGGAGTTGGATGGGGTACAGTGTGTGTGAAAGGGTGGGGAGTTGGATGGGGTTCAGTGTGTGTGAGGGGTGGGGAGTTGGATGGGGTACAATGTGTGTGTGAGGGTGGGTGAGTTGGTGGGGTACAGTTTGTGTGTGAGGCGTGGGGAGTTGTTGTGGGGTACTGTGTGTGTGGAGAGGGTGGGGAGTTGGATGGGGTACAGTGTGTGTGAGGGGTGGGGAGTTGGATTGGGTACAGTGTGGTGTGAGGGTGGGGAGTTGGATGGGGTACAGTGTGTGTGTTGGTGGGGAGTTTGAATGGGGTACGTTTGTGTGTGGCGGTGGGGAGTTGGATGGGGTACAGTGTGTGAGAGGGGGGAGTTGGATGGGGTACAGTGTGTGTGAGGGTGGGGAGTTGGATGGGGTACAGTGTGTGTGAGGGTGGGGAGTTGGATGGGGTACAGTGTGTGTGAAGGGTGGGGAGTTGGATGGGGTACAGTGTGTGTGAGGGTGGGGAGTTGGATGGGGTACAGTGTGTGTGAGAGGGTGGGGAGTTGGATGGGGTACAGTGTGTGTGAGAGGGTGGGGAGTTGGATGGGGTACAGTGTGTGTGAAGGGTGGGGAGTTGGATGGGGTACAGTGTGTGTGAAGGGTGGGAGTTGGATGGGGTACAGTGTGTGTGTGAAGGGTGGGGAGTTGGATGGGGTACAGTGTGTGTGAAGGGTGGGGAGTTGGATGGGGTACAGTGTGTGTGAGGGTGGGGAGTTGGATGGGGTACAGTGTGTGTGAGAGGGTGGGGAGTTGGATGGGGTACAGTGTGTGTGAGGGTGGGGAGTTAGATGGGGTACAGTGTGTGTGTTAGGGTGGGGAGTTGGATGGGATAAAGTGTTTGTGTGAGGGTGGGGAGTTGGATGGGGTAAAGTATGTGTGAGAGGGTGGGGAGTTGGATGGGGTACAGTGTGTGAGAGAGGGTGGGGAGTTGGATGGGGTACAGTGTGTGTGAGGGTGGGGAGTTGGATGGGGTACAGTGCGTGTGTGAGGGTGGGGAGTTGGATGGGGTACAGTGTGTGTGAGAGGGTGGGGAGTAGGATGGGGTACAGTGCGTGTGTGAGAGGGTGGGGTGTTGGATGGGTTACGGGGTGTGTGAGGGTGAGGAGTTGGATGGGGTACAATGTGTGTGTGAGGGTGGGGTGTTGGATGTGGTTCAGAGTGTGTGAAAGGGTGGGGAGTTGGTTGGGGTACCGTGTCTGTATTAGAGGGCGGGGAGTTGGATGCGATACAGTCTGTGTGTGAGTGTGGGGAGTTGGATGAGGTACAGTGCATGTTTGAGAGTGGGGAGTTGGATGGGGTACAGAGTGTGTGAAAGGGTGGGGTGTAGGATGGGGTCCAGTGTCTGTGAGGGTGGGGAGTTGAATGGGGTACAGTGTGTGTGTGAAACTAGTGGGGAGTTGGATGGGTTACAATGTGTGTGAGAGGGTGGGGAGTTGGATGGGGTACAGTGTGTGTGTGAGGGTGGGGAGTTGGATGGGGTACAGTGTGTGTGTGAGGGTGGGGAGTTGGATGGGGTAAAGTGTGTGTGTGAAAGGGTGAGGAGTTGGATGGGTTACAATGTGTGTGAGAGGGTGGGGAGTTGGATGGGGTACAGTGTGAGTGTGGGGAGTTGGATGGGGTACAGTGTGTGTGTGAAAGAGTGGGGAGTTGGATGGGGTACAGTGAGTGTGAGGGTGGGGAATTGGATGGGGTACAGTGTGTGTGTGAGGGTGGGGAGTTGGATGGGGTAAAGTGTGTGTGTGAAAGGGTGGGGAGTTGGATGGGTTACAATGTGTGTGAGAGGGTGGGGGTGTTGGATGGGGTACAGTGTGAGTGTGGGGAGTTGGATGGGGTACAGTGTGTGTGAAGGGTGGGGAGTTGGATGGGTACAGTGTGTGTGAGGGTGGGGAGTTGGATGGGGTACAGTGTGTGTGTGAGGGTGGGGAGTTGGATGGGGTACAGTGTGTGTGTGAGGGTGGGGAGTTGGATGGGGTACAGTGTGTGTGAGAGGGTGGGGAGTTGGATGGGGTACAGTGTGTGTGAGGGTGGGGAGTTGGATGGGGTACAGTGTGTGTGAGAGGGTGGGGAGTTGGATGGGGTACAGTGTGTGTGAGAGGGTGGGGAGTTGGATGGGGTACAGTGTGTGTGAGGGTGGGGAGTTGGATGGGGTACAGTGTGTGTGTGAGGGTGGGGAGTTGGATGGGGTACAGTGTGTGTGAGGGTGGGGAGTTGGATGGGTACAGTGTGTGTGAAAGGGTGGGGAGTTGGATGGGGTACAGTGTGTGTGTGAGGGTGGGGAGTTGGATGGGGTACAGTGTGTGTGAGAGGGTGGGGAGTTGGATGGGGTACAGTGTGTGTGAGGGTGGGGAGTTGGATGGGGTACAGTGTGTGTGTGAGGGTGGGGAGTTGGATGGGGTACAGTGTGTGTGAGGGTGGGGAGTTGGATGGGGTACAGTGTGTGTGAGGGTGGGGAGTTGGATGGGGTACAGTGTGTGTGAGAGGGTGGGGAGTTGGATGGGGTACAGTGTGTGTGAAGGGTGGGGAGTTGGATGGGGTACAGTGTGTGTGAGGGTGGGGAGTTGGATGGGGTACAGTGTGTGTGAGAGGGTGGGGAGTTGGATGGGGTACAGTGTGTGTGAGAGGGTGGGGAGTTGGATGGGGTACAGTGTGTGTGAGAGGGTGGGGAGTTGGATGGGGTACAGTGTGTGTGAGGGTGGGGAGTTGGATGGGGTACAGTGTGTGTGAGAGGGTGGGGAGTTGGATGGGGTACAGTGTGTGTGAGAGGGTGGGGACTTGGATGGGGTACAGTGTGTGTGAGGGTGGAGAGTTGGATGGGGTACAGTGTGTGTGAGGGTGGGGAGTTGGATGGGTACAGCGTGTGTGAGAGGGTGGGGAGTTGGATGGGGTACAGTGTGTGTGAGAGGGTGGGGAGTTGGATGGGGTACAGTGTGTGTGAGAGGGTGGGGAGTTGGATGGGGTACAGTGTGTGTGAGAGGGTGGGGAGTTGGATGGGGTACAGTGTGTGTGAGAGGGTGGGGAGTTGGATGGGGTACAGTGTGTGTGAGAGGGTGGGGAGTTGGATGGGGTACAGTGTGTGTGAGGGTGGGAGTTGGATGGGGTACAATGTGTGAAAGGGTGGGGAGTTGGATGGGGTACAGTGTGTGTGAAGGGTGGGGAGTTGGATGGGGTACAGTGTGTGTGAGAGGGTGGGGAGTTGGATGGGGTACAGTGTGTGTGAAGGGTGGGGAGTTGGATGGGGTACAGTGTGTGTGAGAGGGTGGGGAGTTGGATGGGGTACAGTGTGTGTGAGGGTGGGGAGTTGGATGGGGTACAGTGTGTGTGAGGGTGGGGAGTTGGATGGGGTACAGTGTGTGTGAGGGTGGGGAGTTGGATGGGGTACAGTGTGTGTGAGAGGGTGGGGAGTTGGATGGGGTACAGTGTGTGTGAGGGTGGGGAGTTGGATGGGGTACAGTGTGTGTGAGAGGGTGGGGAGTTGGATGGGGTACAGTGTGTGTGAGAGGGTGGGGAGTTGGATGGGGTACAGTGTGTGTGAGGGTGGGGAGTTGGATGGGGTACAGTGTGTGTGAGGGTGGGGAGTTGGATGGGGTACAGTGTGTGTGAGGGTGGGGAGTTGGATGGGGTACAGTGTGTGAGAGGGTGGGGAGTTGGATGGGGTACAGTGTGTGTGAGAGGGTGGGGAGTTGGATGGGGTACAGTGTGTGTGAGAGGGTGGGGAGTTGGATGGGGTACAGTGTGTGTGAGGGTGGGGAGTTGGATGGGGTACAGTGTGTGTGAAGGGTGGGGAGTTGGATGGGGTACAGTGTGTGTGAGGGTGGGGAGTTGGATGGGGTACAGTGTGTGTGAGAGGGTGGGGAGTTGGATGGGGTACAGTGTGTGTGAGAGGGTGGGGAGTTGGATGGGGTACAGTGTGTGTGAAGGGTGGGGAGTTGGATGGGGTACAGTGTGTGTGAGAGGGTGGGGAGTTGGATGGGGTACAGTGTGTGTGAGAGGGTGGGGAGTTGGATGGGGTACAGTGTGTGTGAGAGGGTGGGGAGTTGGATGGGGTACAGTGTGTGTGTGAGGGTGGGGAGTTGGATGGGGTACAGTGTGTGTGAAGGGTGGGGAGTTGGATGGGGTACAGTGTGTGTGTGAGGGTGGGGAGTTGGATGGGGTACAGTGTGTGTGAGAGGGTGGGGAGTTGGATGGGGTACAGTGTGTGTGAGAGGGTGGGGAGTTGGATGGGGTACAGTGTGTGTGAGAGGGTGGGGAGTTGGATGGGGTACAGTGTGTGTGAAGGGTGGGGAGTTGGATGGGGTACAGTGTGTGTGAGAGGGTGGGGAGTTGGATGGGGTACAGTGTGTGTGAGGGTGGGGAGTTGGATGGGGTACAGTGTGTGTGAGGGTGGGGAGTTGGATGGGGTACAGTGTGTGTGAGGGTGGGGAGTTGGATGGGGTACAGTGTGTGTGAGGGTGGGGAGTTGGATGGGGTACAGTGTGTGTGAAGGGTGGGGAGTTGGATGGGGTACAGTGTGTGTGAGGGTGGGGAGTTGGATGGGGTACAGTGTGTGTGAGGGTGGGGAGTTGGATGGGGTACAGTGTGTGTGAGAGGGTGGGGAGTTGGATGGGGTACAGTGTGTGTGAGGGTGGGGAGTTGGATGGGGTACAGTGTGTGTGAGAGGGTGGGGAGTTGGATGGGGTACAGTGTGTGTGAGAGGGTGGGGAGTTGGATGGGGTACAGTGTGTGTGAGAGGGTGGGGAGTTGGATGGGGTACAGTGTGTGTGAGGGTGGGGAGTTGGATGGGGTACAGTGTGTGTGAGGGTGGGGAGTTGGATGGGGTACAGTGTGTGTGAGGGTGGGGAGTTGGATGGGGTACAGTGTGTGTGAGGGTGGGGAGTTGGATGGGGTACAGTGTGTGTGAGGGTGGGGAGTTGGATGGGGTACAGTGTGTGTGTGAGGGTGGGGAGTTGGATGGGGTACAGTGTGTGTGAGGGTGGGGAGTTGGATGGGGTACAGTGTGTGTGAGGGTGGGGAGTTGGATGGGGTACAGTGTGTGTGAGGGTGGGGAGTTGGATGGGGTACAGTGTGTGAGAGGGTGGGGAGTTGGATGGGGTACAGTGTGTGTGAGAGGGTGGGGAGTTGGATGGGGTACAGTGTGTGTGAGGGTGGGGAGTTGGATGGGGTACAGTGTGTGTGAGAGGGTGGGGAGTTGGATGGGGTACAGTGTGTGTGAGAGGTGGGGAGTTGGATGGGGTACAGTGTGTGTGAAGGGTGGGGAGTTGGATGGGGTACAGTGTGTGTGAGAGGTGGGGAGTTGGATGGGGTACAGTGTGTGTGAGGGTGGGGAGTTGGATGGGGTACAGTGTGTGAGAGGTGGGGAGTTGGATGGGGTACAGTGTGTGTGAGGGTGGGGAGTTGGATGGGGTACAGTGTGTGTGAGAGGGTGGGGAGTTGGATGGGGTACAGTGTGTGTGTGAGGGTGGGGAGTTGGATGGGGTACAGTGTGTGTGAGAGGGTGGGGAGTTGGATGGGGTACAGTGTGTGTGAGAGGGTGGGGAGTTGGATGGGTACAGTGTGTGTGAGGGTGGGGAGTTGGATGGGGTACAGTGTGTGTGAAGGGTGGGGAGTTGGATGGGGTACAGTGTGTGTGAGAGGGTGGGGAGTTGGATGGGGTACAGTGTGTGTGAAGGGTGGGGAGTTGGATGGGGTACAGTGTGTGTGTGAGGGTGGGGAGTTGGATGGGGTACAGTGTGTGTGAGGGTGGGGAGTTGGATGGGGTACAGTGTGTGTGTGAGGGTGGGGAGTTGGATGGGGTACAGTGTGTGTGAGGGTGGGGAGTTGGATGGGGTACAGTGTGTGTGAGGGTGGGGAGTTGGATGGGGTACAGTGTGTGTGAGAGGGTGGGGAGTTGGATGGGGTACAGTGTGTGTGAGGGTGGGGAGTTGGATGGGGTACAGTGTGTGTGAGAGGGTGGGGAGTTGGATGGGGTACAGTGTGTGTGAGAGGGTGGGGAGTTGGATGGGGTACAGTGTGTGTGAGAGGGTGGGGAGTTGGATGGGGTACAGTGTGTGTGAGGGTGGGGAGTTGGATGGGGTACAGTGTGTGTGAGAGGGTGGGGAGTTGGATGGGGTACAGTGTGTGTGAGGGTGGGGAGTTGGATGGGGTACAGTGTGTGTGAGAGGGTGGGGAGTTGGATGGGGTACAGTGTGTGTGAGGGTGGGGAGTTGGATGGGGTACAGTGTGTGTGAAAGGGTGGTGAGTTGGATGGGGTACAGTGTGTGTGTGAATGGGTAGGGAGTTGGATGGGGTACAGTGTGTGTGTGAGGGTGGGCAGTTGGATGGGGTACAGTGTGTGTGAGAGAGGGTGGGGAGTTGTTTGGGGTACAGTGTGTGTGAGGATGGGGAGTTGGAAGGGGTACAGTATGTGTGAAAGTGTGGGGAGTTTGATGGGGTACAGTGTGTGTTTGAAAGGTTGGGGAGTTGGATGGGGTTCACTGAGTGTGTGAAGGGTGGGGTGTTGGATGGGGTACAGTTTGTGTGTGAGGGTGGGGATTTGGATGGGGTACAGTGTGTGTGACAGGGTAGGGAGTTGGATGGGGTACAGTGTGTGTGAAAGGGTGGGGATTTGGATGACGTACAGTGTATGTGTGAGAGGGTGGGGAGTTGGATGGGGTGCAGTGTGTGCGTGAGGTTGGGGAGTTGGATGGGGTACAGTGTGTTAATGGGGCTGCGGAGTTGGTTGGGGTAAAGTGTGTGTGTGAAAGGGTTGGGAGTTGGATGGGGTACAGTGTGTTAATGGGGGTGGGGAGTTGGTTGGGGTACAGTGTGTGTGAGAGGGTTGGGAGTTGGATGGGGTACAGTATGTGTGTGAGGGTGGGGAGTTGGATGGGGTACAGTGTGTGTGAGGGTGGGGAGTTGGATGGGGTACAGTGTGTGTGAAGGGTGGGGAGTTGGATGGGGTACAGTGTGTGTGAGAGGGTGGGGAGTTGGATGGGGTGCAGTGTGTGTGAGAGGGTGGGGAGTTGGATGGGGTACAGTGTGTGTGAGGGGTGGGGAGTTGGATGGGGTACAGTGTGTGTGTGAGGGTGGGGAGTTGGATGGGGTACAGTGTGTGTGAAGGGTGGGAGTTGGATGGGGTACAGTGTGTGTGAGAGGGTGGGGAGTTGGATGGGGTACAGTGTGTGAGAGGGTGGGGAGTTGGATGGGTACAGTGTGTGTGAGGGTGGGGAGTTGGATGGGGTACAGTGTGTGAGAGGGTGGGGAGTTGGATGGGTACAGTGTGTGAGAGGGTGGGGAGTTGGATGGGGTACAGTGTGTGTGAGAGGGTGGGGAGTTGGATGGGGTACAGTGTGTGTGAGGGTGGGGAGTTGGATGGGGTACAGTGTGTGTGAGGGTGGGGAGTTGGATGGGGTACAGTGTGTGTGAGGGTGGGGAGTTGGATGGGGTACAGCGTGTGAGAGGGTGGGGAGTTGGATGGGGTACAGTGTGTGTGAGGGTGGGGAGTTGGATGGGGTACAGTGTGTGTGAGGGTGGGGAGTTGGATGGGGTACAGTGTGTGTGAGGGTGGGAGTTGGATGGGGTACAGTGTGTGTGTGAGGGTGGGGAGTTGGATGGGGTACAGTGTGTGTGAGGGTGGGGAGTTGGATGGGGTACAGTGTGTGTGAGAGGGTGGGAGTTGGATGGGGTACAGTGTGTGTGAGGGTGGGGAGTTGGATGGGGTACAGTGTGTGTGAGAGGGTGGGGAGTTGGATGGGGTACAGTGTGTGTGAGGGTGGGGAGTTGGATGGGGTACAGTGTGTGTGAGGGTGGGGAGTTGGATGGGGTACAGTGTGTGTGAGGGTGGGGAGTTGGATGGGGTACAGTGTGTGTGAGGGTGGGGAGTTGGATGGGGTACAGTGTGTGTGAGAGGGTGGGGAGTTGGATGGGGTACAGTGTGTGTGAGAGGGTGGGGAGTTGGATGGGGTACAGTGTGTGTGAGAGGGTGGGGAGTTGGATGGGGTACAGTGTGTGTGAAGGGTGGGGAGTTGGATGGGGTACAGTGTGTGTGAGAGGGTGGGGAGTTGGATGGGGTACAGTGTGTGTGAGGGTGGGGAGTTGGATGGGGTACAGTGTGTGTGAAGGGTGGGGAGTTGGATGGGGTACAGTGTGTGTGAGAGGGTGGGGAGTTGGATGGGGTACAGTGTGTGTGAGGGTGGGGAGTTGGATGGGGTACAGTGTGTGTGAGGGTGGGGAGTTGGATGGGGTACAGTGTGTGTGAGGGTGGGGAGTTGGATGGGGTACAGTGTGTGTGAGAGGGTGGGGAGTTGGATGGGGTACAGTGTGTGTGTGAGGGTGGGGAGTTGGATGGGGTACAGTGTGTGTGAGGGTGGGGAGTTGGATGGGGTACAGTGTGTGTGAGAGGGTGGGGAGTTGGATGGGGTACAGTGTGTGAGAGGGTGGGGAGTTGGATGGGGTACAGTGTGTGTGAGGGTGGGGAGTTGGATGGGGTACAGTGTGTGTGAGGGTGGGGAGTTGGATGGGGTACAGTGTGTGTGAGAGGGTGGGGAGTTGGATGGGGTACAGTGTGTGTGAGGGTGGGGAGTTGGATGGGGTACAGTGTGTGTGAGAGGGTGGGGAGTTGGATGGGGTACAGTGTGTGTGAGGGTGGGGAGTTGGATGGGGTACAGTGTGTGTGAGGGTGGGGAGTTGGATGGGGTACAGTGTGTGAGAGGGTGGGGAGTTGGATGGGGTACAGTGTGTGTGAGGGTGGGGAGTTGGATGGGGTACAGTGTGTGTGTGAGGGTGGGGAGTTGGATGGGGTACAGTGTGTGTGAGAGGGTGGGGAGTTGGATGGGGTACAGTGTGTGTGAGGGTGGGGAGTTGGATGGGGTACAGTGTGTGTGAGGGTGGGGAGTTGGATGGGGTACAGTGTGTGTGAGGGTGGGGAGTTGGATGGGGTACAGTGTGTGTGTGAGGGTGGGGAGTTGGATGGGGTACAGTGTGTGTGAGGGTGGGGAGTTGGATGGGGTACAGTGTGTGTGAAGGGTGGGGAGTTGGATGGGGTACAGTGTGTGTGTGAGGGTGGGGAGTTGGATGGGGTACAGTGTGTGTGAGGGTGGGGAGTTGGATGGGGTACAGTGTGTGTGAGGGTGGGGAGTTGGATGGGGTACAGTGTGTGTGAGAGGGTGGGGAGTTGGATGGGGTACAGTGTGTGTGAGAGGGTGGGGAGTTGGATGGGGTACAGTGTGTGTGAGAGGGTGGGGAGTTGGATGGGGTACAGTGTGTGTGAGGGTGGGGAGTTGGATGGGGTACAGTGTGTGTGAGAGGGTGGGGAGTTGGATGGGGTACAGTGTGTGTGAGAGGGTGGGGAGTTGGATGGGGTACAGTGTGTGTGAAGGGTGGGGAGTTGGATGGGGTACAGTGTGTGTGAGGGTGGGGAGTTGGATGGGGTACAGTGTGTGTGAGAGGGTGGGGAGTTGGATGGGGTACAGTGTGTGTGTGAGGGTGGGGAGTTGGATGGGGTACAGTGTGTGTGAGGGTGGGGAGTTGGATGGGGTACAGTGTGTGTGAGAGGGTGGGGAGTTGGATGGGGTACAGTGTGTGTGAGAGGGTGGGGAGTTGGATGGGGTACAGTGTGTGTGAGAGGGTGGGGAGTTGGATGGGGTACAGTGTGTGTGAGGGTGGGGAGTTGGATGGGGTACAGTGTGTGTGAGGGTGGGGAGTTGGATGGGGTACAGTGTGTGTGAGGGTGGGGAGTTGGATGGGGTACAGTGTGTGTGAGGGTGGGGAGTTGGATGGGGTACAGTGTGTGTGAGGGTGGGGAGTTGGATGGGGTACAGTGTGTGTGAGAGGGTGGGGAGTTGGATGGGGTACAGTGTGTGTGAGGGTGGGGAGTTGGATGGGGTACAGTGTGTGTGAGGGTGGGGAGTTGGATGGGGTACAGTGTGTGTGAGGGTGGGGAGTTGGATGGGGTACAGTGTGTGTGAGAGGGTGGGGAGTTGGATGGGGTACAGTGTGTGTGAGAGGGTGGGGAGTTGGATGGGGTACAGTGTGTGTGAGAGGGTGGGGAGTTGGATGGGGTACAGTGTGTGTGAGAGGGTGGGGAGTTGGATGGGGTACAGTGTGTGTGAAGGGTGGGGAGTTGGATGGGGTACAGTGTGTGTGAGAGGGTGGGGAGTTGGATGGGGTACAGTGTGTGTGAGAGGGTGGGGAGTTGGATGGGGTACAGTGTGTGTGAGAGGGTGGGGAGTTGGATGGGGTACAGTGTGTGTGAGGGTGGGGAGTTGGATGGGGTACAGTGTGTGTGAGGGTGGGGAGTTGGATGGGGTACAGTGTGTGTGAGAGGGTGGGGAGTTGGATGGGGTACAGTGTGTGTGAAGGGTGGGGAGTTGGATGGGGTACAGTGTGTGTGAGAGGGTGGGGAGTTGGATGGGGTACAGTGTGTGTGTGAGAGGGTGGGGAGTTGGATGGGGTACAGTGTGTGTGAGGGTGGGGAGTTGGATGGGGTACAGTGTGTGTGTGAGGGTGGGGAGTTGGATGGGGTACAGTGTGTGTGAGGGTGGGGAGTTGGATGGGGTACAGTGTGTGTGAGAGGGTGGGGAGTTGGATGGGGTACAGTGTGTGTGAGAGGGTGGGGAGTTGGATGGGGTACAGTGTGTGTGAGAGGGTGGGGAGTTGGATGGGGTACAGTGTGTGTGAGAGGGTGGGGAGTTGGATGGGGTACAGTGTGTGTGAGGGTGGGGAGTTGGATGGGGTACAGTGTGTGTGAAGGGTGGGGAGTTGGATGGGGTACAGTGTGTGTGTGAGGGTGGGGAGTTGGATGGGGTACAGTGTGTGTGAGGGTGGGGAGTTGGATGGGGTACAGTGTGTGTGAGAGGGTGGGGAGTTGGATGGGGTACAGTGTGTGTGAAGGGTGGGGAGTTGGATGGGGTACAGTGTGTGTGTGAGGGTGGGGAGTTGGATGGGGTACAGTGTGTGTGAGGGTGGGGAGTTGGATGGGGTACAGTGTGTGTGAGGGTGGGGAGTTGGATGGGGTACAGTGTGTGTGAGGGTGGGGAGTTGGATGGGGTACAGTGTGTGTGAGAGGGTGGGGAGTTGGATGGGGTACACTGTGTGTGTGAAAGGGTGGGGAGTTGGATGGGCTACTGTATGTGTGCGAGTGTGGGGAGTTGGAGGGGGTACAGTGTGTGTGTGAGGGTGGGGAGTTGGATGGGGTACAATGTGTGTGTGAGAGGGTGGGGAGTTGGATGGGGTACAGTGTGTCTTGGAGGGTGGGGAGTTGGATGGGGTACAGTGTGTGTGTGAGGGTGGGGAGTTGGATGGGGTACAGTGTGTGTGAGACGGTGGGGAGTTGGATGGGGTACAGTGTGTGTGAGAGGGTGGGGAGTTGGATGGGGTACAGTGTGTGTGTGATAGGGTGGGGAGTTGGATGGGGTACAGTGTGTATGTGAAAGGGTGGGGCGTTGAATGTGGTACAGTGTGTGTGTGAGGGTGGGGAGTTGGATGTGGTACAGTGTAAGTATGAGAGGGTGTTGAGTTGGATGGGGTACAGTGTGTATGTGAGTGGGTGGGGAGTTGGATGTGGTACAGTGTGTGTGAGAGGGTGGGGAGTTGGATGGGGTACAGTGTGTGTGAAGGGTGGGGAGTTGGATGGGGTACAGTGTGTGTGAGGGTGGGGAGTTGGATGGGGTACAGTGTGTGTGAATGGGTGGGGAGTTGGATGGGGTACAGTGTGTGTGAGGGTGGGGAGTTGGATGGGGTACAGTGTGTGTGAGAGGGTGGGGAGTTGGATGGGGTACAGTGTGTGTGAGAGGGTGGGGAGTTGGATGGGGTACAGTGTGTGTGTGAGGGTGGGGAGTTGGATGGGGTACAGTGTGTGTGAGAGGGTGGGGAGTTGGATGGGGTACAGTGTGTGTGTGAGGGTGGGGAGTTGGATGGGGTACAGTGTGTGTGAGGGTGGGGAGTTGGATGGGGTACAGTGTGTGTGAGAGGGTGGGGAGTTGGATGGGGTACAGTGTGTGTGAGGGTGGGGAGTTGGATGGGGTACAGTGTGTGTGAAGGGTGGGGAGTTGGATGGGGTACAGTGTGTGTGAGGGTGGGGAGTTGGATGGGGTACAGTGTGTGTGAGAGGGTGGGGAGTTGGATGGGGTACAGTGTGTGTGAGGGTGGGGAGTTGGATGGGGTACAGTGTGTGTGTGAGGGTGGGGAGTTGGATGGGGTACAGTGTGTGTGAGGGTGGGGAGTTGGATGGGGTACAGTGTGTGTGAGAGGGTGGGGAGTTGGATGGGGTACAGTGTGTGTGAGAGGGTGGGGAGTTGGATGGGGTACAGTGTGTGTGAGGGTGGGGAGTTGGATGGGGTACAGTGTGTGTGAGGGTGGGGAGTTGGATGGGGTACAGTGTGTGTGTGAGGGTGGGGAGTTGGATGGGGTACAGTGTGTGTGAAGGGTGGGGAGTTGGATGGGGTACAGTGTGTGTGAGGGTGGGGAGTTGGATGGGGTACAGTGTGTGTGAGAGGGTGGGGAGTTGGATGGGGTACAGTGTGTGTGTGAGGGTGGGGAGTTGGATGGGGTACAGTGTGTGTGAAGGGTGGGGAGTTGGATGGGGTACAGTGTGTGTGAGGGTGGGGAGTTGGATGGGGTACAGTGTGTGTGAGAGGGTGGGGAGTTGGATGGGGTACAGTGTGTGTGAGGGTGGGGAGTTGGATGGGGTACAGTGTGTGTGAGGGTGGGGAGTTGGATGGGGTACAGTGTGTGTGAGAGGGTGGGGAGTTGGATGGGGTACAGTGTGTGTGTGAAGGGTGGGGAGTTGGATGGGGTACAGTGTGTGTGAGGGTGGGGAGTTGGATGGGGTACAGTGTGTGTGAGAGGGTGGGGAGTTGGATGGGGTACAGTGTGTGTGAGGGTGGGGAGTTGGATGGGGTACAGTGTGTGTGAGAGGGTGGGGAGTTGGATGGGGTACAGTGTGTGTGAGAGGGTGGGGAGTTGGATGGGGTACAGTGTGTGTGAGGGTGGGGAGTTGGATGGGGTACAGTGTGTGTGAGAGGGTGGAGAGTTGGATGGGGTACATTGTGTGAAAGGGTGGGGAGTTGGATGGGGTACAGTGTGTGTGAGGGTGGGGAGTTGGATGGGGTACAGTGTGTGTGTGAGGGTGGGGAGTTGGATGGGGTACAGTGTGTGTGTGAGGGTGGGGAGTTGGATGGGGTACAGTGTGTGTGAGAGGGTGGGGAGTTGGATGGGGTACAGTGTGTGTGAGAGGGTGGGGAGTTGGATGGGGTACAGTGTGTGTGAGAGGGTGGGAGTTGGATGGGGTACAGTGTGTGTGAGAGGGTGGGGAGTTGGATGGGGTACAGTGTGTGTGAAGGGTGGGGAGTTGGATGGGGTACAGTGTGTGTGAGGGTGGGGAGTTGGATGGGGTACAGTGTGTGTGAGAGGGTGGGGAGTTGGATGGGGTACAGTGTGTGTGAGAGGGTGGGGAGTTGGATGGGGTACAGTGTGTGTGAAAGGGTGGGGAGTTGGATGGGGGCAGTGTGTGTGAGAGGGTGGGGAGTTGGATGGGGTACAGTGTGTGTGTGAAAGAGTGGAGACTTGGATGGGGTACAGTGTGTGTGTGAGAGGGTGGGGAGTTGGATGGGGTACAGTGTGTGTGTGAAGGCTGGGGTGTTGGATGGGGTACAGTGTGAGTGAAAGGGTGTGGCATTGGATGGGGGACAGTGTGTGTGAGGGTGGGGTGTTGGATTGGGGACAGTGTGTGTGTGAGAGGGTGGGGAGTTGGACGGGGTACAGTGTTTGTGTGAGTGTGGGGAGTTGGATGGGGTACAGTGTGTGTGTGTGAGGGAGGGGAGTTGGATGTGGTACATTGTGTGTGAGGCTGGGGAGTTGGATGTGGTACAGTGTGTGTGAGGGTGCCCAGTTGGATGTGGTACAGTGTCTGTGAGGGTGCCCAGTTGGATGGGGTACAGTGTGTGTGAGGGTGGGGAGTTGCATGGGGTACAGTGTGTGTGAGAGGGTGGAGAGTTGGATGGGGTACAGTGTGTGTGAGGCTGGGGAGTTGGATGGGGTACAGTGTGTCTGAGGGTGGGGAGTTGGATGGGGTACAGTGTGTCCGAGGGTGGGGAGTTTGATGGGGTACAGTGTGTGTGTGAGGGTAGGGAGTTGGATGTGGTACAGTGTGTGTGAAAGGGTGTGGAGTTGAATGGGGTACAGTGTGTGTGAGGGTGGGCGTTAGATGAGATGGGGTACAGTGAATGTGAGAGGGTGGGGAGTTGGATGGGGTACAGCGAGTGTGAGGGTGGGGAGTTGGATGGGGTACAGTGTGTGTCTAAGGGTAGTGGGGTTGGATGGGGTATGTGCAAGGTGGGACTTGGATGGGGAACGGTGTGTGTGAAGGTGTGGAGTTGGATGGGTTAGAGTGTGCGTGAAGGGTGGGGAACTTGAATGGGGTTCAGTGTCTGTGTGAAATGGTGGGGAGTTGGTTGAGGTACCGATTGTGTGTGTGTAGGGACTTGGATGGGGTACAGTGTGTGTGAGAGGGTGGGGAGTTGGATGGGGTACAGTGTGTGTGAGGGTGGGGAGTTGGATGGGGTACAGTGTGTGTGAGGGTGGGGAGTTGGATGGGGTACAGTGTGTGTGAAGGGTGGGAGTTGGATGGGGTACAGTGTGTGTGAAGGGTGGGGAGTTGGATGGGGTACAGTGTGTGTGAGAGGGTGGGGAGTTGGATGGGGTACAGTGTGTGTGAGAGGGTGGGGAGTTGGATGGGGTACAGTGTGTGTGAGGGTGGGAGTTGGATGGGGTACAGTGTGTGTAAGGGTGGGGAGTTGGATGGGGTACAGTGTGTGTGAGAGGGTGGGGAGTTGGATGGGGTACAGTGTGTGTGAAGGGTGGGGAGTTGGATGGGGTACAGTGTGTGTGAGAGGGTGGGGAGTTGGATGGGGTACAGTGTGTGTGAGAGGGTGGGGAGTTGGATGGGGTACAGTGTGTGTGAGGGTGGGGAGTTGGATGGGGTACAGTGTGTGTGAGAGGGTGGGGAGTTGGATGGGGTACAGTGTGTGTGAGGGTGGGGAGTTGGATGGGGTACAGTGTGTGTGAGGGTGGGGAGTTGGATGGGGTACAGTGTGTGTGAGGGTGGGGAGTTGGATGGGGTACAGTGTGTGTGAGGGTGGGGAGTTGGATGGGGTACAGTGTGTGTGAGGGTGGGGAGTTGGATGGGGTACAGTGTGTGTGAGAGGGTGGGGAGTTGGATGGGGTACAGTGTGTGTGAGGGTGGGGAGTTGGATGGGGTACAGTGTGTGTGAGGGTGGGGAGTTGGATGGGGTACAGTGTGTGTGAGAGGGTGGGGAGTTGGATGGGGTACAGTGTGTGTGAGGGTGGGGAGTTGGATGGGGTACAGTGTGTGTGAGGGTGGGGAGTTGGATGGGGTACAGTGTGTGTGAGGGTGGGGAGTTGGATGGGGTACAGTGTGTGTGAGAGGGTGGGGAGTTGGATGGGGTACAGTGTGTGTGAGGGTGGGGAGTTGGATGGGGTACAGTGTGTCCGAGGGTGGGGAGTTGGATGGGGTACAGTGTGTCCGAGGGTGGGGAGTTGGATGGGGTACAGTGTGTCCGAGGGTGGGGAGTTGGATGGGATACAGTGTGTCTGAGGGTGGGGAGTTGGATGGGGTACAGTGTGTCCGAGGGTGGGGAGTATGATGGGGTACAGTGTGTCCGAGGGTGGGGAGTTGGATTGGGTACAGTGTGTGTGAGACGGTGGGGAGTTGGATGGGGTGCAGTGTGTGTGAGAGGGTGGGGAGTTGGATGGGGTACAGTGTGTGTGTGATAGGGTGGGGAGTTGGATGGGGTACAGTGTGTATGTGAAAGGGTGGGGCGTTGAATGTGGTACAGTGTGTGTGTGAGGGTGGGGAGTTGGATGTGGTACAGTGTAAGTATGAGAGGGTGTTGAGTTGGATGGGGTACAGTGTGTATGTGAGTGGGTGGGGAGTTGGATGTGGTACAGTGTGTGTGTATGTGAGGGTGAGGAGTTGGATGGGGTAGAGTGAGTGTGTGAAGAGGTCGGGAGTTGGATGGGATACAGTGTGTGTGAGGGTGGGGAGTTGGATGGGGTACCGTGTGTGTGAAAGGGTGGGGAGTTGGATGGGGTACAGTGTGTGTGAGAGGGTGGGGAGTTGGATGGGGTACAGTGTGTGTGAGATGGTGGGGAGTTGGATGGGGTACACTGTGTGTGAGAGGGTGGGGAGTTGGATGGGGTACAGTGTGTGTGTGAGGGTGGGGAGTTGGATGGGGTACAGTGTGTGTGAGAGGGTGGGGAGTTGGATGGGGTACAGTGTGTGTGTGAGGGTGGGGAGTTGGATGGGGTACAGTGTGTGCATGAGGGTAGGGAGTTGGATGGGGTACAGTGTGTGTGATAGGGTGGGGAGTTGGATGGGGTACAGTGTGGGTGAGCTCAGGGAGTAGGATGGGGTACAGTGTGTATGTGAAGGGTGGGGAGTTGGATGGGGTACAGTGTGTGTGAGAGGGTGGGGAGTTGGATGGGGTACAGTGTGTGTGAGGGTGGGGAGTTGGATGGGGTACAGTGTGTGTGAGGGTGGGGAGTTGGATGGGGTACAGTGTGTGTGAGAGGGTGGGGAGTTGGATGGGGTACAGTGTGTGTGAGAGGGTGGGGAGTTGGATGGGGTACAGTGTGTGTGAAGGGTGGGGAGTTGGATGGGGTACAGTGTGTGTGAGAGGGTGGGGAGTTGGATGGGGTACAGTGTGTGTGAGAGGGTGGGGAGTTGGATGGGGTACAGTGTGTGTGAGAGGGTGGGGAGTTGGATGGGGTACAGTGTGTGTGAGGGTGGGGAGTTGGATGGGGTACAGTGTGTGTGAGAGGGTGGGGAGTTGGATGGGGTACAGTGTGTGTGAGAGGGTGGGAGTTGGATGGGGTACAGTGTGTGTGAGGGTGGGGAGTTGGATGGGGTACAGTGTGTGTGTGAGGGTGGGGAGTTGGATGGGGTACAGTGTGTGTGTGAGAGGGTGGGGAGTTGGATGGGGTACAGTGTGTGTGAGGGTGGGGAGTTGGATTGGGGACAGTGTGTGTGTGAGAGGGTGGGGAGTTGGATGGGGTACAATGTTTGTGTGAGTGTGGGGAGTTGGATGGGGTACAGTGTGTGTGTGTGAGGGAGGGGAGTTGGATGGGGTACAGTGTGTGTGAGGCTGGGGAGTTGGATGTGGTACAGTCTGTGTGAGGGTGCCCAGTTGGATGTGGTACAGTGTGTGTGAGGCTGGGGAGTTGGATGGGGTACAGTGTGTCTGAGGGTGGGGAGTTGGATGGGGTACAGTGTGTGTGAGGGTGGGGAGTTGGATGGGGTACAGTGTGTGTGAGAGGGTGGAGAGTTGGATGGGGTACAGTGTGTGTGAGGCTGGGGAGTTGGATGGGGTACAGTGCGTGTGAGAGGGTGGAGAGTTGGATGGGGTACAGTGTGTGTGAGGCTGGGGAGTTGGATGGGGTACAGTGTGTGTGAGGGTGGGGAGTTGGATGGGGTACAGTGTGTGTGAGGGTGGGGAGTTGGATGGGGTACAGTGTGTGTGAGAGGGTGGGGAGTTGGATGGGGTACAGTGTGTGTGAGGGTGGGGAGTTGGATGGGGTACAGTGTGTGTGAGGGTGGGGAGTTGGATGGGGTACAGTGTGTGTGAGAGGGTGGGGAGTTGGATGGGGTACAGTGTGTGTGAGGGTGGGGAGTTGGATGGGGTACAGTGTGTGTGAGAGGGTGGGGAGTTGGATGGGGTACAGTGTGTGTGAGAGGGTGGGGAGTTGGATGGGGTACAGTGTGTGTGAGGGTGGGGAGTTGGATGGGGTACAGTGTGTGTGAGGGTGGGGAGTTGGATGGGGTACAGTGTGTGTGAGAGGGTGGGAGTTGGATGGGGTACAGTGTGTGTGAGAGGGTGGGGAGTTGGATGGGGTACAGTGTGTGTGAAGGGTGGGGAGTTGGATGGGGTACAGTGTGTGTGTGAGGGTGGGGAGTTGGATGGGGTACAGTGTGTGTGAGAGGGTGGGGAGTTGGATGGGGTACAGTGTGTGTGAGGGTGGGGAGTTGGATGGGGTACAGTGTGTGTGAGAGGGTGGGGAGTTGGATGGGGTACAGTGTGTGTGAAGGGTGGGGAGTTGGATGGGGTACAGTGTGTGTGAGGGTGGGGAGTTGGATGGGGTACAGTGTGTGTGAGGGTGGGGAGTTGGATGGGGTACAGTGTGTGTGAGAGGGTGGGGAGTTGGATGGGGTACAGTGTGTGTGAGAGGGTGGGGAGTTGGATGGGGTACAGTGTGTGTGAGAGGGTGGGGAGTTGGATGGGGTACAGTGTGTGTGAGGGTGGGGAGTTGGATGGGGTACAGTGTGTGTGAGAGGGTGGGGAGTTGGATGGGGTACAGTGTGTGTGAGAGGGTGGGGAGTTGGATGGGGTACAGTGTGTGTGAGGGTGGGGAGTTGGATGGGGTACAGTGTGTGTGAGAGGGTGGGGAGTTGGATGGGGTACAGTGTGTGTGAGGGTGGGGAGTTGGATGGGGTACAGTGTGTGTGTGAGGGTGGGGAGTTGGATGGGGTACAGTGTGTGTGAGGGTGGGGAGTTGGATGGGGTACAGTGTGTGTGAGGGTGGGGAGTTGGATGGGGTACAGTGTGTGTGAGGGTGGGGAGTTGGATGGGGTACAGTGTGTGTGAGGGTGGGGAGTTGGATGGGGTACAGTGTGTGTGTGAGGGTGGGGAGTTGGATGGGGTACAGTGTGTGTGAGGGTGGGGAGTTGGATGGGGTACAGTGTGTGTGAGGGTGGGGAGTTGGATGGGGTACAGTGTGTGTGAGGGTGGGGAGTTGGATGGGGTACAGTGTGTGTGAGAGGGTGGGAGTTGGATGGGGTACAGTGTGTGTGTGAGGGTGGGGAGTTTGATGGGGTACAGTGTGTGTGGGAAAGGGTAGGGAGTTGGATGGGGTACAGTATGTGTGAAAGGATGGGGAGTTGGATGGGGTACAGTGTGAGTGGGAGAGGGTGGGGAGTTGGATGGGGTACAGTGTGTGTGTGTGAGGGTGGGGAATTGTTTGGGGTACAGTGTGTGTGAGGATGGGGAGTTTGATGGGGTACAGTGTGTGTGTGAGGGTAGGGAGTTGGATGTGGTACAGTGTGTGTGTGAAAGGGTGTGGAGTTGAATGGGGTACAGTGTGTGTGAGGGTGGGGAGTTAGATGAGATGGGGTACAGTGAAATGTGAGAGGGTGGGGAGTTGGATGGGGTACAGCGAGTGTGAGGGTGGGGAGTTGGATGGGGTACAGTGTGTGTCTAAGAGTAGTGGGGTTGGATGCGGTACAGTGTGTATGTGCAAGGTGGGGACTTGGATGGGGAACGGTGTGTGTGAGGGTGTGGAGTTGGATGGGGTAGAGTGTGCGTGAAAGGGTAGGGAACTTGAATGGGGTACAGTGTCTGTGTGAAATGGTGGGGAGTTGGTTGAGGTACCGCGTGTGTGTGTGTAGGGACTTGGATGGGGTGAGTGTGTGTGTGAGAGTGTGAGGAGTTGGATGGGGTACAGTGTGTGTGTGAGGGTGGGGTGTTGGATGGCGTACAGTATGTGTGAGAGTGTGGGGAGTTGGATGGTGTACAGTGTGTGTGACAGGGTGGGGAGTTGGATGGGGTACAGTGTGTGTGAAAGGATGTGAACTTGGATGGGGTACAGTGTGTGTGTGAGAGTTTGGGGACTTGGATGGTGTACTATGTGTGTGAAAGGGTGGGGTGTTGGATGGGGTACAGTGTGTGTGAGGGTGAGGAGTTGGATGGGGTAGAGTGTCTCTGTGAAAGGGTGGGGTGTTGGATGGGGTACAGTGTGTGTGTGAAAGGGTGGGGAGTTGGATGGGTGCAGTGTGTGTGAAAGGGTGTGAAGATGGATGGGCTACAGTGTGTGTAAGAGGGTGGGGAGTTGGATGGGGTACAGTGTGTGTGTGAAAGAGTGGAGACTTGGATGGGGTACAGTGTGTGTGTGAGAGGGTGGGGAGTTGGATGGGGTACAGTGTGTGTGAAGGCTGGGGTGTTGGATGGGGTACAGTGTGAGTGAAAGGGTGTGGCATTGGATGGGGGACAGTGTGTGTGAGGGTGGGGTGTTGGATTGGGGACAGTGTGTGTGAGAGGGTGGGGAGTTGGACGGGGACAGTGTTTGTGTGAGTGTGGGGAGTTGGATGGGGTACAGTGTGTGTGAGGGAGGGGAGTTGGATGTGGTACATTGTGTGTGAGGCTGGGGAGTTGGATGTGGTACAGTGTGTGTGAGGGTGCCCAGTTGGATGTGGTACAGTGTCTGTGAGGGTGCCCAGTTGGATGGGGTAGAGTGTGTGTGAGGGTGGGGAGTTGCATGGGGTACAGTGTGTGTGAGAGGGTGGAGAGTTGGATGGGGTACAGTGTGTGTGAGGCTGGGGAGTTGGATGGGGTACAGTGTGTCTGAGGGTGGGGAGTTGGATGGGGTACAGTGTGTCCGAGGGTGGGGAGTTTGATGGGGTACAGTGTGTGTGTGAGGGTAGGGAGTTGGATGTGGTACAGTGTGTGTGTGAAAGGGTGTGGAGTTGAATGGGGTACAGTGTGTGTGAGGGTGGGCCGTTAGATGAGATGGGGTACAGTGAAATGTGAGAGGGTGGGGAGTTGGATGGGGTACAGCGAGTGTGAGTGTGGGGAGTTGGATGGGGTACAGTGTGTGTCTAAGGGTAGTGGTGTTGGATGGGGTATGTGCAAGGTGGGGACTTGGATGGGGAACGGTGTGTGTGAAGGTGTGGAGTTGGATGGGTTAGAGTGTGCGTGAAAGGGTGGGGAACTTGAATGGGGTTCAGTGTCTGTGTGAAATGGTGGGGAGTTGGTTGAGGTACCGATTGTGTGTGTGTAGGGACTTGGATGGGGTAAAGTGTGTGTGAGAGTGTGGGGAGTTGGATGGGGTACAGTGTGTGTGTGAGGGTGAGGAGTTGGATGGGGTACAGTGTGTGTGAGGGTGGGGAGTTGGATGGTGTACAGTGTGTGTGAAAGGATGTGAACTTGGATGGGGTACAGTGTGTGTGAAGGGTGGGGAGTTGGATGGGGTACAGTGTGTGTGAGAGGGTGGGGAGTTGGATGGGGTACAGTGTGTGTGAGAGGGTGGGGAGTTGGATGGGGTACAGTGTGTGTGAGGGTGGGAGTTGGATGGGGTACAGTGTGTCTGTGAAGGGTGGGGAGTTGGATGGGGTACAGTGTGTGTGAAAGGGTGGGGAGTTGGATGGGGTACAGTGTGTGTGAAAGGGTGGGAGTTGGATGGGGTACAGTGTGTGTGTGAAGGGTGGGGAGTTGGATGGGGTACAGTGTGTGTGAGAGGGTGGGGAGTTGGATGGGGTACAGTGTGTGTGAGGGTGGGGAGTTGGATGGGGTACAGTGTGTGTGAGAGGGTGGGGAGTTGGATGGGGTACAGTGTGTGTGAGTGTGGGGAGTTGGATGGGGTACAGTGTGTGTGTGAGGGAGGGGAGTTGGATGGGGTACAGTGTGTGTGAGGGCTGGGGAGTTGGATGTGGTACAGTGTGTGTGAGGGTGGGCAGTTGGATGGGGTACAGTGTGTGTGAGGGTGGGGAGTTGGATGGGGTACAGTGTGTGTGAGGGTGGGGAGTTGGATGGGGTACAGTGTGTGTGAGGGTGGGGAGTTGGATGGGGTACAGTGTGTGTGAGAGGGTGGGGAGTTGGATGGGGTACAGTGTGTGTGAGGGCTGGGGAGTTGGATGGGGTACAGTGTGTGTGAGAGGGTGGGGAGTTGGATGGGGTACAGTGTGTGTGAGGGTGGGGAGTTGGATGGGGTACAGTGTGTGTGAGGCTGGGGAGTTGGATGGGGTACAGTGTGTGTGAGGGTGGGGAGTTGGATGGGGTACAGTGTGTGTCGAGGGTGGGGAGTTGGATGGGGTACAGTGTGTGTCGAGGGTGGGGAGTTGGATGGGGTACAGTGTGTGTCGAGGGTGGGGAGTTGGATGGGGTACAGTGTGTGTCGAGGGTGGGGAGTTGGATGGGGTACAGTGTGTGTCGAGGGTGGGGAGTTGGATGGGGTACAGTGTGTGTGAGGGTGGGGAGTTGGATGGGGTACAGTGTGTGTGAGGGTGGGGAGTTGGATGGGGTACAGTGTGTCGAGGGTGGGGAGTTGGATGGGGTACAGTGTGTGTCGAGGGTGGGGAGTTGGATGGGGTACAGTGTGTGTCGAGGGTGGGGAGTTGGATGGGGTACAGTGTGTGTGAGGGTGGGGAGTTGGATGGGGTACAGTGTGTGTCGAGGGTGGGGAGTTGGATGGGGTACAGTGTGTGTCGAGGGTGGGGAGTTGGATGGGGTACAGTGTGTGTGAGGGCTGGGGAGTTGGATGGGGTACAGTGTGTGTCGAGGGTGGGGAGTTGGATGGGGTACAGTGTGTGTGAGGCTGGGGAGTTGGATGGGGTACAGTGTGTCCGAGGGTGGGAAGTTGGATGGGGTACAGTGTGTCCGAGGGTGGGGAGTTGGATGGGGTACAGTGTGTCCGAGGGTGGGGAGTTGGATGGGGTACAGTGTGTCCGAGGGTGGAGTGTTGGATGGGGTACAGTGTGTCCGAGGGTATGGAGTTGGATGGGGTACAGTGTGTCCGAGGGTGGGGAGTTGGATGGGGTACAGTGTGTCTGAGGGTGGGGAGTTGGATGGGGTACAGTGTGTCTGAGGGTGGGGAGTTGGATGGGGTACAGTGTGTCTGAGGGTGGGGAGTTGGATGGGGTACAGTGTGTGTGTTAACTGGAGCAGTTGGATTTTGAATGACCGAGACTGACCATTGAGATAACATTTGGTGAAGTGATGATCTGGTTGGGCTCGGTTGAAAGGCCAAAGGATCATTTGTTTTTCTTTTTTTTTAGAGTAAAAATGTATTTAATTTTGAATTGATTAAAATTCATTAGAATGTATCCTTTTTATGTCAAAATGCTAAATTATTCTGAGGGAACCCTTAAACCCCCAGGAAATGCAGTCTCAGATAATGTCCGTGCTCAGTCTGGGGAGCTTGCAGCAAGAAGCCCAGAACCAATGCTATCGTTTCTGGCCTTCTTGCCGGGATCCCAGACTACCCCTTGCTGTTGATATTCTACCTGCTGTGGTATCTCCTGGGACAACCAGCTTTGTAGTTCACCTGGGCTGAATCCAGACTCCCTGAGCAGTTTGTTCTTGCTGGGCTGCTAATTTACCATCCAGGGAAATGATAATAAACAGTGTCAGTATAAGATAAATGGGATTATTGCACAGGGCACCACACAGGAGGGGGACGGCGCACTGCTGGACAGATCACCGAAGCCATCAGCCGCAGCAATAAAGCACAAAATGGATTTTGGGCTGTATAACGAGAGGGACAGAGGACAAATCTCAGGGGGTGATTCGGAGTTTGTACAGACCGCTGGTCTGTCCCCACCTGGACTGGGCACCGCAGTAAGAAAGAGACAACCAGCCATTGGAGAAGGTGCAGTGAAGGGCAACTAAACAGAACTGGGATTGGGCACCTGGGATATGAGGAGAGGCTGTAGAAGCTGGGAATGTTCACACTGGAGAAGGGAAGGCTCAGGATCGGAGAGAAGGATCCACAATCCTAAAGGATTGAGTCAAGCTAAATGCCAATCTGTTTAACGTACTCACTGGGGGCTATTTCCAGTATTGCTGAGGAAAGGCCGGTGACTGACTATTTCCACAGGTGCAGAGGCGGTAAAAGGGGAATTCATAGACTTATTTTAGAAAGGCTTTGATAGGATGAATAAGGAAAAATCATTTCCCCTGGTTGGGGAGTCAGTGACAGGGGAGTCATCAATTTTACATGATCACTGTGACAGGTTAGGAGCCATGTCTTTACACAGAGGGTTGTTGGAGCACGGAACGCTTTGCCACAGGCAATGGTTGCTGCGGAGACCACTGCACTTTTTAAGGGAAGAATAATTAAATATTTAAAGCAGAGGATGACACAGAGCTTTGAAGAGAGCGGGGCAGTTTTGGAATGTTCTGGCAAAGAGCCGGCACACACGCGATGAGCTGAATGGCCTCCTTCTGTGCTGTAAACGTCCGTGGTTCTATGGCAGCTGGGTACACAGCAAGACTCCAGAAGCAGCAGTCCGATTAAATGACCAGTCCATCTATTATCGATGGCGTTGTTTGAGGAAGAAATGCCAGCCAGGACATTGGGGCAACTCTTTGACCAGTGTCATGCCCATCTGAATAGGCAGGTGGAGCCTCAGTTTAATAATCCTAAAGACAGCCCCTCCGGCAGTCCAGTGCTCCCTCAGTACTACACTGAAGTGACGGCCTAGATTATGGGCTCACGTCTCTGGAGTGGGGTTTGAACCCACAACCTCCTGACTCGGAGGGGAGAGTTCTACTGGTGAGCCAATATTTAGACTGAAGCTCCCTTTAACATAGAATCACAGGAGTAACAGGCCATTCAGCCCACAGCTCTCCAGTTAGAGCTCTCTACTCTAATCCCTTTCCCCAGATCCTTTTATATTCTGCCTTTTCCAATAACTATCCTGTTGCCTTTTAAACTATATCTTACTTTACCTCAATAATCATTCCAAGGAGATTAATCCATGGACACAGTACAGTAATCTTCAATAAAACTGACTTTATTCAATATATAACAATCCGATAACCCAGTAAGATAATGCTGTAAACATGTGCGGTTAAAGGTTAAGGTGGATCAGCAGCTTATAATGTTTCCTACATTACAATAGTGACTACACTTCAAAAAGTACTTCATTGGCCATAAAGTGCTTTGGGATGGCCTGAGGTCGCGAAAGGTGCTATATAATCGCAAGTCTTTATTTTCTTTCTTATACTACATTTTCATGAATGGGCTATGAAATCCTTCAGTGGTCATTGTTCTGTGACTGTGCTTTAGAGTTTAATCAGCAGGGCAGAGACTGTAAAACAAACGTACTCAAAAACTCGGGCGTCACGTTTTCAATAGTTGAGTATAAGGCCTTCCCACGCAGAGAAGTTAAACCAGGGCTTCACCACAACTACTTTCCCCTCTGAGCAGGAAGGACTTTACTTAAAGGGCTTTATTTGAAGAAGCAGTGCCTTGGCAAATCATTTTTTACCTTTTTGTTTACGTAAGAGCAAAAGAGAGCAAGCAACAAGAATAGCCCCTTAGGCCCAACAAGCTGCTCTTTCCATGGACCATGACTTCAAGCTCACCCATTTAATTTCCTCAGAAAGTTCTCCATAATTACGTCCTGATGTTTTTCTAATCATTCTTCAGGATGTGGGCGTCACTGGCGAGACAGGCATTTATTGCCCATCCCTAGTTTTCCTTGAGAAGGTGGTGGTGGGCCGCCTTCTTGAACCACTGCAGTTCCTGTGGTGAAAATACTCCCACAATGCAGGGAGTTCCAGGACTTCAATCCAGCAACCATGAAGGAACGGCATTACATGTCCAATTCGAGATGGTGTGTGACTTGGAGGGGAACTTGGAGGTAATGGTATTCCCGTGCACCTGCTGCTCTTGTCCTCCTAGATGGTGGAGATAGAAGCATAGAAGATAGGAGCAGGAGTAGGCCATTCGGCCCCTCAAGCCTGCTCCGCCATTTAATGAGATCATGGCTGATCATCCAAATTCAGTACCCTGTCCCTGCTTTCTCCCCATATCCCTTGATCCCTTTAGCCTTAAGAAATATATCTATCTCCTTCTTGAATATATTTAATGAATTGGCCTCAACTGCCTTCTGTGGTAGAGAATTCCACAGGTTCACCACTCTCTGGGTGAAGAAATTCCTCCTCATCTCAGTCCTAAATGGCTTACCCCTTATCCTTAGATTGTGACCTCTGGTTCTGGACTCCCCCGCCATCAGGAACATCCTTCCTGCATCTAGTCTGTCTAGTCCTGTTAGAATTTTATAAGTTTCAATGAGATCCCCTCTCATTCTTCTAAACTCTCGTGAATATTAGCCTAATCGACCCAATCTCTCTTCATACGCCATTCCTGCTGTCCCAGGTATCAGTCTGGTAAATCTTCGTTGCACTCCCTCCATGGCAAGAACATCCTTCCTCAGATAAGGATGGAGGTCATGGGTTTGAGAGCTGCAGAAGTGCATCCTGTAGACAGTACACACTGCAGCCATGGTACGTCGGTGGTGAAGGGGGGTCGATGTTTACGCTAATGGATGGGGTACAGAGCAAGCAGACTGTTTTGTCCCGAATGCCAAAGTCAATCAAGAAAAACAGTAATCTTTGTCTATTCTCATATCTCCACATGCTCTGCTGCCATGAGACAAGAGGATTCCCACCAGTGCAGGAATCATGAATCTCATGGAGTCTATACCTATCCATCTAACTGCCAATCACATCTCCATCTAGATATTTACCAAGCAGCTTTATGAAGGAGTTACACTTGCCCCGCATACCTCTTACTCTTAAAGAAAGAGCTTGTATTTACATAGTGCCTTTCACAACCTCAGGATGTTAATAATTAAAAAGGCTAATGGAACGTTCGCCTTCACCTCAAGGAGGCTGGAATACAAAGGGTGGAAGTTATGCCACAGTTATATAAAGCTCTGGTTAGACCCCATCTGGAGTTCTGGGCACTGCAACTCAGGAAGGATATATTGGCCTCGGAGGAGGTCCAGCACAGATTCACCATGATACCGGGGCTAAAAGGGTTAAATTATGAGGCCAGGTTGCATAGATTAGGCTTGTATTCCCTTGAATATAGAAGATTGAGGGGTGCTCTAATCGAGGTGTTTAAGATGATTAAAGGATTTGTTAAGGTAGATAGAGAGAAACTATTTCCTCTGGTGGGGGAGTCCAGAACAAGGGGGCATCACCTTAAAATTAGAGCCAGGCCGTTCAGGGGTGATGCCAGGGTTTGTGTACCTGGGCTCCCACACCGCTCTGCTCCTCCACAGTTCCTGGTTTTTCACCATTTAGAAAGTGCTCCGATTTATCTTTCTTGAGTCCAAAGTGGATGACCTCACATTTACCCACATTGAACTCCATCTGACGCAATTTTTTACACTCACTGTCTATGTCCCTATTTACTTCAGGATCCTGCCCAAAATAAATCAGGTGCCACCCACTGACCCCGTAAACTCCAGTGGCATCAATGCTGGAGGCCCCAGCGAGTGCGATCCCGGTCTAACCGCTGGGGTCACGGCCCAAGGATTTTCAGAGCCAGCCACATAAATAATGTGGCTACAAGAGCAGGTCAGAGGCTGGGTGTTCTGCGGCAAGTGTCTCACCTCCTGACTCCCCAAAGCCTTTCCACCATCTACAAGGCACAAGTTAGGAGTGTGATGGAATGCTCTCCACTTGCCTGGATGAGTGCAGCTCCAACAACACTCAAGAAGCTCGACACCATCCAAGACAAAGCAGCCTGCTTGATTGGCACCCCATCCACCACCTTTAACATTCACTCCCTCCACCACCGGCGTACCGTGGCTGCAGTGTGTACCATCTACAAGATGCACTGCAGCAACTCGCCAAGGCTTCTTCGACAGCACCTCCCAAACTCGCAACCTCTACCACCTAGAAGGACAAGGGCAGCAGGCCCATGGGAACATCACCACCTCCAAGTTCCTCTCCAAGTCACACACCATCCTGACTTGAAAACATAACCGTTCCTTCATCGTCGCTGGGTCAAAATCCTGGAACTCCCTACCTAACAGCACAGTGGGAGTACCTTCACCACACGGACTGCCGCGGTTCAAGAAGGCGGCTTACCACCACCTTCTCAAGGGCAATTAGGGATGGGCAATAAATGCTGGCCTCGCCAGTGATGCCCACATCCCAGGAACTAATTAAAAAAATTAAATTATATTAACACGTTCCTGTACTGCTCTGCACCCAGTGCCACCTCATTAAGAGGCTGACACTTTCTGAGGTGCCAATCGTGGGGACTTCTCCCACTTCCTGATATCTGCCTCGCACTAATCATCTTCTAATCCAGAATCTTCAGTAGATCATCTTTGACTCTCCAACTAGCACTGAGAACACCCCAAGCGGTTTCTACGCACAGGCTGACATTATGATTATTCAGCCATTCAATTAATTCTACATCACAGACACACAAGATGATTTCTCATTTAGAGCCTATTGTTTTCAGGTACGTTACTCCAAAATCTATTGTTCATTGGCCTCATTCGAATGAGGTTTTGCATTTAGATTTATTCAAGGTTTAACCTGAACTGTAAAATGCTGCAGAAATCGTGAGAGGGTAAACGGTAGAAAATATACAAAATACAGGTAACATTTTCTGTACTTGGGACCTGGGACTGAATTTCCTCCTCCGTTCTGTCACCAGAACTTTGGCGGAATTCCCCGAGGTTACAGTAACGGAGTGGGAGAAATCCCCACAAAATCCACCCCCTGAGCTGTCTATAACTTTCCTAATGGGATGTTAATGTTCGGCAGTGTTTCCTTCAGTTTTGTAGTTTTTCATCCCCCTCCCCCGCCTCTCCCCTCCTTCCGGTAGCTCATCACAGTGGTTGTCACACCGTGAGTTGTTGGTGGCCCATTCGATCATATCATGCAGTATGATTTCCTAACTGGTGTGATGATGGGCTGGGTTTGATGGGCTGGGTTTGATGGACTGGGTCTGATGGGCTGGGTTTGATGGGCTGGGTTTGTTGGGCTGGGTTTGATGATGGGCTGGGTTTGATGGGCTGGGTTTGATGGGCTGGCTCTGATGGGCTGGGTTTGATGAACTGGGTTTGATGGGCTGGGTCTGATGGGCTGAGTTTGATGGGCTGGGTTTGATGGGCTGGGTCTGATGGGCTGGGTTTGATGAGCTGGATTTGATGGGCTGGGTTTGATGGGCTAGGTTTGATGGGCTGGGTTTGATGGACTGGGTTTGATGGGCTGGATTTGATGGGCTGGGTTTGATGGGCTGGGTTTGATGGGCTGGGTTTGATGGGCTGGGTCTGATGGGCTGGGTTTGATGGGCTGGGTTTGTTGTGCTGGGTTTGATGGGCTGGATTTGATGGGCTGGGTTTGATGAGCTGGGTTTGATGGGCTGGGTTTGTTGTGCTGGGTTTGCTGTGCTGGGTTTGATGGGCTGGGTTTGATGGGCTGGGTTTGATGGGCTGGGTTTGCTGTGCTGGGTTTGATGGGCTGGGTTTGATGGGCTGGGTTTGATGGGCTGGGTTTGTTGGGCTGAGTTTGATGAGCTGGGTTTGATGATGGGCTGGGTTTGATGGGCTGGGTCTGATGGGCTGGGTTTGCTGTGCTGGGTTTGATGGGCTGAGTTTGATGAGCTGGGTTTGATGATGGGCTGGGTTTGATGGGCTGGGTTTGTTGGGCTGGGTTTGATGGGCTGGGTTTGATGGGCTGGGTTTGATGATGGGCTGGGTCTGATGAGCTGGGTTTGATGGGCTGGGTTTGATGAGCTGGGTTTGATGAACTGGGTTTGATGGGCTGTGTTTGATGGGCTGGGTTTGATGAACTGGGTTTGATGGGCTGGGTTTGATGGGCTGGGTTTGATGGGCTGGGTTTGATGGGCTGGGTTTGATGAGCTGGGTTTGATGAACTGGGTTTGATGGGCTGGGTTTGATGGGCTGGGTTTGATGGGCTGGGTTTGATGGGCTGGGTTTGATGGGCTGGGTTTGATGAACTGGGTTTGATGGGCTGGGTTTGATGGCTGGGTTTGATGAGCTGGGTTTGATGAACTGGGTTTGATGGGCTGGGTTTGATCGGCTGGGTTTGATGAGCTGGGTTTGATGGGCTGGGTTTGCTGGGCTGGGTTTGATGGGCTGGGTTTGATGGGCTGGGTTTGATGGGCTGGGTTTGATCGGCTGGGTTTGATGAGCTGGCAGGTCATGGGTAGCCTTTTGTACCAAACCTGCTTTGATACACATGTTGCAGGCTCGGTTCAAACTGTAGACCTGAGGGGTAACTGTATAAGTTTGAACAAATACAGACGGTGGGATTTGTTTAGTTAAATTAATGACAGGCAATTATTTTGTATCCGACTCTCAGTTACAAAAAAATCCAAACCAACCACAACAATTGGTGAAAGAGTATTTATAGATCAGGTACTTCCCAAAGACCTCTATTAAACTGGTCGTCTTTCATTAACCCATATCTTTCAAAATGAGTATTAATTTAATCTCATATTATGCCCTCTAGAAGCTTACCCACTACAAACGTTCAGCTGACTGCTCCATACTTATCCAGTTTAACCAGTTCCCCCTTTCTAAACAGAGTTGTTACATTGTCAACCCTCCAATCCCCTGCTGCAACTTCAATATCCGAGGATGTTTGAATGGTTGTAGTCATGGCCTCTGCTCTTTCTTCTCTGACTTGCCTCAGCATTCTAGGATGCAGCCATCAGGGCACGGACCTTTACCCTGTCTAACACTCCACCGCTTTCCCTTGTACCCTGTCTAACACTCCACCTCTTTCCCTTGTACCCTGTCTTCTCACTACCGCAGTCTTCATAGAATCATAGAAAGTTACAGCATGGAAGGAGGCCATTTCGGCCCATCGTGTCCGCGCCGGCCAGCAAAGAGCTTTCCAGCCTAATCCCACTTCCCAGCTCTAGGTCCGTAGCCCTGCAGGTTAGAGCATCCCAAGTGCACATCCAAATACTTTTTAAATGTGGTTAGGGTTCCTGCCTCTACCACCCTTTCAGGCAGTGAGTTCCAGACCCCCACAACCCTCTGGGTGAAGAAATTTCCCCTCAAATCCCCTCTAAACCTGCCACCAATTACTTTAAATCTGTGCCCCCTGGTTTTTGACCCCTCGGCTAAGGGAAATAGGTCCTTTCTATCCACTTTATCCATGCCACTCATAATTTTATACACCTCAATAAGGTCTCCCCTCAGCCTCCTCAGTTCCAAGGTAAACAGACCCAGCCTGTCCAGTCTTTCCTCATAGCTAAGATTCTCCACTCCCGGCAACATCCTTGTAAATCTCCTCTGTACCCTCGCTAGTGCAATCACATCTTTCCTGTAATGTGGTGACTAGAACTGCATGCAGTACTCCAGCTGAGGCCTAACTAGTGTTTTATACAGTTGAAGCATAACCCCCCCCCCGACTCTTGTATTCTATGCCACGGTTAATAAAGGCAAGCATTCCGTATGCCTTCTGTAAAAACACAAGCCAAGTCCTCATTTAGAGTCTCTGCCAGTACATCATCCTTCAGAAGAAGATTTCCTTTCCCACTTGTAATTGGCCCTACCCTGTTGTTAACTACCTCTACTTTCCACGTGTTGATAAAATCATTTGCTGTATCTCTTTCTGTTCCCTGCTAGTCTTTCTTCACACCCTCCCTTAACCTTTCTAATCTCCTTTCGCACTTCTCCACTATATTTTCGATACTCTGCCTCGTTGTATTATTAATCTGAGATTCATCATGTGTCTTCTTACCTTTGACCAATTTGTGCAACACCCACTTCCCCATTAACTTTTTATCTGCCTGTAATGAAACGTGTGGAAATATAGTCTGCTCGCGATCAGGAAAGGTTAGTACAAAACTTTTGCCCCTCTTCCCCTTGTTATTTGTAGGTTTCCATCTGCTGCAGATCAGACTCGTATTGTCATTTTGATTTTCTTTCAGTTCCAAGGAACTGATGCATGACATGTTGGTGTCTGTGCGCCAGTACCTCAGTAACCCCTTCTGCCAGAGAAAAATCTGGCTTTAAACGGGGGATTACTGTGACTTGTTAAAAGTGCAGAGTCCAATTAGATCAGGTTACAGAATTATTGATCACAGTGGGAAATAAAGCAGAAATGATCAAATCCCATTATTCTTCTGTGTGTAAAAAATATTTTTGAGATATAAGAATAATGAAAATCCAGATAGATTAAATTTTCTTTAATTGCCACCTTCATGTCTAAAAGCATAACCGAAATAAACCAATAAGCGTGACCGGTGACAGCACAGCTTATACCTGGCAATAGTAGCACCAGTTAACATTTCCACTTGAACCATGGAGGTAGGCTGGCCATTTATGACTGTCCTGAGGGACAGGGCAGAATTTGACACCGTGTATCTATTTGTTAATAGTCTCTCAGCTATTTTTACACTTAACCAGTTGGTGAGATGACAGCTCAGCCTCGAGGTACAGTCCAGCCTTACAGCTCTTGTCACTTTAGATATAAAACCATCTTAATAAAAAAAAACCTACAGACACTTGGTAGCTCCACGGACTAGCTACAAAATGCTGTCTTCAACCTTGAAAGACTACATTGAAAACATCATTACTTTGCACCATAAATCACACTGTCAGTGTTGCACCATCACCATAACCCATTTATAGCACGACAGCACCTTACTTTGTCAGAGCATTCTGTTGAACACAATTCCCAACAAGTGGAAAGGGTTTGCTTAAAAAACCATCCAGCTTTCAACTTGATTCACTTTTCCCAAAAAGGATGATACAATATGTGCTGAAAAAAGCAAGCTCTTAACTCGTAGGTTAAAGTTGTGATGGATGATATGGAGCGGAATACCTCCCACCATGCCTGGTGTGTATAATTAGTTCATCACAGTGTACATCAGTTCCATAGAAAATTAGTTTGTTTAACAAAGTACAACATTGGGATTAATGTGTAATCAGTTATCCAAATTATTCACTTATCTAAACAGGGGTGTTTCCTGAAGTATTTAAGCAATTATCTACGAATTAACTTTGATGACATGAGGAGGAAGGAGTTACTTTGCTTCTGTTGCCTGCCTGGAGGGGCGAGACCCTCTTTGACTTGGCACAAATTAGGTAACAAACATTTCTAGATCATGTCTTGCATAAGAGAGTTTTAGAAAAAGGAAATGGTCATTGAGCCAACAAGCTAGCCCTTTGATCAATCACAACCCTAGCTAACCATGATTCACCATCCCCCTCAATCTCCTCACTCCACATCCAGTGGCCCCGGTACCGAACAGATCCAAGCCCTTCCCAATCACATTACATTTCTCTACAATGTTCCGTCCCATATTTGGGCTCACTGCAGAGTTCAATTATGATGCCCTCATTCAAGTAATTTATACTTATTTCAAGATATAGAAAGGGAAGCAAGACCATCCACTGGGGTACGTCGCATTACCTCTGCAATTTCAAAATTTCCTTCTTATGACTATTCTCTGTTTCCTGTCTCCATACTTAGTGGAAAATTTACAGCATTGCACTCACAAAATCACAAACCATATCCTCAGAGACACCATACAATCATGCATGCAAACACATACTACACATATGCGCACAAGGTAAGGTGCCTTTTTCCAATCAGAAAGAATTCTTGGAGCATTTTATATTACTATATATTACTATATCCTATTGTTAACATGCAAGCCAAGACAATAATATCATCTTTCACAGAGATCATTAACTAGAACATCAGGTTAATGTTCTGAAGCTGACAGGAAGAACCTTCACTGCCACTTACTGGCTTCCAGAAACTATGGAAGATGATAGAGTTGTGCAGCATCCCACGGGCGACCTTTCTAGATTCACAAGGTGAATACAATAATGGATGGATAGGATGGATTCCTTTAAAGCTGATGAGCAGACATCTATACATCTTGTGTTGCTGTTGTTATTATTTTTGTTCTGTTTTTATGTCAATATTTACAATGTTAGAATGGTAGGTAAACTGTTGCTTGTCACGATGTAGTTGCACGCTCTGACCATTAGGTGGTGCAGTGGCACTAGTTTCTCAGAGTCTTTCAAGCATTTCCAGCAGCCATTCCCCCGCACCCCCACCTACCACCCTTTATCAGGTGATTAAATCCTGATTTGGGGGGTTTCGATCTGATCAGCGGGATACCGCACACCCATGGCCATTTGCAGCCCATCTGTTACCACTTCTGATCTGCCAATTTTCAGCTGCAGCCTACCTGATTCCCAGCCTTCCCTGATGATATAGTAGCTGGCCTGAGCCTACCACCCCAGGCCTCACGCCTCCTCCCATTGTGACCTACAACTTCTGACCCTGCAACTCCTGATTCCAGTAGCCTGAACTCCAGTGATCCATGAACTGACCATGACCCCTGCAACATCCCTAACTCCTGCCCTGAGGTACTCAACAAGCTGAGGTTCGAACTGGAGAATGAGGCTGAGAATGATCCAGTGGTCCCAGTGGGTGAGAGGGACAGAATTCTGGTCATGCTGGTGAGGGAGCAGTAGGCCTCACAGCCTGAGCTTTCCATAATTCTCTCGTGAATCCCCCGGGGTATGTAACGGCGGGTGTATGATGGGCGGCCAGTTTTTGACCCGCGCCCCAATTGCGTATTACCCACCAGTGTCTCTTTGGCGGAGCTAATGAGTAACAAGGGGAGGAAGCTGCAGTATCTACATTATCTGCGTTCCTTTACAAGCAGCAAATCGATGTCGGAAACTGCAGGCAGTTCAGTGAGCTGTGCTGATACAATAGGACAGAAATAATGGTACAGAGATAGACTGGGAGAGCAGATCAGGGGGTTAAATGGGCGAGTTGTATAATACATTCAAATCTGAGTCAGTATGTAAGAAGCCTACAGGAAAGATGTGATACTAGACATGGTTCAACATAATGAATGGGAGCAGGTCAGCAACATGAAGGCAGGAGAAATATTGGGGATCAGCGGTCATAACATAATTAGCTTGCGTGTTAAAACATAAAAGAAAAAAAGAGTCAAAAGCAAAGGTTGATTAGAAAAGAGCAAACTTCAGGGAGATGGTGGAGGACTGTGCCTGGATAAACTGGAGGGAAAGGTTAACTGATAATACAAGGGAAATATATAAATGTGAGATTGGTACAGCAGAATCTAATGAGGGAAAAAGGAGTTTGATCTTGGGCCCTGCCTCTTTGAATGAATAGTCAGATTAAGCTGAAAATAAAAACTAAAAATGAATCATGGAACAGAGCGAAACCGAGTGAACCGAACAGAGTAATGTGAAATAGCAGAATCTCCAAATAGCAAAGGAAGACACTGGGAAAAAGAGACTCATTAAGTAGGGCAGATCCTCTCAAATACGAGCATTGTGTGAGGTCACTGTGGTCGATTAGAAAATGGCAGAGCAGCTTAATGAGAAAAATAGAAAAAACCCGCATTTGTATAGCGCCTTTCACGATCTCAGGATGTCCCAAAGCACTTTACAGCCAATGAAGTACTTTTGTAGTGTAGTCACTGTTGTATAAACATGGCAGCCATTAAGTGCACAGCAAGATCACACAAAGTGTGATAATGACCAGATCATCTATTTTAGTGATGTGTGTTCAGGGATAAACGATGGCCAGGATATTGGTTAGAACTCTGCTGCTCTTCTTCAAATATTGCCGTGAGATCTTTTACATCCACCTGAAAGGGCAGACTCAGTTTACTATCCCATCTGAAAGACGGCACCTCCGGCCGTGCAGCACCCCCTCAGCACTGCACTGGAGTGTCAGCCTAGATTTTGAGCTCAAGTCTCTGGAGTGGGACTTGAACCCACAACCTTCTGACTCAGAGACTTGGGGCTGGATTTTACCAACCTCGGCGGGTCTGTGGCAGGTGCCGTCGGTGGTGGGTCCCGGCCTTGCTGTCCAAAATGATTTTCCTCTGATTGGGCATTTTAAGCCCGCCCAGTGTGTTCGCCGGCCAATTGAAGGAAGCGGGTCTGATGATGTCATTTGATGACGCGTCATCAGCCGGTTTCCTTAAAGGGACCATGCACAAATTTATTTTGACAGATGTGCTGTCAGTGTTCTACAGCAGTGAGGTGCTGCAAACACTGACAATGACTGCACATAGGTACACGGCTGCACCCAGGCTCTCCCATGACTCCCTCCATATGCTTATGGAGGGAGTCACAGCTCGCAGGGAGGTCCTCTTCCCTTCCAATGGGCAGAAGAGACCTCCCCAGGAGATCAACGCAGCGTTGTTGCACATTGCACAGGAGGGCCCAAGCAGGGATGTCATCAGGAGGACCAGGCTATAGTAACACAAACCTTTCAATGATCTCAGTAGATCACGAAACGTTACTGCAAAGCCACACTCAACCTCATCCTGCTGTGCCACTCATCACATCCCCATCACTCTGCCTTCCCTATCCTACTCCTGCACATCCTTACTCACCAACTTACCTTGCACCTCCACCCATCCCTCTCTATCTACATTATCACTTCCCCATCTTGCTAGCCACCCCTCACATTCACCCTCATTCTAGTCCAATCCATACCAACTAACAACACACAAGGGTAGGCACTTGTGTGTTTTAGCCAATGTTCATGTGAAGTTTCTGTTAATGTGTTGTCAAACATTGAAATATTTATTTTCAACACTTTGCATTCTTGGTCGATTTGTGTGCACCTTTGGAAGTTGTTTAGTGAGTTGCATTGAATGGTGAGACATAACGGTACCCCCCGCAATGGTAATGAGTTTGAAAGGAATGGCTTGGGCATTGTAGGGATGCTTTATGGTGTTGGTGTGGGATGGTGCCAACCTGGTGCATCATGTGGAAGCCAGGGTGTACAGCGTCAAGTGAAGTAAATCTGGCCATGGTGAGGCCATGCCTGGCCTCCTGGGCAGCAATGTGGTCGGGTGCTGATGCCCTGTGTCCTGTGCAGCATCAGTTGATTGCGGAGAAGGTAGGTGTTGTTGTTGGTGCTGCTGGTGTTTGGGCTGATTGTGGTGGGATTCTGAGGACCAGGGTGAGAGAGTATAAAGGGCACCGATGCTGATGGAATAGATAGTAGGTGAAGTAGAGATGACAGAAGCAATATGTCAATGGTGGGAGAGGTAATGAGCTAAGACTGGATGGAGACTTGTGTAAAGACTTGCAGCATTCTGAATCTGTAGTGGAAATGCAGTTTAGAGAAGCTAGTGGCTAAGGGAAGATATCTGAATCAGCTGGGAGCTTTGACTTGACAGTTGAAGCTGTCAACTCATCAACTGAAACAATGGCAAGTGACCTCCTGCCTCAGCTTCACAGACGAGGTCTAGGCACAGCGGGAAACCGGTGGGCGACCTGTCAAAATCAAAAAGCTGGGAAAAACCCATTGATAAGTGGTTGTAAACAAGCCACTAATGATTTCAATTGTTTCCCCCACCGCTGCCTGTCGGGTCTGCTCAGCGCTGGCAGACCTGACATTTGGTAAAGGTGTGTGGCGGCGGCTTGACAGCGGGGTCCCGACCTGCTGGGGAAAAAAATCACTTTCTCACCCGACCTGCCACCAATTCCCCCCGAGTGTTCTACCAACTCAGCCTGCTGACACCTAATGACTTTGTTCCAGTATAATTTATTGAATTCATTTTCAGGATGTGGGCGTCATTGTTGAGGCCGGCATTTATTGCCTATCCCATGTTGCCCTTGACAAAGTGGTGCCGTTTGATACACATCTACACGCAAAGGGTGGTAGAAGTTTGGAATTCTCTTCTGCAAACGGCAATTGATGTGAGGTCAATTGTTAATTTGAAATTGGAGATTGATAGATTTTTGTTAACCAAAGGTATTAGGGGATATGAGGCAAAGGCGGGTATATGGAGTTAGGTCACAGATCAGCCATGATCTCATTGAATAGCGGAACAGGCTCGAGGGGCTGAGCGGCCAACTCCTGTTCCTATGTTGGTCTTCCTAGGCCACTTCAGACGGCAGTTAAGAGTCAACCATGTTGTTGTGGGACTGGAGTCACATATAGGTCAGATTAGGTAAGGACGGCAGGTTTCCTTCCCTAAACGACATTAGTGAACCAGTTGGGGTTTTACGACAATCCAACAGCTTCATGATCACTTTTACTGAGATCAGCTTTTTATTTTCAGATTTTTTTAAACTGATTTCAAATTCTCAACTGCCATGGTGGGATTTGAACTCACGTTCTTTGGATTATTGGTCCAGCCTCTAAATTATTGATCCAGTATATAACCACTACAGAGGAGACTGAAAATCAAAAGACTTGCATTTATGTAATGCCTTTCACAACCTCAGGACGTCCCAAAGCGCTTCACAGCCAATCAAGTACTTGTGAAGTGAAGCCTTGTGGGTGAGGAAGGAGAAGAGCGACCAATAGAGGAGATGCATTAATGAGATGGTTTTACAGGTGCTCAGGTTTCTGAAGTGATAAGTGAACAGGCCCAGATGTTATACACCCATAATATTGAAGGTTAATGAGAAGGGTCTACCTGTAATGTTTCAAAAATTCTCTAAAGGTGGGAACTGTACTAATGGACTGGATGGAGGCAAATTTTATGCCTCTGTTAAAAGGGGGGAAGGGATAAAACAGGCAAATATTGACTGGTTCACCTCATCAGTATAAAGAAAATGACTCGAGGCGATAAATAGAGATAAAGGGCTGGATTTTCCTGGGTCCCAACCAGACGGTGCAGCGGGGACCCGGGAGATGGAGCTTTAACTCCACAGCATACTTGCAACAGAAAGGGCAGGTTCCCTGCCCTGAGGTCAGCCTGATTGACTAGCTGGCTTCCAGTCGTGCGGGGAACACGGACCAGGAGGCCACAACCACAGGTAGGTGCTGGGCCCAGGATGGTGGGGGGCTGAAGTTCCAAGGCTGGTGGGGGGGGTGGGGCACTGATCCCCCGAGGGGGGGGGGGGGCGATCCCTGACCCCGGAGGGGTGGGTGTTCCAGGCCCAGGGGGGTCCGATCCTCGACCCCGGGGAGGGGCAAGCTGATTGGGAGGAAGCACCCCTGCTCCTCTCGGCCCACAAGGAGTGCTCCCCGAGGCTGAGGCCGCCTCGTCGCAGCCACTGGGAATCCCGAGCCCCGGGATCCCCGGCTGCCTGCAGGAGAGGCTTCAGGCCTCATTATCATATTTAAATTGCCAACCCACCTCTTGCCAGTGGGTTGGCTGCCCGCACCCCACCCCCCCTCCCGTCCCACCTGAGTGAAAGGTGAAAGTGGGTGTGTTGGGGTCGAGTTTTACATTTGCACAACTTTCACTTCCCCCCATGCCTCAGACCCAACCTTACCTCTGAAAATTCTGGCCAAAATATCTGAATACTTTGGACTGATGAAAAATAGTCAATGTGGATTTTGGAAGGGGAGTTCACGTCTGACTAATTTATAGGTGGGGGGATGAGGTGGATGTAGTTTATATCAACTTCCAAAAAGTGATTGGTAAAGTACTGCTGCAGAAAGTGGTATCAGGTCCATGAAGTGAAATGCAAATTGATGTGTTGGATAGAGAATTATCTGAAAGGCAGACAGCAAAGGGGTTGCAGCAAGTGGATGTTTCTCAGACTGGCAGGTGGTGGCTAGATGGATGTCGGGTGCACTTGTGTTCTCCATATATAGAGATGATCTGCACTTGGATATAAAGAGGTAAACATCAAAGCTTACTGATGAAGTCAAAGTGAGAGGAGTGGAAACTGCCAGAAAGAATGCTGGACACTACAGGAGGATATCAATGGGTTAAGAGGAAGGGCAGATAAGTGGCAGATGCAGTTTAATGTAGAAAAATGTGATGCGTTGCATTTTACAACCAAGAATAAAAATGGTAAATGTCTCAGTGCAGTGAATGAGCAGAGGTGTGCAGATACAGAAACCACTAAAAGTGAGCGGACAGCTCACAATAAAAGCAATTAAGAAGGCAAATGGGATTGGGGGTTTACAGTGAGAGGGATTGAATACAAAAGTAAAGGGGCTATGATGACATAATCGAGGTGTTTAAAATGATAAAGGGATTCGACAGGGTAGATACTGAGAAGCTATTTTCTCTGGTGGAGGATTCCAGAACAGGAGAGCACAATCTTAAAATTAGAGATAGGTCGTTCAGGAGTGAAGTCAGAAAACACTTCTTCACACAAAAGGTGGTAGAAATCTGGAATTCTCTCCCCCAAAAAGATGTGAATGTTGGGGGTCTATTGGAGCTTTCAAGACTCCGATCAATAGATTTATGTTGAGCAAGGGTATCAAAGGATATGGTACCAAGGCGGGTAAATGGAGTTGAGCTAGAGATCAACCATGATCTAATTGAGTGTCAGTATAGGCTCGAGGGGCTGAATGGCCTACTCCTGTCCCTATGTTCCTACGAATCTATACAAAATGATGTTTAGGCTACATTTGGAATTCTGCAAGCAGTCTTAGGTTCCTTACTATAGAAGGGAGAATAGCCACAGAGAGTGTGAAAAATAAACTGGCAGCCAACGCAAATGAAACTGGCAAAGGGTTTTTATAAACGCACTGGGAAAAAGAGAATCATTTCTCTTGGGAGTGGAGCTACTCAAAAATGAGCATGCAATGAATTGTTATTCTGCTGTGTTTAATACAACAGCGATTGGTTAACATGCCTTCCGCTGGTTTACCGTTGGGCAGGATTTCATAGGTCACTCAGTACTGAGACTGAGACTGACCATCTCCAATGGCTGCTCATCAAAGCAATTACTGGACAGGCTTTTTCTTTCTTTATAATCATGGAAGATGACAGCACAGAGGAGGCCACTCGACCCATTGTGTCTTTGCGGGAGCAATCCAATACTAGCCCCACGGCCCCACTCTCTCCCTCTAGCCCTGTGTAAAGAGATTTTTTCTAACCTCTCTCCTCATTCTTTTAGTGACAATGGATGATTGCTCATCAATGACTCACTATTTGACTAGTTTTGTCCTATGCATCCTATCAAAACCCTTCAGAATTTTAAAAACCTTCATTAAATTTCCTCTTAGCCTTTCCCCAACCGTAGGAAATAAAGCCTTTCTGAAAAATATGTATTAAATCTACTCTTAGCCTTCCAACTTTGCTGTGGAAATGGTCAATAGGCTTTCTTCATACCTATAGGGGATTAATGTAACCTAACTCACCCAGTGGGTCGGGTCGACCACTAGATTTACTGATTTTACTCTGTATTGGGCGGGTGTAAAACGGGCGGCTGATCAAATCCCATCAGCTTCCTGCGGGGTCAGTTAGGTTCAAATTACCCCCAAATTCCAATCCCTGGCATCATACTGAGGAAACTACACTGTACGCTGTCTATGGCTTTGAAGCCCCAGGTCACCCGCAGTACTCAATCAGCAGCAAAGTGAGGGAAGGTGTCGTCGACAGTGCTATCAAGCAGCACTTACTCACCAATAACCTGCTCACTCATACCCAGTTTGGGTTCTGCCAGACCACTCAGCTCCAGACCTCATTACAGCCTTGGTCCAAGCATGGACAAAAGAGCTGAATTCCAGAGGTGAGGTGAGAGTGACTGCCCTTGTCATCAAGGCAGCATTTGACCAAGTGTGGCATCAAAGAGCCCTAGTAAAACTGAAGTCAATGGGAATCGGGGGGAAAACTCTCCACTGGCTGGAGTCATACCTAGCACAAAGGAAAACGGTTGTGGTGGTTCGAAGTCAATCATCACAGCCCCAGGGCATCGCTGCAGGAGTTCCTCAGGGCAGTGTCCTAGGCCCAACCATCTTCAGCTGCTTCATCAATGACCTTCCCTCCATCATAAGGTCAGAAATGGGGATGTTCGCTGATGACTGCACATTGTTCAGTGTCATTCACAACTCCTCAGACAATGAAGCAGTCCATGCCCACATGCAGCAAGAGCTGGACGACATCCAGGCTTGGGCTGATAAGTGAAAGGTAACATTCACGCCACACAAGTGCCAGGCAACGACTATCTCCAACAAGCGAGCGTCTAACCACCGCCCCTTGACATTCAATGGCATTACCATCACCAAATCCCCCACCATCAATATCCTGGGAGTCACCATTGACCAGAAACTTAACTGGACCAGCCACATAAATACTGTGGCAAAAAGAGCAGGTCAGAGACTGGATATTCTGCGGCGAGTGACTCACCTCCTGACTCCCCAAAGCCTATCCACCATCTACAAAGCACAAGTCAGGAGTGTGATGGAATACTCTCCACTTGCCTGGATGAGTGCAGCTCCAACAACACTCAAGAAGCTCAACACCATCCAGGACAAAGCAGCCCACTTGATTGGCACCCCATCCACCACCTTAAAAATTCACTCCCTCCTCCACCGGCGTACCATGGCTGCAGTGTGTACCATCTACAAGATGCACTGCAGCAACTCGCCAAGGCTTCTTCAGCAGCACCTCCCAAACCCACGACCTCTACAACCTAGAAGGACAAGGGCAGCAGGCACATGGGAACACCATCACCTCCAAGTTCCCCTCCAAGTCTCACACCGACCTGATTTGGAAATGTATCGCCAATCCTTCATTGTCGCTGGGTCAAAATCCTGGAACTCCCTCCCTAACAACACTGTGGGAGTACCTTCACCACACGGACTGCAGCGGTTCAAGAAGGCGGCTCACCACCACCTTCTCAAGGGCAACTAGGGATGGGCAATAAATAATGGCCTTGCCAGCGATGCCCACATCCCATAAACAAATTTTAAAAAAGTACTACTGACCCTTCAACATCTTTCCATTGAGTGAAGATTCCCATTCCTTATTTTTCCTCCCAGACTATAGCAGCTCTCATTGCTCCTCATTAAACTGTATCTGCCCATCCCATTAACCTGCCTCTGTCCCCTGAAGTCTTTTACAGACCTCCTCACCTTTTGACAAACCTACTACTGTCGGGCCATCAGCAAATTGTGAGATTGTGCTCCCTGTGGCCACGTTCTCATCATCTATATATACACCGAGAGCTGAAGAGAGCCAGCACTGACCCCTGGAGTACTCCACCTCCCAGCCCCCTTGGCAAACAATTGACATTTAAAAGGATGGAGAGATTTGACCGATGAGACTGAATTAGTAGAAATGGGCTTTACTCAGTGTGGGTGATTTGACAGTTAAGCACCCAGCAAGGTGAAAATTGAACAAATACTCTGCCAGAGTCTGGAATGGAAGAGCCACGGTTCAGAATTGATGAATCTTTTGCAATAAGCTGCTACTGTTTTGCAGAACATAGCTCCAGCGATAAAGACCCCTCCTCTCAAGGCTGCGGCTACAGATCACACACACACACTTTCACACATGGTGCTTGTGTAATGAAGCTGGCCAATTCATGTACAGAATGGAAGAACTGTGCAGAGTGAGGCCTGTCACTTGTACACGTCTACAAATAGCTTGTGGCTCAAATCTTCATCTCTTGTACATGGGATAGGGAACACACAAACACTCATTATTAAATGTTATCCTTTAACCGAACCAATTTAAAATGTCCCTGATTTCCCAGAGTCAGAAGGCCATTCTCCTAGGACATATAGAAAACCAATCTATTTCTGAAGCTGTGTGTGTCCCAGCTATAAAATGGTGTCATTCCTCTGGATTCAGTGGATTCACAGACCTGACCCATGGACTTGTTTGGCTTTAGTTGTGGTTTTTTTCTGTGTTTTGGCTCCCACACTGCATTAATAGGAATCAGCTCTGAGAAATTATCTTTTATCGATGGTAAACGTCCCATAATCTGTCAACTACAGAATGCAGCCAGGCAAAAATCAATTAAGATTTGATTATAGAATGCAAGTTTGTGTCTGGTTTGATACCTATTGCATTGCCTCTATCATTTTGGCCTGCATTTCTGATCATCTGCTAATAGGACACAATTTTGGTGCCCGTGGAACACTCAACAAGCTGCTCAAAGCTGCATTACTCTGTCCGGAGGCAACCATCTGCCAGTTACCCTCGGCATTATTGATTGCAGAAACGGAGGAATGCAAAAAACAGATCAAAGAGGATATTTTATTACATCGAGTTACATAGAATTTACAGCACAGAAACAGGCCATTCAGCCCAACTGCTCCATGCCGGAGTTTATGCTCTATATGAGCCTCCTCCCACCCCTCTTCATCTCACCCTATCAACATAACCTTCTATTAATATATATTGAGGAAATGACATGGAGACAGAGAAGGCCGCTTTTTGTTTAACGTCACTTAAAGTGACCAAAATTTCTTACATTACAGCAGTGGCCATAATTCAAAAGTACTTCAGTGGCTGTAAAGTGCATTGGGACATCACGAGGTTGGGAAAGGTGCTATATAAATGCAAACCTTCCTTTCATTTACATCCATTTCAAACTAAAGCCATACCTCCTGAGCCCAGCGATTAGTGGCCCATGAGCCCTTGGAATCTCCACTTACTGGCAGGGTGTGTGAGAGTCGGGGGTCGGGGGGTAGGGATAATCTTTACATCCTGGCTCACCATACAGGAAACCAGAAAACACTAAAACACTGCTACATTAACCAGGCAACAAACTCACTCGACCCTCACATCCCGACCCTCGACCCTCACACCCCGACCCTCGATCCTCACACCCCGACCCTCACACACCGACCCTCACACCCCGACCGGGGGTAGTGGTCAGGGTGTGAGAGTCAGGGTGTGAGAATCGAGTTGTGAGGGTTGTGATGTGAGGGTTTGGGGTTGAGGGTCAGCGTGTGAGGGTCGGGGGTTGGGGGTATGAGGGTCGGGGTTCGGGGTGTGAGGGTCAGGGTGTGAGGGTCGGGGTGTGATGGTTAGTGTGAGGGTCGGGGTGTGAGGGTTGGGGTGTGAGGGTCAGGGTGTGAGGGTTGGGCTGTGTGAGGGTCGGGGTGTATGAGGGTAGTGGTCAGGGTGTGAGGGTCGGGGTGTGTGAGATTCGGGGGTCAGGGTGTGAGGGTGTGAGGGTCAGGGTGTGTGTGTATGAAAGACTGGTATTTAGAGAATTCATATATGTATAAATTCAAGTGTAGCCATTGACCAACTAATCTTACCCATGATTCCCTGTGGGTATGGAAATGTTAAATACTGTTCAATAATAGCCCGAGGACAGTCAAAAGCAGTTTTGAATAAGCTCGGATAACAAACAGCCACAGGCTGCAAGTGAAGGTGAAATTGTTAAATAACATATTATAATGCTAAGCTTAATTAGGGTTCGCTTAACACTGCTTGTACCAGGGAAGCTAGAAATGAAAGAGATAAGGTGAATTCCAATGAGAAGAACTATAAACAACATAATGATGAAACAGGGTAGAGTTGTTGGAAAATTACTGAGCCAGGAGGAGTCAAGCTGCTACCCTTAGTCTGACTGACAATGGTATTTTGACCATTAGAAGCAATTAAAGAAGGTGATTTTGTTAAAGACCATATATGGACACTGGCCAAACGAACTTTTGATAAGAAAAGGGCTAAAACCCCGATACTCAAAGAACATTCATACAGACATTACTGCGAGAACAAAGGAACAGACTGAAGACGATGTCATCTGTGTCCGAGAGGTTCCAGAGACCAAGGGCTGCGAGCTACTCGTTAAACTATCGACTAATATTAAGTATATTACGCTGTAAGCTTAATAAATCTTGATCTATTGCTCAAACATACTGGCTGCTGCCTATTGGTGTCTTGTCCAAGAACTCTGAGAGATCATTAAGATCTTACATGTGAGGGTCGGGGGTCAGGGTGTGAGGGTCGGGGTGTGAGGGTTGAGGTGTGAGGGTCAGGGTGTGAGGCTCGAGGGTTGGGGTGTGAGGGTTGGGGTGTGAGGGTCAGGGTGTGATTGTCAGGGGTCAGGGTGTGAGGGTCGGGGTGTGAGGGTCAGGGTGTGAGGCTCGAGGGTTGGGGTGTGAGGGTCAGGGTGTGAGGGTCAGGGTGTGATTGTCAGGGGTCAGGGTGTGAGGGTCAGGGTGTGAGGCTCCAGGGTCGGGGTGTGAGGCTCGAGTGAGTGTGTTGCCTGGTTAATGTAGCAGTGTTTTCTGGTTTCCTGTATGGTGAGCCAGGGTGTAAAGATTACCCCTGATATACTAGAGTCTCTGGGCCATCTGTCTGGCTAGGATTCCCATACTGCAGCACAGACTGTAACCTCCGTGTTGCCTCTTGCTGTGAGGCTAAAGAGATGTGAGCCACAGCACGAGGGCATGAACTGCACCGCCCGGAAACCGCTCTCTGCTTAAAACTCTCAATAACCTTTAAATGGATGATATAAGCGAGATAGCGTTTCCTTCAATCCTTAGCTACTACATGGTGTTCGTTTATTATTGGTTCGTGTGTCTTTATATTAGAGTCAGATTAAATAAGAGAATCATGCTGCACCTTTATTGCCTTTTCATCCAAAAAAAATGTAATAACTTTTATTTTTTAAATAACGGGGCCGGGAGACAGGGAGACCTTTCCAGAGCACTGGAGCATAAAACCATGGAGAGGCCTTTCTTCACTATTCACCCATTCTCTGTTGAAGGCATGGATTTACAGTGGGATTTGGAATCATAGATATGGTCAGCCTGCTCATATCTCACCTAAGTGGCTGTTCTTCCGGTGTGAGTATCTGTCGATTATTTGACCGTGGGCAGCATCACTGATACTCTGATTCTCACCCGATGTCCACATATCTACAAAGGTCCTGGACCCCAGTCAGGACCAGCTGGTTTCCCCCCCTCCCAGGCCCAGCAATTCTGAAGTGGTGTATGCGATGCCCCCTCCACTGTCCTGGTGCCATCCCCATGCCTCCACTACTTGCCTTCAAACAGCCGCCGAACCTCAGAAGTACCATCGTTCGCAGCAAATTACCCAGCTTTCAGGATAACAGCGACCACGACACCACACAACCCTGCCATGGCAAACTCTGCAAGACATGCCAGATCATCAACACAGATACCACCATCACACGTGAGGACACTACCCACCAGGTACATGGTACATACTCATGTGACTCGGCCAACGTTGTCTACCTCATACGTTGCAGGAAAGAATGCACCGCGGCATGGTACATCGGCGAGACCATGCAGACACTGAGACAACGTATGAACGAGCACCGCGCAACAATCGCCAGGCAGGATTGTTACCTCCCAGTCGGGGAACACTTCAGCAGTCAAGGACATTCAGCCTCGGATCTGCGGGTAAGCGTTCTCCAAGGCAACCTTAGAAACACACGACAACGCAAAATCATCGAGCAGAAACTGATAGCCAAGTTCCGCACTCATGAAGACGGTCTCAATCGGGATCTTGGGTTTATGTCACGATACATGACGTGATCCGGACTCGAGTCGTCGTTAGCTTGTTCACAGATGTGATTCCCAGTAAAAAAGTAAAAATTTTCCCAGTAAAAAAGTAAAAAAATGTTAAAGCTTTTCGTTTTACATACAGACGGCAGCTTTTGACACGTTAGAACCCCTGCGACTACACCTCATTGTCTCAGTTGTATCTTGCTATGTCTTTGATGTGGTACCTTCCTGGCTGACTTAATTAACTTTATCACACCTCGGCAGATAGTCAGGATGATTTAATTTATTGGTCTGCAATTGTAAAGTACACATGCTTTGTTTTCCATCTATATATGCTTTGGAGATTCTGTATCTAATTTACTTCACCTGAGGAAGGAGCAAATCGATAGCTCCGAAAGCTTGTGATTTCAAATAAAACTGTTGGACTATAACCTGGTGTTGTGCGACCTCTCAATTTTGTCCACCCCAGTCCAACACCGGCATCTCCGCATCGAGATCAGCTCTCCCAGACCATTGACTGAACAGGAATTTTCCTGGTGTACGTGGCTGAGTGTCACACCATTTAATACTGAGCAAAAGTAGCCTGACCCAGTGTTAATCCGAACCGCATTAAAAGGCTTGATTCTAACGTGTTCCCAGATGTTTGACACCTCTGTCCAAGACAACATGCTACATCATGATTTTCTCGTCTCACTTTTCATTGATTCATCACAGTTTGCGACTGTCACAAAAGAAGAAATGTGATATTAAGCTCTTGCGGATTTTACCTATTTACATTCTAGAGCCGTGCATCCAGTACGAGAACATTCAGTCTTTGATAGTTCAAAGCAAAAGGTTAGAAGTAGGCCAAGGATAATATCTGGTTATTCCATCAAAAATAATAAAAAAAATTCTGGAATCATTGCACAAGGTTTCAGTACCAAAATAAACTACAGTCCAAGGCAGCCTTGTGTCAGTGCGCCTGAACATCTCCGAGCCAAGCCTGTCAGCTCCATTATCCTGCAAAGTCTCAGGGATTTTCTGCTTAATTAAAGCTGGTCTCCATTTACCGTATTTCACTTCAAAGGTGGAAATCTCTGCAGGAAACATTATTGTCAATTTCCCTTCCCTTTTACAATATGTGTGCTTTATAATGCAAAGCTGACGGACTTTAAGGTGCTGGTTGAAAACAAAAGCCAGCCCACAAAATGTTTTCTGTTTGTACCAAGCCTGTGACAGTATAGAGGCAGCAGACAGAAAGGACCGGGATAGATGGGATCAGGATAGAAAGGAACGGGATAGAAAGGAACGGGATAGATAGGAACAGGATAGAAAGGAACGGGTTAGAAAGGACAGGCTTTTCCGTTTTCAAACTATTAGCACAAGCACTGTTTCACGGCGCCTTTCAAATTTTCTTTTTAGCCTCTGAATTTATATAAGATCTGAATTAAAGCTTAATAATCAGTCCAAATGCTATGGAGTAATTTAAAGAGACAATAGTTCCTTTGTGGACCTATAGGGTTTAAACTGCCAAACTATACTGCAGCTTTTGTTTAACTAAAATATTTCATTGCATATTCTTCAAAATACCTCCTCCATTAACGCTAGATTGAATGCAGATGTCAATGTTGGTGGCATCTAGCACAAAAGGTAAATGAAAATAGTCAAGATCATTGCAACATTCCTTCACTTGCATTAGATCCAAGCACTCCGTATATTTGTGAATCTCCTGAGTCAACAGAAGATGAACTGGAAAATAAGAGTTGATTAAAATCAGACCACAGCAGCTACCAAGAGTTTTATAACTGCAAATACCACAAAGTTATTACAAAATAATTGATATATGTCATCAAGATAAACACCAGGAGTGTGTGTTACAATTCCATATGCTGAGCTGTGACCTGCTACAATACATACACGACTAGCCTTTCAAATCTCTTCCCCTGTGAGTGGCAGATGTGCCGGGATCAGTCTGACACACTGCCGTGAGCTCTGATGATCAGAGCCAGGATCGGGACACCACACAGTGGACTTTAATCGGTTTCAGTGGACTAAAGGTGAAGACGAGCAGGGACGTTCAGAGTCAATGGGCTGGATTTTGTCTTGGGGTTGGGTTGGGGTCCTGTCATCTGCATTTCGTGTTATCCACCCGCCTGAAATTGGATGTGGGAGATTGATGCAATTTTCATTTAATTGGGCAATTGAGTTCCAGCATGTGGGAACCCATGAACCAATTAGTGGTTTCAGTCTGAAAGTCGCCTCTGATGATGTCATCATTGTAGGTCAGAGACTGCCTGGTCTGGTCTCAGAGATTGCCTGGCCTTTGCTGTGAGAGGACCTGGATGCAAGAGCAGCATCTCAGCAGAGAGAGAGAGAGAATTATTTTTCCCATCCAGGTCCTCCAAAGGCCCAGGCAGTCTCTGAAGACATTGAATGCAGCAGCATCAGAGGCGACTTTCAGACCTAATACTACTACTACCTTCATCACATCTCCGTTGTAATGGTGGACCTACAGCTGATAGTCAGCTATCCACTTGTGCTCCCGCCAGGTTTCACTGGCGTGTTTCACATCAGGTGTGCTTCACATCAGAAAAGGGTTAAACTAGCTAAAACGTTTCAAAATGGCATTACAGAGCCAATTTAAGGCTTGTTAAGGGCTTTAATGGCCTCTCCCGCCTCTTGGAGGCGGGACGGAGTCGGGAACACCGCACACAATTTTATCAAAATTGCGTGGAGGCGGGTTGGAGGCGGGATGGGGTCGGGACCCCCGAATCTGCAACTTGAACCCCCCACACGCCTCCAAACCCGACTCCACGGGTCATTCAAAATCCAGCCCAATTAATTTCCTGAACGTCCTCGGACTTTCCGTGAGGAAAGCAACGGGAAACCACCTCAGCTACTCTTCCCTTGTAAATGGCTCAAGAAGTCCATGTGTGAGACTGGAGTTAGAACCTGCCCTAGATTAGAACACAATGGATGGACAATTCATCCTCCCAAAATGTATCACCTCACATTTCTCTACATTAAGTTTCATCCAACATCTATCTGTTCAATCTACTAACCTGTCCATGTCCTCCTGAATTGGCCTTCAATTGGCCTCACAGTTAGCCAGTCTTTATTTTGGTATTGTCTACACATTTTGATATTGTTCCCCTGTTTCCAAATCCAGATTTATTATTGATTGTTTTTCCATCATATTTTGGAACTTCCCAAGAGGGAGGATGAATTATTTTTCTTAAACTTGCAAACAGAAATGAGTGATCACATTTTAATTCTGTGATCATGTAGATACACTATGGTCCATGGGCATCTACTGCTGTGAAGGACTTGGTACCAAATTTTAAAATCAGATATTAATCACTGCATGTTTTACATGTACAGGAAATACCAAGGCTGGAAAGGGGCAGAGAGAATATGCAGTGCAGCAGCTCTTCAAGGACTGCTGCTTTTAAAGAACTTTCGATTGCGACATCGATCGATCATGAGAACAGATAAGGAAGAAGTTCTTTGGTGAGGAAGAGTAACAAGGAACGGTTGACTATAGTTTCCAAACTCAAATGAAAGGAATGCCTGTACCAAGCAGTGGGCACCCAACATGGTGTGGCATCATAGCACTGGCCCCACCCCACACATCCTGTGCCCCCCCACCACACCCCCCAGCTGCAGTTCCAACATAAAAGTTGAATATTTTGTCACTGTCACTATGGCTCCTCAAACTACCTGCCTGTTGTACCGTTCATTATCTTGTCAGACCGGGTGGGATGCTGGCTTATTATTGGGGAGCCACTCACATTATATCCAAATGTTGAAAACATCTGTTCTGTCTGTTTATAAAGCCCACAATCACCACAAGTGAAGCCCACACTGGTGGCAACCCAGACAACATGAACCCTTCACCTACCAGGAAGAGGTGACATTACAAAAAGTAGGGTGGAAGCCACAAGGGTATGAGTGAGGGAGAGCTAGCTGGCTTCACGCCATCCCAACCAGGTAAATGGTCCATTGAACTTGCTTGCTCTTCAATCTCACTTACTTAGTAACATGCTGGCACATGTGGCCAGCCTTGCTATTGCACAAAGAACCTTTTCCTACATACCCCAAGCAAACACATGCTCCTTTTCTCTTGAGTTGGTACTTCTCAAGAGAGTGACCTACCAAACAGAGATGAGCAGAAAACTGGCATCTCACATGAGCTCCCATCAAGCACTCCAGAATAGCGCAGATCTGTGGTCATCCACAAGGGGCATCCAGCAGCTCGGGTATGACAGGAAGAGGCAAGGATGGGGCATGTACCCCTCAGGGTCATGATCCATCCTTCCAATCCAGCCATTTCCCTCAGAGAACTGCAGAAGAGGCAAATAGTGGACAGGAGCAGCCCACACAGAGGCCAAAGAGCGGCCAGTAATTGCAGGACATTCACAAAACCCAACAGAAAGAGGTGAAGTGTCACAGCCAATTCATGAGAAGCAGCAACCTGCCACCGGTCATACTGTTCCCAGTGACGTGGCCTTGAAAATGAGCAGCAAGGGATAGAAAGAAAGTAATAAGCTGCAAACGTGAATATGAAAAGAAATTGCATGGGTTATCAAAGCTAACAGCAATTTTTTTTTAATCAATATATTCGGAGACAGATGGGCAGAAGAGACCTCCCCAGGAGACCAATGCAGTCTGGTTGCACATTGCACAGGAGGACACAAGCAGGGATGGCATCAGGAGGACCAGGCTGCAGTGGTGCAAATGTTTCAGTGTTATCAGTAGATCACGAAACGTGACTGCAAAGCCACACTCAACCTCATCCTGCTGTGCCTCTCATCACATCCCCATCACTCAGCCTTCCCTACCCTACTCCTGCACATCCTTACTCACAACAACTTACCTTGCACCTCCACCCATCCCTCTCTATTTACATTATCACATCCCCATCTCACTAGTCACCCCTCACACTCACACTCACCCTAGTCCAATCATACCAACTAACAACACACAAGGGTAGGCAGATGTGTTTTTTAGCCAATGTTCATGTGAAGTTTCTGTTGATGTGCTGTCAAACACTGAAATCTTTATTTTCAACACTTTGCGTTCTTGGACAGATTTGTGTGCACCTTTGGAAGTGGCTTAGTGAGTTGCAGTGAATGGTGAGACATAACGGTACCCCCGCAATGGTGATGAGTGTGAAAGGAATGGCTTGGACATTGTAGGGAAGCGTTATGGTGTTGGTGTGGGTTGGTGCCAACCTGGTGCGTCATGTGGCAGCCAAGGTGTACAACGTCAAGTGAAGTAAATGTGGCCATGATGAGGCCATCCCTGGCCCCCCGACCCGCTGTCAAAAAAACCCCACTTTCCCACCCGACCTGCCACCGATCCCGCCCGCTGGCACCGCGGAACATTCCGGCCAGAGTGACTGAGCACTTTGATAAGTATGAGCTGATCAAAAAGAGTCAGCATGGATTCGTCGTGTCTAACTATTCTAATTGAATTTTAGAAGAGGTCACTGTCATGGTGGACAGGGGAATGTCTATATGGATATATTTGATAAGGTTCTGCATAAGAGGATATTAGCAAAAATAAAAGCGCACGGAATTGGAGGAACCCTTGTGACATGGGTCAGTAATTGGTTGGGAGGGAGGAGACAGAAAGTAGGGTTGGTGGGATGAGACACGTGATGTTCCCCAGAGAACTGTACTGGGGCCTCAGCCTTGGTCAGACCCCATCTGAAGTATTGCATTCAGTTCTGGGCACCACACCTCAGGAAGGATATATTGGCCTTGGAGGGGGTGCCTCGGAGATTCACGAGAATGATACTGGGGCTTAAAGGGTTAAATTATAAGGACAAGTTGGGTAATCTTGGCTTGTATTCCCTTGAGTTTAGAAGGTTGACAGCAATATAATTGAGATGCTTAAAAGGATAAAGGGATTTAATAGACTATATACAGATAAACTAGTTCCTCTGGTTCGGGAATCCACAACAATCTTCAAATTCAAGCTAGACCATTCAAGAGTGAATCAGAAAGCACTTTTTCACACAAAGGGTAGTGGAAATCTATAACTCTCCCCCCCAAATGGTTGCGGATGCTGGGGGTCAATTCAAATTTTCAAGACTAAGATTGATAGAGTTTTGTTAGGTAAGGGTGTCAAGTGTAGGCTTCGCAAAATCCCCCAGAAACTTGTACAGAACCCTAAAGGGGGTGAGTTTTGGATCTTAACACGAATTTGGAATGATGGGACCTAAATGAAGGAATTTGAGGTCAAAACCTCAATTTTGGACATTTTTAAGGATCAGGGAAGAAAAACCCTGAGGAAAATGACTTTTGGATGATAAGACACCTTTTAAAAGGGCCATTGGGTAAACCTGCAGTCACAGAAACACAGGCTGCAGGAAAGGGTGTGGTGAGGCAGTGGACAGCTTGTGGGTATTGGGACCGAGCCAAGCTGTCTGGGAGATGTTTGCACTGCAATCCAACCAAGGAGGAAGAGCCTCACCCAAAACCTCACAAACACATCCAAAAAAATGAATAAACCAAGACCCTTTTGAAATTCCCAGGTCCAAACAGAATTCCTAACAATAAAACGTCCAGCACATAGCTTCACAGCCCATCATCCCATCAAAAACCAATCAGCCAAGAAGATTGACAGGATGCAAACCATTCCAAAAGAACCCCATTTGACACTTACAGAACCCATTAAAGACATGCATAAAGATAGAAGTCCGAGGCCCAGTCAAGAAACCCAAAACATGAGGACAATTCAAACTCCGATTAAACAACAGATCGACAGGATGGAGCTATCCTGAAAACCACTTCACATATTTACAAAACCAGTTAACATGCTAGTAAAGTTATTACTGTTAACGAGGTCTTACAATGATTTGATTTGGTCTTGATAAGGCCACTTCAATTTAGTATAATTGAAGGCCCATCAAGCAGTTCTCCAGTAAAACAGTTCAAGTTCAACAGAAGGCAGTTCTGCAGTTCAATCGAAAAGCCTGTTTTCAGCAGAAGTCAGGGCTAGAGTTACAGAGTTCAGGAGAAGCAAGTTGGGCAGTTAAAGAAGACACTTGAAGAAGTTAAAGAAGACAGTTCAGCAAGAAGGAAGTTCTCCAGTAAAACAGTTCAAGTTCAACAAGCAGGCAGAAGGCAGTTTCCACAGTTCTGCAAGAAGGTGGTTCCACAGCTCGGAAGAAGACAGTTTAAAAAGAAAGCAGTTCAACAAAGAAAGCCAACAGCTCCAGAAGTAGGCTGACACGCAAGAAGAGACCAGAGCGACCGCCTCAGTGACCATCGGACACCTCGCGGCAACAAGGGCCTTACGAAACCTTTTACTCAAAAGACTCTAAACCCTAACTCTCAACTGTCAAGGATTCGTTTGGTGAGCATTATCCCTGGTTCTCCAGAGTCCAACCTAGCTAGTGAAGTGGGATTGGGAGGGGTGAAGTATTCTTCGAATGTTATTTTCCCTCGCATGTACCGTGTGTTCCCCAACCTGTGTTTAAGTGTTAAGTGTGTTTTAAGTTTGTTACCTTTTTATTTAATAAAAGTCAAAACTCTTTCATCAAAATCTATTGTCTACTGCATCTTTGTTCACAACCCCCAAATAAGTCCAAGGTCTAGAACCGGGGCGTGGGAGCGATTCGAACCACTCACTGAGTCAGAGGTGAAGCTGACCCTACCACACCACCCCCTACACAAGGGATATGGAACAAAGACGGGTAAATGGAGTTGAGCTACAAATCGCCATTTTCTCATGGAATGGTGAAACAGGCTCAAAGGGCTGAATGGCTTACTCGTGTTGCTATGTTCCAGAAGACAAGATACAACCGAAACAAAATGAGGTAAATGGAGGAAATAATTCAGAGCGAGGAGCCAGATGGAGTGGGGATAACTGAAATATTACACAATAAAGAACAGGGCTGGCAGTTAAACATTGCAGGATATAACCTATTTAGAAAGGATAGGGAAGGAAGAAGGAGGTGGAGTAGCTGTATGAATTAGAGATAACATAATGGCAGTAGAAAAAAGGGATATAACTAACATTAACATAGAAACAGAATCCATATGAACTGAGACAAAGTAAAATAAGGGATTGATCACATTAATAGGGGTAATCCACAGACCACCTAATAGTGCAAGGGAAGAGGAGGAATAAATATGTAGGCAAATCTATGAAATGAGTAAAAGACATAGAATAATAATCATGGGAGATTTCAACTATCCCCAACTAAACTGGCAAGAGGTAGGTAAAGGCAAAAAGCAAATGGAATGTGTTCAGGCCTCCTTTCTTACCAGTATGTAAGAAGCCCAACAAGAGAGGAATCACTACTGGTGTAATCACTACTAGTAATGGGAAATGAACCAGAGCAGACAAGAGAAGTGAGCATAGGGGAACATCTAGGCAATAGTGATCATAACATAATAAGGTTTAAAATAATGATTGAGTAAGACATATGACAAAGACCAAATTAATAGATTGGAAAAAAGCTAATTTTGAGGGGATGAGAATGGAACTGAGGAAGGTGAACTGGAAAAAAAATGTTGACAGACAGAGATAGACCAGCAGTGGGAAATATTTAAAAGGTGATCAATAGAGTTCAGGAGAAATATATTCTACTAAAAAAACAAGAACAAATTAGCCAATAACGAAACACCATATATGGATTAATAAAGAGATACAGGTAAATTTGAAACTAAAGAAAAAGGCATACACTATGTACACAGACAATAAAGGAAAGGGTGACAAATGGGAATACAAAGAGGTTAGGAAACAAGTCAAAAAAACAATTAGGAAAGCTAAAAGGAACTTTGAAATTAAATTATCGAGGAATATAAAAATAAATAGTGAGGTATTCTACAGACACATCAATAACAAAAGGAAAATCAGGATCGGATCATTAAAGGATTCACACGATAAACTCACAGGTAATGAGAGCGAAATGGCAGAAATATTGAATAGTTACTTTGCCTTGGTATTTCCCAGGGAAACTAACAAAGTGGACATGACATTAGAAGAATAGATCAAAAAATATGTAAAGTCATTTAAGACAGAAAGGGGGAGATATTTGATCATTTATCCTCTCTAATCAAACTTAGAGAGGATAAAACCCCTGGTCCGGATGGATTCCTACCACGCATATTAAAAGAAGTTAGGGAAGAGATAGCAGAGGCACTATTGCATACATATATATAATATATATATATATATATATATATAATCAATTCATCGGAAAAAGGAATCGTGGCAGAAGACTGGCGGACAGCTAATGATATTCCTATATTTAAAAAGGGAGATAGAACAAGTCCCAGGAGCTATAGCTTAACATCAGTGATAGGAAAGATAATGGAATCTTTACTCAAAGATGTAATAGAAAAACATCTAGAAACTGAAAATATAATCAAGTTTATTCAGTACAGATTTCAAAAGGGAAGCTCATGCTTGACCAACCTTATTGAATTCTTTGAAGAAGTAACAGAAAGGGTAGATAAGGTTAATGTAGTAGATGTAATATATTTGGATTTTCAAAAGGCCTTTGATAAGGTACAGCATAGTAGACTTATGACTAAAGTCAGAGCATGTGGAGTCAGTCAATGCGGTTTTCCCCATTGAAAAGCCGGTGAGTCGGCTGCGCGGGAGGTCCAGCGTGCTGTGTGGCCAGGCGGCCGCACAGCTTAAAGAGGACATTGCACCTCACATTCCTAGCTTCACCTCATCCCCTTGAAAAAGACAGTGCTGGCCATTCTTGGCAGGGGAATGGCTGAGTCCTTGGGCAGTGGCGGGGCTCAAAGAATACAAGATGCTGCACATGGTGTAAGCATGCATCTCTTGCTTTTCTGCCCTCTCCTCACCACAAGCCTACTCTTGTGCCTTCCTCATTTCAGACACTCAAGAAATCCAGCCTGCCCAGCCAATGGTTCACCAAGAAGCGGGAGAGGAGAGTGAAGAAGAAGAAACACCATCACTCGATTTCACACTCCCAGCCACCAGCTCCTCGAGGTCGACCTGCAAGGCCATCCACAGTGTCCCCCACTGAAAGTCAGCAGCCTTCCACCAGCCATGCTGCAGCCACTGGGTTGCACTGCATAACATCACTAGAATAGGCAAAGGCACACGCAAGACACTCACTAAGGGAATGTACAAGGGTGATTAGTTGATTTTTTGATGTAATATTGGATGCATATATGGATAAAGTTGGATTGGGAAGTTTGCTTTGTGGTGGCTTTTATTTCAGCATCGTGGCCAAGAGGACACTATGATGGTCAATAACAGCGGGAAGATAAGGTGTGGGACTAATGTTGAAAGGGGAATTGGGGTTATGGTCACTGGGACCGCAGGTGGATGATTCCACCCCGGATATCCCGACCAGAAAGGGACTGTCTAGGTTGCATCCTTCCTTCTGCTTTTTCCTCTTCTGCTTCTTCCTCTTCCCTCTGCGAGCAGCTTGTCCCCTTTGCTGCCTCTGCTTCATCTCCATGTGATGGTGCAGCCCAAGGGGAACTACAACTAGGACTGGGAGCAAGTGGTGTTCTCAGAGGCCTTCCTTTAAAATCCAAAGCCTTGGAAGCATCCAACAGTATTCCCTGCACACTTCAACAACTTTTAAAGGTATTGCACCAAGCTACTATTCCAATAAAATGCAAAAAAAAGTCCAAAAGCTAAAATCTAAATTTACCTGAAAGATGTGTGTGTCCCTTTAAGAAGCACTGGCAGCTCATCTGTAGTACTGCTGCGCACACGTTCTTCTGTGCGTGGTTTGGAGAGGGCGGTATCCAGAACAGCGATGTCCAAAATCACAGTCGTGCGTCAATTCAGTCGTTGCATGCATTTGACGTCACGATCTGCATAATTTACATGTGGGCGGTGAGCGCAGGCAACGGCAGCACTACTGACCTCCCCAAAATGGCGGCTGCCACATTCTGCTCTGAAAGCGGGCAGAAGCGAGGCGGCCTCCATTTTTTCAGCAAAACCGGCATTAGTGGCAGCCGCTACAACCCCGAATTTCACGGCCCAGTAAAATTAAATTTTCAGTGCCAGAGAGGTTGTTTGGCAGTAATTATGACTTACCACGCCGTTAAAAATTCATGTACATCTGAATGCACCAGCCCTAATTTATTCTGCCGTGTTTCATGGGTAACCAGTAGTTAAGTACCAGAACTTCACATCCTTAAATGGATTTCAATGCCAAGTTTCTCAACGAGGTACTGTTATACCACAGCCTGGGGAAGAGCAGGGTAACTCGGACCGCAACTTCCAGATTTCCGCATTTAACTGCACATGTGCATACTCCGGAAGTTGCTGTCCAATTTACTCCATAATAATGGTGAGCACTGTTAGCCTCACCATTATTGTCAATGCAAAATCTAGGCCTTTGAAGCAGAGATGCTTGAATCGGGAAATACTTGCTGCACCTGGTTTGGAATGCAATGTGTAGATTTATTTTCAGACGAGAAATGTGAATACTGCGGGTGATGGGAGGCAGGCAGAGATGTTGGCGGAGGCAGTGGAGATTAGGCATAAAGGGGGCAAGAGTGAAACATTAAATTGACTGTTCTCTCCACAGATGGCGAGTGCGATACATCAGAGTGGGAAACAGTTATTGACACCCAGGACCCGTACTCTGCTAAGAAGACGGCGGGTTAATTTTCAGCTTGGGCAGGGGTGGAACACTGGTGGCAGCGGCTCGGCCACCCATCACACACCTCGCCCAACTCTCAGTCCCGCTGAAGTTAGTAGGTGCACAATGGACGTCAGTTTTGCGCCCTGACATATTTAAAACTTACCCCCAATGTCCCTTATGGAATGACCACATGAGCAAGGAATTTTTTTTTTTAGTGCACTTGGATAAAAGCTCCGAGGCTCCCCATCACTGACAGCGCCACACTCGCAGGTAGCACAAATCAGAAAGGTGCGGGAAGTAGGCTGGCTGCATGTGAGATCCTGGCAGCTCGTCCTCTTGTTCAGTCAGTTCAATTTTTACCACTTTGGGTTACACTGGAACAAGCAACAAGTCAACGTGTGCTGGTGGTTGAGGAAAGCCATTCATTGATCTCCAACAAGCCTTTTCTCCCCCCCAAGCCGGTCTTTCCATCCCGGTTCTTGTGCACAGCAGGAATTCAGCATTGCCGCTTCCCATTCTCCTGGGGGGGGTAGCTGCAATGGTGACAGGCCGGACAGTCAAGAGTGATGATCCGTCCTACTGCAGGTACCGCTGATACCTATTCACACTGAGGCCGCGATGTTGTCATCGGTGTCAGGTTGGGTGCAGGTCAGCTGGTTTCCAGCTTCCAGTCCCGTCCCCAGCTGCTTCCGCTCCACAGATGTGATTTTACCTTGATTGACCTTGTTAAGCCTGCCCTGCGGGCTTGCCAGCCAATTAACAAGAAACATCATCTGCCGGTTTCCTTAAAGGGACCACGCACAATTTTATTTTGACAGTTGATTTCTCAGTGTTTGACAGCACTGAGGTGCTGAAAACACTGACAATCACTGGTTAATTGCCTTTAACCTCTTGCACCCAGGCTCACCAATGACTCCCTCCATAGGCTGGAATAGATGGCAGCTGTAGGTGAAGTGACAGAAGCGATCTGTCACTGGTGAGAGAGGTTCTCCCAATGAGGTGGCACTGGACATATATAGTTGGATTTAAAAACTTGTAAGCTAAAGAAATCTGTAAATGTTTTAAAAATGCAGTACCCAACATTTTCTTTGTTTGAAACTCACCATGTGCAACATTGGATCCTTCATACCACTTCTGAAGCTATCATCATTCCACAAACATTACAGCAGACTCACAACACGCCACACTTACCTGGCGTGGAGTCCGGACATCGGGAAACCCGAGCCAGAAGTGGCAAAATCCAAAAACAGGTTAAAAACAACTGTCAAGTACCTGTTAATAGGCAGGTAATTGCCTTTAATCGCTTCCCGCCGCTAGGTGTTGGGTCCCATCGCAAATCAGGGACCCGACACTTGGGAAAGCTGTTTGGAGGCGGGTTGACGGCGGGATCGGAACCCGGCGTCAATCAAATCGAATTTAACCTCCAAACCCGCCCTCTGAGCGCCGGCAAAATCGCGGCCTGAGCGTGCTCCGACTTGTGCCAGTTCCAACAAAGCACTTTGCTCCCTGCACCAACTATAGTGGATGTGCGAGGGGATCAGTATGGCAAGGAGCACATGGGGTGAAATGGGCAGTCTCTGCACAGGGCAGCGCCACAGTCAGCGATCTGCACAGTTGTGTCGACTCTAATATTCCGAACCACATCAGAAAATCGACTTCCCTCGTGGCGACTTTACTGCTTTAGAATAAGACCAGATCTTGCTGTGATTCCTAACATGGGATAAGAATGCCAAGTAACTATTCAGAATTAGCAGCCTGGTGAAGTTAAATGAATAATACACCCCAGCGATTCACTAAATTGTTGTTTTTACTCCAACAGATGGACCATTTACAGTTGTGTTAAGATCCGTTTCATAATTCTCCAGCAGTCGTAAACCTTGCTCAAATGTGACTGAACACATGGACAGGGATAGGAACAGAAAATGCTGGAAACACTCAGCAGGTCAGGCAGTGTCCGTAGAGAGAGAAACAGAGGGCTGGATTTTGTCAGTGTGGGCGGGCTGGAGCGTGTCAGGTGGAAATCTTGCCAGGACCCCGACTCCTAATTGAAGTGCTGAAAAAGTGGGATTTTCCCCTAATTGGCCAATTGATTTTCTGCGTGTGGGAACCCCTGGCCCAATGAGTCTTTTCAGACAGAAAGTCGCCTCCGATGGCGTCATCAATGCTGCTGGATTTAAGGCCTGCAAGCAGCCTTGCTTCTCTGGAGACTGCAACCTTTATGACCATTGCTGTCTACGCCTTCTTCATCAACTATGTCCAGCAGTAGGCCAAAGTGTGCTCCACGCTTCGATGAGCCCTCCCTCCAAGCTCTGGTGGAGGGAGCGAGATCGAATAAGGAGGAGCTCTTCCCTTCCTCAGGGAGAAAAAAGCCACCTCAGCAGACAAAAGCTGTGTGGCTGCAAGTGGCCCAGGAGGTCAGCTCCATCTCGCTGAGCCGCAGAACCTGGCTGCAATGCAGGAAGAGGTTTCATGATCTTCTCGAACAGGAAAAGTGAGTATGACTTTCCCATCACCCTCAATCTGATCCCCATCTTCTCTCCTCACCAGCACTCTGCTTTGCCAACCTCTTCCTCCACATCCCACTTGACACTTGCATCCCTGCACCCTTACCCATTCCCTCTCTCTCTAAGGTCACATTCACTTAACTATTCGACCATGCAGGCCTCACACTCCCTATCACTGTGATGCCATGACAACAACAACTTTCAGCAGACAGGGACGGTCCTTTGTCTCCTTCTAAGCATCTATGCTATGGATTCTCTACACTCACTCCTTCATTCTCACTCAAACTCCACTTGTGTCCCTCATTGCAGGAAAAGAGAGCCCACAATAAGAGGGAAAGAGCCATGACCGGAGGAGGGCCACCCTCAGTAGCCCAGCTCACCCCCTGGGAGGAGGCGGCCCTGGAGATTGCCGGAATCGAGGAGGATTCCCAAGTGGGGGATGGACAGATGGGCGCATCGCAGCAAGCTGGTGTCAGAATAGTTTGGCATCTCTCTCATTGACATTGCATGAGTCACTAATAATGAATCTGATGCTCCAACAGATTGACTTATGATCATCTGCACTTTTCAATGTTCATGTAACCTTGACCTCACATCTCTAACTCTTTCCTTTAGTCCCCCACAGGACCATTGAGAGCCCCCGTCCCCACTGTCCAGGAGGAAGAGCCTGAGCTTCCAGACTCCTCAGAGGAAACTGCAACCTCTGAAGGCGCAGCATCAGCACCAGTGCAGACACTCACAGCTCGGTGGGACCTTCGCGAGATAGAGTAGTGTTGTCACCTGGTGTATCACAGCTCACAAGTGAGCATCAGCAGATGGTGGAGACAGGGACAGCAGTGGAGAGTCCTCGTCGGAGGGCGCAGGACTCTGCCAGCTCGGCTCAGCTGCATGTCGACCCTGTGCCTCCGGGTCCATCCAGAAGGAGAGCGGTGCTGGAACTCCAGGAACAGGTGCAGGAGTCTCTGGCAGGTTTTGTCTCCAGGGTCGCTGCGAGTGTGGAGCGAATGGAGGAGTCCATCGCGAACATGAGCAGAGCCTTTGTGGAGGCATTGGCGCATGAACGCATCACCGCGGAAAGGATGGCAACCTCCGTGGAAAGGATGGCTACCTCCGTGGAAAGGCTGGCTACCATAGAGGAGAGGATGGCTATGGTAGAGGAGAGGATGGCTACGTCCATGGAGGAGCTTAGTCGCCAGGGTATGGAAAACATGGTAATTGTTCAGAATAGAATGATATCTCTTGAGGAGCGATGGTCAGCTATTGAGCAAACAAACCAGACCTTCATGCAAGTCCTCTGGAGTATGACTTCCAGTGCAGAAACGGGTCCTCATGGCCCCCCTGCAGTGCAGCAAGGTGCTGTCCAGCCACTTGCTAGCTCTGAAGTGGGGCTGACCCATGAGAGGGATGTTGGTGGCATACAACAAGGAAGTGGGGGCTCCACTCCAAGCGCTCACACGACCATGCCACTGCAGAGCCCTCGGTCAGAGCCCCACCAGAGTCCCCACCCAACTGAGAACGCCGTCTCAACCCCTGCACAGCCGCAGGAGCAGCAGACTGTTGCCGAGCCCTCACAGGTTTGCAACCCCAAAGGACACCCGCCAAAGGTGTCGAGACAGGAGCAGCAAGAAAGTGAGCAAGGGGCCTCCACATCTGCTGAGGCCACAGGGAAGCACCACATAGGAGCACGCGTAGGAGGAAAATAATGCACAAGCAGTCACAAGGGTTGTCACTTGGGTGTAATGTTGTGTTTAATTTTGAGAAGCCATCAGTTGCTTATTGTCATAAAAAACTCTGATGGCAAACTGTTGCAGTTGTGGCATGTGTCATTTTGCTAATGGGACTTCCACATTGAGGGCTTAGGGCGACTTGCAATTGTCAGTATGGTGGTCAGAGTTAGAGGAATCCGCAGGTTCTTGTCCATTGTCGATGCTCTGGTAAGAAGGTGTGAGGCTAAACTGTTTGATTGTGCAGGCTAAGCAAATGTGACCAACATGAGTGCGTCCCTTGCATCCTGGGCAGCAATATGGTGGTGCTCTGGCGCCTTCTGGCCTGTGCATCTTCAGGTGGGTGACTAGCAGCTTGGCGCTCCTGTTGATGTTCCTGCTGTTAGTGCTGCTGTTGCTCATGGTTCTGCTGCTGCCGCGGCTGGTCTTCATCTGAATCTGATGTCCAGGAGGAAAGGAATTAAATGGGCGCCATGCTTCTGGTATATGCCTCAGTTGAGGAAGCGCTTAGTCAAGGTGGGGAGAGGGGTTTCCAAGCAGGTCACACTGGAGATGGATGTCAGTCTCCAAACTTCCACAACACTGAGTATGCCTGCTAAAAGTTCCCCCAGATCTGAAACAACAAAGTTCTGCCACCTACAAATGATCATTGGTGAAAACTCTTTTGTAATGGTGGAGCTGCAGCTGTTCGTAAGCAATCCACTGGTGAGGCCGCCAGGATTGCCTGACGTGTTCCAGAGGAGGCGTGTAGGATGGGGGAAATGTGTTAAAATCAGAAAGGCCTCTCAAAATGGGATTATAGAGGCAACTAAGTGGTTTTTAAGGGCCTTAAGGGCCTATCCCACCTCTTGGAGGCGGAATGGAAAGCGGGTCAGAAAATACGCACTTGGGAAAATTGCTCGGAGGTGGGAATGGGCCCGCCCACCAGTTTTGGCGATTTTAACAACTCGCACGCCTCCAAACCCGCCTCCTCGGGGCTGGGAAAATCGAGCCCAGAGTCTACGTTTCAGGTCGATGACCCTTCGTCAGAACTCATGGACTGGGAGTTTGTGCATGTAGTGAGTCAGGTTTACAAGGCCCTTCAGGCAGAATATCACCTCTCCTTTTCAAAGGTAAATACTGCCTGATTTTTAAAATTGCTTAAAAACCTGTTACATCTCCAACTTTTTCCTGTTCTGACGAAGGGTCATCGACCTGAAACGTTAACTCTGTTTATCTCTCTACAGATGCTGCCTGACCTGCTGAGTGTTTCCAGCATTTTCTGTTTTCATTTTAGTTAAATCAAGCTGCTGTTTACATTCAGAGCGAGCTTGTCACGTTCCCGAAATGCTCCCTGCCTAAACAGCACTGGTTTGATGAAACACAGGATTACTTCACACACCTGCTCACCTGCAGGAGTAAGAGCAAAATCGGGAAAAGGGTCACCAGATAAAGACAGATTATCAGGGACACGTCCCATTAGACTGAACCATTCCTCCTACATATTGCTTTGCACGAGACACAAATATGAGGCGGCACACATATCAAAAAAGACAACATCATTTCTGAGAAGATGTTCACAGCTGAAACCTTTCAGTAGCTAATCCCCGTAACTTAAAGGCTGCCAGCACAGTTTCCAAGTCTTGTCGCAGCAAGGTCATCCACCAATGTTGCTCTTCTCAATTACTGATATTCTTTAAAACACTGCGATTGAAAGGTGGCAGATTCAAGTAGCGTGGCTTTGTAGGACAGCAGACAGATAGTCTCACTGATCACATATAGTTCAGGTGACTCTACACGGCTCCCATTCAGTGGTGGCTGCTGACCTTTTTGACAGGTGGAGGCACATGCTATACATGTCTACCCAAGCTAGCTTGTTACCATGCCAACGGGCCCTTCGCGCACGTGCAATATGCCTCATTTTCTTGGCGATTGCGATCTTTCATTATAAAACAGAGTAAGAGGGAGGGGGGAACCAATAAAGAGACGGGAGGAGAGGAAGCCAATATTCACTTTCTCACAGCCAGATCTTTTACTCAAACTTGTTCTTCTCCATATTCCCTTAAAATAAACAGACTCAAAAGGGGAGGGAGGTGGCGTATCAATAATGTAACACAACACCGGATATTCTGATATAAATGCTTTCTGGAACGTGCCAGATAAACAGAAAATAATTATTCCAGCTAGCACGCGTTGGTGAAATTAGTCGGAAACGCAGATACAATCTCCACTGCCTATCTGCGATCATTCTGTCTGAGGCTCGACCAGCCACCTCTGCTCCCACTCACAGGAGACAAACACTAGGAGTGACTACCACAACAGTTCAGCATTCCTGGATCAGGCTAATAGTTAGAATTTGGTGTGGGGGGGGGGGGGGGGGGGGGACATTTAAAGGAACGCCATTTAATAATCCTCGCCTCCATTTTGTCGGGGAGGTGAGAAAATCCATGGGGCATTCTACTTGGAGCTTCAGTCAATCCTGCTGCCCCACTTCCATAGTTACCGCAAGAGACTGGGAGCTGTTGCTCTTTCACTTCACACTCTGCTGAATATTGGCTGCACCAACTCTCCCTCAGAAATCAGGCAAACCATGATTATTTTCTCCCTTCTTGGCAGCAGCTGCCCTACCTTCCCTGAACACCAGCAGGACTCAATTAAAGTATGGATAAATGTATCACCAATCGGGAACAAACTACACAAAACAGAAGACAACCGTTCACACCCTCTACACTATTATACACACTGCCGTTAACACCCAATACAGTATCTGTGAAAGTGGTCCTAAATCATAGAATCTTACAGCACAGAAGGAGGCCATTCGGCCCATCGCGCCTGTGCCAGCTCTTTCAAAGAGCTGTCCAATTAGTCCCACTCTTTCCCCATAGTCCTGCAATTTTTTCCCCTGCAAGTATTTATCCAATTCCATTTTGAAAGTTACTACTGAATCTGCTTCCACCACCCTTTCAGGCAACGCATTCCAGGTCACAACAACTTGCTACGTAAAAAAAATTCTTCTCATCTCGCCTCTGGTTCTTTTGTCAATAACCTTAAATCTGTGTCCTCTGGTTACTGACTCTTCTGCCACTGTAAACAGTTTCTCCTTATTTACTCGATCAAAACCCTTCATGATTATGAACGCCTCTATTAAATCTCCTCTTAACCTTCTCTGCTCTAAAGAGAACAATTCCAGCTTCTCCAGTCTCTCCACATAACTGAAGTCCCTCATCCCTGGTACCATTCCGGTAAATCTCCTCCGCACCCTCTCCAGGGCCTTGACATCCTCCCTAAAGTGCGGTGCTCAGAATTGGACACAATACTCCAGCTTAGGCCTAACCAGTGATTTATAATGGTTTAGCATAACTTCCTTGCTTTTTTTTACTATCTCTGTTTACAAAGCCAAGGATCCCGTATGCTTTTTCAACAGCCTTATCAACTTGCCCTGCCACCTTCAAAGATTTGTGTACATACACCTCCCCAGGTCTCTGTTCCTGCACCCCCTTTAAAATTGTACCATTTAGTTTATATTGCATCTCCTCATTCTCACTAGCAAAATGAATCACTTCACACTTCTCTGCATTAAATTCCATCTGCCATGTGTCTGTCCATTTCATCAGCCTGTCTATGTCCTCCTGAAGTCTGTTACTATCCTCCTCACTGTTTCCGACATTTCCGAGTTTTGTGTCATCTGCAAACTTTGAAATTATGCCCTGCATACCCAAGTCCAGGTCATTAATATGTATTAAAAAGAACAATGGTCCTAATACCGACCCCTGGGGGACATCATTGTACACTTCCCTCCATTCCGAAAAACAACCATTCACCACTACTCTCTGCTTTCTGTCCTTTAGCCAATTTTGTATGAATGCTGCCACTGCCCCTTTAATCCCATGGGCTTCAACTTTGCTAACAAATCTATTTTGTGGTACTTTATCAAACACCTTTTGAAAGTCCACATATACAACATCAACCGCACTACCCTCATCAACCCCCTCTGTTACTTCATCAAAGAACTCTATCAACTTAGTCAAACACGATTTGCCTTTAACAAATTCGTGCTGGCTGTCATTGATTAACCCATGTTTTTCCAAGTGTCGATTAATTTTGTCCCGGATTATTGTCTCTAAAAGTTCCTCCACCACCGACATTAGGCTGAATGGCCTGTAGTTACCGGGTTTATCCCTCTCCCCTGTAAAAACCCAACTGGTTCACTAATGTTCTTCATGGAGGGGATCCTGCTTCAGCCTACTCATCATTGCTTAGCAAGCCAGTTGCAAAAGCAAGCAGCTGATCAGCTTTAATGCCCATTTAATAAGGCTGCGATCTGTGATGACAACAAATGTTCAGGCTACCCCTTAACGACCAATAATGCTGCTGCTTCCCAGGATGATCATGGTTCTTCACCTCACCTCAAATCCCAGAAATTCCACTGCTGAATGCCTCAAGGCCCCCAGAACTGAGGCTGTGCAACCTCACCGGGCAGTCCCACACCACACAAGTGGTGAGAAAACAGCAGCCCCAAGCTGAAGGCCAAAATTATTTTATTTTAAAAAATGTTTTTATTTTGCAGCTGAATACGCAGGGATTTGAGTTCTGAAAGATCTGAATATTCAAGGATAAAGTTCCTTCCGAAAGTATTTTTTAATTGAATAATTTTCACCAATGTTTCAAAAGCAGCTGTCGAACCCTGATATCCAATCATTATTGTGCAGCTGTGAGTCTGTTACACATCAGCTGATTCAGACTCAGGACCCAGGTACAAACTCGGGGAAAGGTTCCTGTTAACTGAACAGAATAATCTCTTCACCATGAAGCTGGCCTCACCACAAAGCATAAAATTCACATCAGGTGAGTCCAAAACCATTGACAAGGAGTTAGGAGCAAGAAAAGCTCCACAACGTATAATTTAATACTTTACAGAGTAAAATGTCGCACATTGGGCATAAAAACATGCAACGTAAGCGTACAATGAATGGAACACAATTGGACAGGACAACTTAGAGAGACCTGGGAGTAATAGTTGACTCAGCACTTTGAATGTTTAAACAGTGTGGTGAAGTAACAAAATCCCAGACAGAATGGTGGACGACATTCAGGCTTGGGCTGTTAAGTGGCAGGTAACTTTCGCGCCACACAAGTGCCAGGCAATGACTATCTCCAACAAGTAAGAGTCTAACCACTGCCCCTTGATATTCAACGGTATTACCATCGCCGAATCCCCCACCATCAACATCCTGGGGGGGTCACCATTGACCAGAAATTTAACTGCACCAGCCACATAAATATGTGGCCACAAGAGCAAGTCAGAGGCTGGGTATTCTGCGGCGAGTGTCTCACCTCCTGACTCCCCAAAGCCTTTCCACCATCTACAAGGCACAAGTAAGGAGTGTGATGGAATACTCTCCACTTGCCTGGATGAGTGCAGCTCCAACAACACTCAAGAAGCTCAACACTATCCAAGACAAAGCAGCCCGCTTGATTGGCACCCCATCCACCATCTTAAACATTCACTCCCTCCACCACCGGCGTACCGTGGCTGCAGTACGTGCCATCTACAAGATGCATTGCAGCAACTCGCCAAGGCTTCTTCAGCAGCACCTCCCAAACCCGCGACCTCTTCCACCTAGAAGGACAAGGGCAGCAGGCGCATGGGAACACCACCACATCCAAGTTCCCCTCCAAGTCACGCACCATCCTGACTTGGAAATATATCGCCGCTCCTTCATCGTCGCTGTGTCAAAATCCTTGAACTCCCTACCTAACAGCACTGTGGGAGTACCTTCACCACACGGACTGCAGCGGTTCAAGAAGGCAGCTCACCACCACATTCTCAAGGGCAATTAGGGATGGGCAATAAATGCTGGCCTTGCCAGCGATGCACACATCCCATAAACTAATAAAAAAAATATATAAAGCTAGGACAGTAGAGTATACATTTCAAGATTTTACAATGGTCCATTCCAAGCCCACTTGGAGTACTTTGTTCAGCTTGAGACGGCACATGACAAAAAGGACACACGCCGGAAGTGGGGCTGGTGTAGAGAAGAGCAACAAGAATGTTTCCAAGTTTAAAGGGGATGAGGTATGTGAAGTCCAACTGTACATTGTAGGGAGAAGGTTGAAAGACTGCGATTGAAAGTTGGCAGTGCAAAGCATATGTAGGAGGAATGGTTCAGTCTAATGGGACATGCCTCTGACAATCTGTGGTTACTCTTTTCACGAGCTTGTTCTTACTCCTGTGGGTAAGCAGATGATAACAAACCATAGGATATAAATTTAACTTGATGAACAGTAAATTTAGAACAAATACTAGGAAAAATATCTGTACTCCAAAGGTGATGAACCTTTGGAATGATCTGCCAGGCAGAGATATCCAGGGCATTCAAAATGCAGTTGGGTGCTAGTTGAGATAGAGGGATGGGTTTCGATGAGTCAAATGGTATTCTTTTATCCTTGGCTGTTGGAACGATGAGTGAATCAGGATAGCTGAGTGTAAATCTTGGGTGGTTCATACTCCTAAACTATCAAATTTAGGATGTAGTTTTGGACGATAGGTTTTGGCTCCTGAGTTGTAGAAGCATCCTACTTTCTGACTTGGACACAGTCCAGACTATTGAATAGTCATCTCTCTGGAGCATTCACTGGAGGAGAACTAGAACTGCTAAATATGCTGTTTGTACAGTACATAGTTCAGTAGAACCCAAACATGGAACTGAGACTGTGTCTCCGAGCAGGGCAAAACCCCATGAGCAGAGCACAGATTCAACAACCTGTGTTTCTCTCTCTAATGTTCTCCTCTTCAGAAGGTCATGATGGGTTTCAGTCCCACTCCAGATACTTGAGCACAATTTCTAGGCTGACACTCCAGTGCTGCACTGTCGGAGGTGCCGTCTTTCAGATGAGATGTAAAATTGAGGCCCCGTTTGCCCTCTCAGGTGGACGTAAAAGAACCCATGGCCACTATTTCGAAGAAGAGCAGGGGAGTTCGCCCTGGTGCCCTGGCCAATATTTATCCCTCAACCAACATCACTAAAACAGATTATCTGGTCATTATCACATTGCTGTTTGAGGGAGCTTGCTGTGTCCAAATTGGCTGCCGCGTTTCCTACAACCGTGACTACACTCCAAAAGTACTGTAAAGTGCTTTGGGAGGTCCTGCGGCTGTGAGAGGCGCTAAATAAATGCAAGTCCTTTCTTTGGTTCTGTTCATAATACAGAAACAAGTTACAATTGAACAGGTGGGGAGTGTATAAGTCAAACAGGCAAAGCAGAAATGAAAAGTACCAATCACAACATTTTGAAGCCACAAATTAAAAACAGGCATTCAGCAAACAGCCAGCAACAGCAAGGGGCGGAAAGGCAGCCAATGAAATCATTCCAACCAGTTTTTGAAAATCCTTTCAGCCCCCACGGCCTGCTCTCTCCCTACACCGAGAGCTCTGTATTAGAAATTAAGTTTGCAAAAGTAAGACACGGGAACATTCCAAAATTTACAAGAAAATGATTAAACTTAGCTTGGCAAGAGCACTGAGTGTATCTGAAATGCCTCTAACAGCATTCTCCATCGAGACTATGCAGTTCTTTCAGTGATGTAAGAGAAAGATGTACATTCTGGCAGGGCTACGTTCAAGTTTGGAGGGAGGTTCTGAAAACAGTCTGAACTTAAACATGTTTCGTGCAGCAGAATATTTCAGTAACGGTTTAGCCCTGTCGCAGAAATATTTGATAAAGAAGGAAAGATTAATTTAATCTTTTCTTAAGTTTTACATTATTTGCTCCTTGCAATAAAAACCCATACCCTAAAGAAATGGGACTTTCTGCCTACCTGATACCCTCAATAGAGTTGCTCTCCTCTCAGACACACACAGAAGTATTTATTTATCTACCTGCAGTGGCGAAGGAAAGCACGACGATTTATTTTTCCAAGAACTAATCGCAAATCAAAAACACTTCACTAACATTCCTTCCTCAATCTTCTAGTCCCTGTCCCCGCCCTCACAACTCAGCAACACCCAACCGTGCAGCAATGTGACTTCTGATTTATTAGCAGAAACGCTCCAGTGAGCATCCTCGGAGATGCTGGAGTGGAACAGGCAAGGGGCAGGGCAGAAAAATCAATGCTGCCGGATCTGTGGCCATTCTGCCCCATGCGTAGGATTCCAGCTGGGCCTGAAGGTGAGTTTTAGCAGCACTTTGCCTCGTGTTAGTGAGAGCGTCCTATCACTTCACATTGTAATTAGATATTTAAAAGTGTGTGCAGCATTTCTTGAGATTGCTGCTGGGAATAAAATGGGCCTTGGGGTGGGAATGCTCTGAACCAATGAGACGCCAGCATTTAGGTTTTTGAAGATATCTGAATGACCATTTTGAGGGCTCTATTTTTGGCTGCCAGGTTTTCAGTTGCTACTTCTTTATCATTTTGAAAATTGAAGTGCCTGTGAGAGTCTTCCATTTCTGTGTCGTTCGGAGGATGAAAGAAGGGATGTGAGGCAGGTCTGACTGAATCACAGCCACGCTGCCCATACCATAATTATCAGTCAATCGCCATTCACAGAGGTACCAAGCGGGTGACTAATGCAACAAAATGATAAAGCTGTGCGACTTTTCCAGATGAAAGGATTCCCCAAAGTCCAGGGTGTCACTGATGGTACCCACGAGACCCTATGGGCCCCTGTGTATAATCTCGCCATCTTCATAGAATGCAAGGGCTTCCATTCCATTAATGTGACCATCGGAACACAATCACGCAAGTGAATGCCCATTTCACAACACCTTCACTTTAAGGCAACCCACTGTATCAGGATCACAGTATCAGGATCATATCAGGATCACGGTATCAGGATCATATCAGGATCACGGTAATAGGATCATATCAGGATCACGGTATCAGGATCACGGTATCGGGATCATATCAGGATCACGGTATCAGGATCACGGTATCAGGATCATATCAGGATCACAGTAATAGGATCATATCAGGATCACGGTATCAGGATCACGGTATCGGGATCATATCAGGATCACGGTATCAGGATCACGGTATCAGGATCAGATCAGGATCATGGTATCAGGATCACGGTATCAGGATCACGGTATCAGGATCATATCAGGATCACGGTATCAGGATCATATCAGGATCACAGTATCAGGATCATGGTATCGGGATCATATCAGGATCACGGTATCAGGATCATATCAGGATCACGGTATCAGGATCACGGTATCAGGATCATATCAGGATCATGGTATCAGGATCATATCAGGATCACGGTATCAGGATCACGGTATCGGGATCATATCAGGATCACGGTATCGGGATCATATCAGGATCACGGTATCGGGATCATATCAGGATCATGGTATCGGGATCATATCAGGATCACGGTATCGGGATCATATCAGGATCACAGTATCAGGATCATATCAGGATCACGGTATCAGAATCATATCAGGATCATGGTATCAGGATCATATCAGGATCACGGTATCAGGATCATATCAGGATCATGGTATCAGGATCATATCAGGATCACAGTATCAGGATCATATCAGGATCACGGTATCAGGATCATATCAGGATCATGATATCAGTATCACGGTATCAGGATCACGGTACCAGGATCATATCAGGATCACGGTATCAGGATCATATCAGGATCACGGTATCAGGATCATATCAGGATCACGGTATCAGGATCACGGTATCAGGATCACGGTATCAGGATCACGGTGTCAGGATCACGGTACCAGGATCACGGTATCAGGATCATATCAGGATCACGGTATCAGGATCACGGTATCAGGATCACGGTACCAGGATCATATCAGGATCATGGTATCAGGATCATATCAGGATCACAGTATCAGGATCATATCAGGATCACGGTATCAGGATCACGGTATCAGGATCACGGTACCAGGATCACGGTATCAGGATCATATTAGGATCACGGTATCAGGATCACGGTATCAGGATCACGGTACCAGGATCATATCAGGATCATGGTATCAGGATCATATAAGGATCACAGTATCAGGATCATATCAGGATTATGGTATCAGGATCACAGTATCAGGATCATATCAGGATCATGGTATCAGGATCATATCAGGATCATGGTATCAGGATCATATCAGGATCACAGTATCAGGATCACGGTATCAGGATCATATCAGGATCACAGTATCAGGATCATATCAGGATCACGGTATCAGGATCACGGTATCAGGATCACGGTACCAGGATCATATCAGGATCACAGTATCAGGATCATATCAGGATCACAGTATCAGGATCATATCAGGATCACGGTATCAGGATCATATCAGGATCATGGTATCAGGATCATATCAGGATCACAGTATCAGGATCACAGTATCAGGATCACGGTATCAGGATCATATCAGGATCATGGTATCAGGATCACGGTACCAGGATCATATCAGGATCACAGTATCAGGATCATATCAGGATCACGGTATCAGGATCATATCAGGATCACAGTATCAGGATCATATCAGGATCACGGTATCATGATCATGGTATCAGGATCATATCAGGATCACGGTATCAGGATCACGGTATCAGGATCATATCAGGATCATGGTATCAGGATCACGGAATCAGGATCATATCAGGATCACGGTATCAGGATCATATCAGGATCATATCAGGATCACGGTATCAGGATCATATCAGGATCACGGTATCAGGATCATATCAGGATCAAGGTATCAGGATCAGTTAATACAGAATCTATATGGGTGGAGCTAAGAAATAGCGAGGGGCGAAAAACATTAATAGGAGTGGTATATAGGCCTCCAAATAGTAAAATAGAGGTTGGGGAGGGCATCACGAGGGAAATTAGAGAAGCGTGCAATAAGAGCACAGCTGTCATCATAGGTGACTTTAACTTACATATAGATTGGACTAGCCTAATCAGTAAAAATAATGAGGAGGAGGAATTCCTTGAGTGTTTAAGGGATGGTTATCTGGATCAATATGTCGAGGAACCAACTCGGGAACAGGCTATATTGGACTGGGTACTGTGCAATGAGAAGGGACTAATTAGTAATCTTGTTGTACGGGGACCCTTGGGTCAGAGCGATCATAACATGATCGATTTCTCACTCGAAATGGAGAGCGAAGAAATTGACTCAGAGACTAAGGTCCTGAATTTAAACAAGGGGAATTATGATGCCATTAGACGGGAACTGAGTAGGTCTGATTGGACAACGTTCCTGGGAGGACTGGAGGTAGATAAACAATGGCAAGCATTTAAAGATAGAATGACAAAATTGCAAAAATTGTTTATACCAATCTGGCATAAAAGGAAATCTAAAAAGGTGACTCAACCGTGGATAACAGGGGAAATTAGAGACAGCATAAAATCCAAAGATAGGGCGTATAAAATAGCCAAAAAAAGTGCCAGAGCGGAAGATTGGGAACAGTTTAAGATAGAGCAAAGGAGGACAAAGGGCTTAATCAAGAGGGGCAAAATAGCTTACGAAAGCAAGCTGGCGGAAAATATAAAAACTAACTCCAAAAGCTTTTATAAGTATATCAAGAGGAAAAGACTGGTGAGAACCAAAGTTGGTCCATTGCAGTCAGATACGGGGGAATATATAACGGGAAATAAGGAAATGGCAGACCAACTAAATGCATACTTTGGGTCAGTCTTCACGAAGGAAGACACAAAAAACCTCCCTGGGATATCGGGAAAAATAGGGACATTGGCAAAGGAGGAACTGACGCAAATCAATATCTCTAAGGATATGGTGTTAAGGAAGCTAAAGGGATTGAAGGCGGACAAATCCCCAGGGCCTGATAACATGCATCCTAGGGTACTGAAGGAGGTGGCCCTAGAGATAACGGATGCACTAAGTATGATTTTTCAGAATTCATTAGACTCGGGAACAGTGCCCATGGATTGGAGGGTAGCTAACGTTACCCCACTATTCAAAAAGGGGGGTAGGGAAAAAGCAGGTAATTACAGACCTGTAAGCCTTACATCAGTTGTGGGCAAAATGCTGGAGTCCATCATTAAGGATGAAATAGCGGAGCACTTAGCAAATGGGGACAGGATAGGACAGAGTCAACATGGATTTACAAAGGGTAAATCGTGCTTGACTAATCTATTGGAATTTTTTGAGGGAGTAACTGGTAAAATAGATGGGGGAGAGCCAGTAGATGTGGTGTACCTGGACTTCCAAAAGGCCTTCGACAAGGTCCCACATAAAAGATTAGCATGGAAAATTGAAGCTCATGGGATAAAGGGGAAAGTATTGACGTGGATAGAGAACTGGCTGTCAGATAGAAAACAGAGAGTTGGAATAAACGGCTCATTTTCTGAATGGCAGGCAGTAACAAGTGGGGTACCACAGGGATCTGTACTGGGTCCCCAGCTGTTCACAATTTACATTAATGACCTGGATCAGGGAGTCGGATGCAGCATTTCCAAATTTGCAGACGACACTAAACTAGGAGGGGGGTGGGCTCAGAGGAGGAGACCAGGAAGCTCCAGAGCGATTTGGACAGATTGGGTGATTGGGCGGATAAATGGCAGATGCACTATAATGTGGACAAGTGCGAAGTTATCCACCTTGGGTGCAGGAACGGGAGGGCAAATTATTATTTAAATGGCAATAAATTGGGAGAGGGGGAAGTACAGAGAGACCTGGGTGTTCTTGTACACCAGTCACTGAAGGCGAGCATGCAGGTGCAACAGGCGGTCAAGAAGGCAAACGGTATGCTGGCCTTCATAGCAAAAGGGTTGGAATACAGGAACAGGGATACCTTGCTGCAGCTGTACAGGGCACTGGTGAGACCACACCTCGAGTACTGTGTACAGTTTTGGTCGCCTCATCTGAGGAAAGATGTTCTTGCCATGGAGGGGGTGCAGCGGCGATTCACCAGGCTGATACCAGGAATGGCGGGATTGACCTATGAGGAGAGACTATGTAGTTTAGGGATGTACACACTGGAGTTTAGAAGATTGAGAGGTGTCCTCATAGAAGTGTATAAAATTCTGACAGGTCTAGACAGACTAGATGCAGAAGGAATGTTTCCCTTGGCGGGTGAGAACAGAACTAGAGGACATAATTTAAGGATAAGGGCTAAACCATTTAGGACAGAAATGAGGGGGAATTTCTTCACTCAGAGGGTGGTGAACCTGTGGAACTCATTGCCACAGAGGGCAGTGTACGCCAGCTCATTAAATATATTTAAGAGGGAATTAGATATATTTCTACAGGCAAAAGGGGTTAAGGGTTACGGAGAGAAGGCGGGGACGGGATACTGAATTGGAGGATCAGCCATGATCTCATTAAATGGCGGAGCAGGCTCGAAGGGCCGGATGGCCTACTCCTGCTCCTATCTTCTATGTATCTATGTATCTATGTATATCAGGATCACGGTATCAGGATCATATCAGGATCACGGTATCGGGATCTTATCAGGATCACAGTATCGGGATCTTATCAGGATCACAGTATTAGGTTAATATCAGGATCACGGTATCAGGATCATATCAGGATCGCGGTATCAGGATCATATCAGGATCACGGTATTAGGATCAGAGTATCAGGATCACAGTATCAGGATCACGGTATCAGGACCACAGTATCAGGATCATATCAGGATCACGGTATCAGGATCATATCAGTATCACGGTATCAGGATCATATCAGGATCACGGTATCAGGATCACGGTATCAGGATCATATCAGGATCACGGTATCAGGATCACGGTATCAGGATCATATCAGGATCACAGTATCAGGATCACAGTATCAGGATCATATCAGGATCACGGTATCAGGATCATATCAGGATCACAGTATCAGGATCATATCAGGATCACGGTATCAGGATCACGGTATCAGGATCACGGTATCAGGATCATATCAGAATCACGGTATCAGGATCATATCAGGATCACGGTATCAGGATCATATCAGGATCACAGTATTAGGATCATATCAGGATCTCGGTATCAAGATCACAGTATCAGGATCATATCAGGATCACGGTATCAGGACCATATCGGGATCACGGTATCAGGATCACGGTATCAGGATCAAATCAGGATCACAGTATCAGGATCATATCAGGATCACAGTATCAGGATCATATCAGGATCACGGTATCAGGATCATATCAGGATCATGGTATCAGGATCACGGTATCAGGATCACGGTATCATGATCATATCAGGATCACGGTATCAGGATCATATCAGGATCACGTTATCAGGATCACCTGCTAGAGAAGGGGGATGGATAGAGGTTGGTTTGGAGGAGACCTCAGCCACTTCTTTGTCCGAGCACTTCACATCTCTGTTACAGCCATTAGCACCAGCCACAGGGCAGCCACAGTGAGTCCTGAGCAGCTTCTTGGTTTATTGGCAAAGACAAGACATTATTTGAAAGCTGACTTCAGATGTGTGCACGGAGCAGGCAGTGTCTTACAATACAGCCATGCCAGGATCTTCAGTGTGTGCTGCGTGATCCACAACCTTATCATCCAAAAAGCATTGAGCAAGTGAAGGAGTAGAACACCTAGCCACAACCAAGAGCAAAGCAAAACACAAGCCTAATCCTGAACACCACAGCAGGCAGCAGTATGGTAGGGTCTCATTGACAAGGCCTTCAGCTGCACGCCCCATCTGCCCAATGCATGAAGAGTCTCCACAGTGGCCAGGTCCACCTCAGCAGCATTAACTCTGAATTCCCTGCTGAAATACAGCCTGCAAATGTTCCTTAAATACTCAATTAATATCAAGCTGTTCAATTTCCTCCCAATGCCCCCTGCGGCCTGTCCCTTGAGATGAATGCTGGTATAACTGAGGAATATCAGATGACTGTTAACAGGTGGAAGGGAATCTCGTCAGCTGTGGCTCAGTTGGTAGCACTCTTGTCTCTGAGTCAGAAGGTTGTGGGTTCAAGTCCCACTCCAGAAACTTCGAGCACAAAAACCTACGCTAACACTCCAGGGCAGTACTGAGGGAGCCCTACAATGTCAGAGGTGCCAACTTTTGGATGAGACATTAAACCGAGGCCCCGTCTGCTCTCTCAGGTGGATGTAAAAGATCCCATGGCACTATTTCGAAGAAGAGCAGTGGAGTTATCCCCGGTGTCCTGGCCAATATTTATCTGGTCATTATCACACTGCTGCTTGTGGGAGCTCGCTGTGCGCAAATTGGCTGCTGCGTTTCCTACAACAGTGACTACACTTCAAAAGTACTTCATTAGCTGTAAAGCGCTTTGGGCGTCCTGAGGTCGTGAAAGGCGCTATACAAATGTAAATCATTCTGTGTCATTAGCCTGTTCTGAAACGTGCCCTGTGTGGCAGATATTATCTGTCTTCTGAATTGGCACAAAAGGGTAGATTGTTTCGGAATGGCTCGCTACAGTCCAAATTCTTAATATATTGATGTTAAAGTTCAGTTGATAGGAAGCCTTGCCTGTTCAAACTGTTCAAGGTAGTAAGCAAGAGTGAGGGGGACTGAGACAGTCAAGGCCACGTACTGGTGTCCTAGTCCAGTGTGCAGTTCACCTCCATGACCTAATATATCATGTAGTACATTTTTTAACATTTATTCATTCATGGGATGTGGGCGTCGCTGGCTAGGCCAGCATTTATTGCCCATCCCTAATTGCCCTTCAGAAGGTGGTGGTGAGATGCCTTCTTGGACCGCTGCAGTCCGTGTGGTGAAGGTACTCCCGCAGTGCTGTTAGGTCGGGAGTTCCAGGATTTTAACCCAGCGATAATGAAGGAACAGCGATATATTTCTAAATCAAGTCGGTGTGAGACTTGGAGGGGAACTTGGAGGTGGTGGTGTTCCCATGGCCTGCTGCCCTTGTCCTTCCAGGTGGCAGAGATCGCGGGTTTGAAAGGTGCTGTCGAAGAAGCCTTGGCGAGTTGCTGCAATGCATCTTGTAAATGGTACACACTGCAGCCACGGTGCACCCATGGTGGAGGGAGTGAATGTTTAAGGTGGTGGGTGGGGTGTCGATCAAGCAGGCTGCTTTGTCCTGGATGGTCTCGAGCTTCTCGAGTGTTGTTGGAGCTGCACTCATCCATGCAAATGGAGAGTATTCCACTACACTCCTTACTTGTACCTTGTAGGTGGTGGAAAGGCTTTGGGGAGTCAGGAGGTGAGACACTTGCTGTGGAATACCCAGCCTCTGACCTGCTCTTGTAGCCACAGTATTTATGTTTCTGGTTAAAGGTGACCCCCCAGAATGTTGATGGTGGGGGATTCGACGATGGTAATGCCATTGAAAGTCAAGGGGAGGTGGTTAGACTCTCTCTTTTTGGAGATGGTCATTGCCTGGCACTTGTGTGGCTTGAATGTTACTTGCCACCTGACAGCCCAAGCCTGAATGTTGTCAAGGTCTTGCTGCAAGCGGGCATGGACTGCTTCATTATCTGAGGAATTGTGAATGAAACTGAACACTGTGCAATCATCAGCAAACATCCCCATTTCTGACCTTAGGATGGAGGGAATGCCATTGATGAAGCAGCTGAAGATGGTTGGGCCTAGGACACTGCCCTCTGTTCTGAATCTATCCCATTTAGCATGGTGATAGTGCCACACAACATGATGGAGGGTGTCCTCAGTGTGAAGATGGGACTTGGTTTCCACAAAAACTATGGTGTGGTCACTCCTACCAATACTGTCATTGACAGATGCATCTTCGACAGTTAGATTGGTGAGGACGAGGTCAAGTAAGTTTTCCCCTCACGTTGGTTCTCTCACCACCTGCCGCAAGCCCAGCCTGGCAGCTATGTCCTTCAGGTATTGGCCAGCTCAATCAGTAGTGGTGGTCCCAAGCCACTCTTGGTGATGGACATTGAAGTCCCCCACCCAGAGTACATTCTGTGCCCTTGCTATCTACAAGTTTATTGTTCCAAATACATTGTGTAATATATTGTGCAGTAGTCTCAAAACAGGTAGAACTGTGTAAATTTTGAATCAAAAGTTCTTTTAAAAGTCATTAGTTTGAAGATGTATTTGTTCTACTGAAAATCTACATATGATCTAAAGTGGTGTTCCCTACATAACACTTATCCACTTATCACTAAAATTAGCAAATGGAGAAAAATAAAGCTCTACCAATCTTTACAAAAGATTGGGCCAGAATTTTCTGAAAAAATAGCACACACTGATAATAATGCACAAATCGGCCGGCAACTTGTGGTGAGGAAGAAATGCTCCGTGAATCGCCCAAGTTGCTGGATGATTTGCACCGCTCCACTATTAGCTTTACGAAAATGATATCTTCCACTTAACCTCCCTGTGAGTTTTATGAAGCTGCTGCATTTGCCCATTAATTGTCCATTAAACGCGCCACAGAAAGTTAAGTCTAGTAATTATCAGCATTAAGTACCCTTTTAACGATGTGAGAATTGTTAATGACTTCCAATCAACCTCTCTATCCCAGAAAATGAACAATTTTAAGTGTGGAGTCTCATTCCTTCAGGTATTAATTGTTTTAGGAGATTTTAAAAACGTCAAATTTCAAATTAAAAACTTTTTTTCTTACTTTTCCTTTCAGCCTCTTTATTTCTCTCTCTCTCTCTCAATCCAATCTTTCTTTCCCTTTATTTCTCTTTCTGTACCTGATTCGACATTGAATTCACCCACTCGAATTCACCCTCCTTCTCAGTCCTTCCTCTTTATTTCTCAATCCTTAAATCTCATTGGTTAAGGAGAGGCACTGTTGGTCCCATTGTTCACCAAGTTCCCAGATGCCCTGTTACCAGCTTGCACTTCCAGCAACTTTGTGGGCAAAATTTTTTAATACCTAAACGTGCACGAACAAGTCTAAGTAACAAGGCACAATGCAAGATGGCCAGCTCCAGCAAAATCTGGGCCAATATTTAGGGTTGTAGGATGACATGCTCTGCCAATGTAGTAATCCTTTTCACCATATTTTTTTGAGATTTCTCAAGAGTCCTATCTCAGAATTAGCAGCATGACATAATGACATGCTGTAAAGAGCAATTTATGACTTGCAAGTAACACAAGGTTTGAGTGGATGATGAATAAAAAGGATGGTCTCTAAATTCAATTATACCTAAACAACAAATGCCTTTTCAATGTGTGCAGTATTAACGTGCGCAGAATACACATCATTTCAGCACTGCCAGATCCCACTATCAATAAACCTGCTTCACATTCTCTCGTTGGCAGAAGATTTCAGTTCTCTTGCAATTGCAGGCCATAAATGACATGCAGTTCACCAGTGCTGCTCACAGTGGGGTTCAGTTAAACCCAAGAAATTGCTATCTAGACACACTGCAAATCACATGAACACCTGCACACCGTCTGAGTAAACACATGATGAGGGATGGCTCTCTCTCACAGCATGCAGATCTCCTGATAAAGCACCTTTTCTGGTGACAAGCATGAAGATCATTGTCCTTCTTTGTCTGGGAAAAGCTCTGCATAATCTACTGGGTACAAGAGCATAGCTCAAAGCACAGTGTGCAACTTGAGTAAGATTGAGAATTTACCTTGGAGTGCCGCCCTGCCATCAGCCAAATGTATGGTCAGCTAACGCCCTGTCCAAATGTAAGGTCAGCTAACGCCCTGTCCAAATGTAAGGTCAGCTAACGCCCTGTCCAATCGTAAGGTCAGCTAACGCCCTGTCCAAACGCAAGGTCAGCCAATGCCCTGTCCAAACTTAAGGTCAGCTAATGCTTTGTCCAAACATAAGGTCAGCTAACGCCTTGTCCAAACGTAAGGTCAGCTAACGCCTTGTCCAAACATAAGGTCAGCTAACGCCTTGTCCAAACGTAAGGTCAGCTAACGTTTTGTCCAAACGCAAGGTCAGCCAACGCTCTGTCCAAATGTAAGGTCAGCTAACGCCTTGTCCAAACATAAGGTCAGCTAATGCCTTGTCTAAACGTAAGGTCAGCCAACGCTCTGTCCAAACATAAGGTCAGCTAACGCTTTGTCCAAACGTAAGGTCAGCTAACGCTTTGTCCAAACGCAAGGTCAGCCAACGCCTTGTCCAAATGCAAGGTCAGCTAATGCCCTGTCCAAACGTAAGGACAGCTAACGCCTTGTCTAAACGCAAAGTCAGCCAACGCTCTGTCCAAACATAAGGTCAGCCAACGCCCTGTCCAAATGTAAGGTCAGCTAACGCTTTGTCCAAACATAAGGTCAGCCAACGCCCTGTCCAAATGTAAGGACAGCTAACGCCTTGTCCAAATTTACAGGGGTATGGGGAAAGAGCGGGGAGTGGGACTGACTGGATTGCTCTTCGAAAGAGCCGGCGCAGACTCGATGGGCCGAATGGCCTCCTTGTGTGCTGTACAACTCTATGATTCTATAAATGCTGGGCTGTATATCGAGTGGACTAGAATACAAGGGGTTAGAAGTCATGCTACAGCTATAGCCCTAGTTAGACCACACCTGGAGTACTGTGAGCAGTTCTGGGCACCACACCTTAGGATGGATATATTGGTCTTGCAGCGCAGATTCACCAAAATAATTCCATTGACTCCAAGGGTTAAATTACGAGGAGAGATTACACAAACTAGGGTTGTATTCCCTGGAATTTAGAAGGTTAAGGGGTGATTTGATTGAAATTTTCAAGATATTAAAGCAAACTGATAGGGTAGATAGAGATAAACTATTTGCGCTGGTTGGGGATTCTAGGACTAGGGAGACATAGCCTGAAAATTAGAGCCAGACCTTTCAGGAGTGAAGTTAGGAAACACTTCTACACACAAAGGGTGGTAGAAGTTTGGAACTCTCTTCCGCAAACGGCAATTGATGCTAGATCAATTGTTAATTTTAAATCTGAGGTTGATAGATTTTTGTTATTAAGGGATATGAGGCAAAGACGGAGTTAGGTTACAGATCAGCCATGGTCTCATTGAATGGCTCGAAGGGCTAAATGGCCTCCTCCTGTTCCTATGCTCCTAAGTTTAGTCACTGTTTGTGCACAGCAAGGTCCCACAAACAGCAATGAGATAAATGACCAGATAATCTGATTTTGATAATGTTGGTTGAGTTACAAATATTGGTCAGGGCACTAGGAGAACTCCCTTGCTCTGTTTCAAATACTGCTATGGGATCTTTTATGTCCTCAGTTTAACATCTCATCAAAGCATTCCCTCAGTACTGTCCTGAAGTGTGCACATAGATTTTGTGTTCAAATCTCTGGAGTGGGGTTTGAACCCAAAACCTTCTGAGTCAGAGGCGATCGTGTCCAGGCTAACACCTCAAGCATTTTTATAATAGGCAGCACGATGGTACATCAGATCACTTGACTGGCGCTGTAATCAGAGGTTATTTCACAGGAGAGCATGAGAACTGGTGGAAGATTGCAAAATAGATCATTCTGTTGATTTTTTTCTGGGGGAGCCATCTAAGAAGCAAATCTTGTCTCCATATTAAGTGCGAACAAATCCCATAACCTCCCACCCCCCAAGTCACAGGAGGTTGTAGATGTCTAACATCGTGCGACAGGAGTATCTCCCCCTTTTTGCATTTTGGTACTTTTTCTCTGGAGAAACAGAAAGTTTAACCAACAATTGTAACAACAACCATGCGGAGAACCGAGATCAGCCAATGGGAAGAAGAGCTCTTCATCCCATCACTGTGAACGGATTCAAACCCAGGCCTCTGAAATACAGCCATCAGTCAGTGAGTGGAAAAGGTTCAAATTTACCTACAAGCAAAAGAATCATTTCTCCATCACAATAAACTTTTCTGATTTGCAGGAAGATGAAAGGTCAGATTTGAAAAGCACACACTTTGTGGGTTTTAAGAGTGACATGATTGCAAGTGACTGTATGTGCTACCACTGATGGTATCTCTGGGCCCACCTGTATGACGAGAGTCTACAAAATCAACCTCAAACCACTGTGACCTCTAGTCTGCTACAAGCCAACATATGGCAAAGGTTCAACCGGTCCCTGGGCAAGCCTGCATTTTCAGGCTGCAGGGCTCAAAGGGCAGGTGCATTCTGCACACAAACACAGTGTCAGATCCACTAGATCCACTGAACGATATAGAGGAGCTCACTTACACCTAGGATCTAATCTAAGTTCTGTTTTTCATTCCGCTATTTCCATCGTTATTCCCATCCCTTCTCAAAGGAGCTGGCATAATTCAACTGGGAGCCCAGCACGATCTGGCCCAAGACTCCATCCATCACTCAGCTCTTCCCCGCTCCTCCGTCTGCCACACAGATATATTGTGGCCAACAAGTAGGTAACTCACTCCTAACCAGGAGCAGGATGGCCTTGAGTGATTAACAGCCCTGGCCTCGCACAGTCCTGTGACCCAGCTGGTTAGAACATAAGCACTTTCCCCTCCTGGGCTTAATTCCCTTTCAGTTTAGAAAGTGTGGAGTGTTCAGTGTACGTTTGATGCATTAACCGGGGGGGAAAAAACGGTCAGTACTTCAAATACCAGCTAGTCAACAAGTCATGAATTGTGAGTGGAAGAACAGACTGAGGAACTATCTGAATAGCCACGGAGACAGCACCTGCCTCAGCCGATAGTTGCCCCGAGAAGTTTCAGCACACGACGTTATAGGAATTTATCTTTAAAAAAAACCCTCCCTAACAATCCAAGTCTTCTAATTCACAATATGCAGGAAATGAAATGAGATTTTGCCATTATTGCTGGATGTAGAAATACTGCAATCCTCACAGGATAAATGGGTGATTAATAAACCCCGCCAACATCGAAAGATCCTACAGTGAGGCCTGGTGTTCAGCAGCTACCGTGCAGTTCCACGGTATATATTCAAAACACTGCGCTCAAGAACACTTTGTAGGTCAATGCAAAAGTAAGCTGGGAGCCAGTGAATCAATCAGTGATACTGGGAGCGAAGCTGAGCAGCTGAGGAAGAGTGAGACTGACCCAGATTCTGGTAGCACTGTTGTCTAAGCTGAAATCAATGTAAAACCTCCTGTTGTGGACAATTCACTGCTCCCTTCTGTTTCAGCCATGACTTCTGTGCTTTAGCTCCAATTTCTCATTGACAGACGTCACTTGTTTAAAAAAAAAACGCCTGTAACTAGGATACGAAGCGCAGTGTGGGCAGGCTGACATCAGGACCAGCGACAAGGGGTTGAGCATCCTGACACCACCACAGTTGGCGAGTGCAGGGGAGCGGCTCCACATGGGAGACGGATTTCGCTAGAAACGGCTGAGTGTGCGTCACCTCTCTGCACTCCAGAGATATTTTCACTTGGAGAACATTAGCAAGCAATCCTGGAATCACTGAAAGGCACGTTGACAAAAATGGACAGCCACGGTTCGATTGTGTTAGCATTCGGCTTGGCGGAGTTTGAAAACCTGGTGCTAATCTGGCAAGCCTTAAATTCACGGTGTTATGAATATGGCTATTGATTGGTAGACGGGTCAACCAGTTTAACTTCTGCCCTTCCCCAGTTAGGCAGTTAGTTACCACAGATGCATATAATCAGCTGCCAGCACGCACAGAATGCAGGATTCACACCAACGATTCACAGCCTCAGCCAGGCGGGGAGGGGAATTAGTGGGCGTCACCCTGGGTACTCTCACACCTGCTTAACATTTGCTTCCAACAGCATCCCATCAGCTGGGAGAGGAGCACTAACATCATACCGAGAGATCTCACGCCATAGAAGGAAAACAAGAAATGAGAACAGATATGTTTATGTTGATTGTAAATTTAGAAGCATCCTCCTGCTCCAACTCTGCTGTTTCTGTTCCCTCCAGAAGCGATCTGCCAATTGAAATGCGTGGGGCAGTGACAGACATTCTGAGCTCAGTGCTCTAGCCTTCTTTATTAGGATGTTTAACATTTCCATACCAAAACGTGGTGAGGATTACTTTTAGATTTTGAGAATATAAAGAAATCTTTTATACCTCAGTAACTCTGCATTCAGAAGGATAAGCTCACAGAAGGAGGTTTGCAAAAAACCAGTGCTCACAGAAACCAGACAGTTCTACTGGAAGATTGGACTGGGTGTAGCCCAGGGTAGACCAGGGAGACAGCGTATACCCACTTCACAGTTATATTGGCTAATGTACACATGAAGCTGGGAGAGAGGTTTTCGTAAACATTGGAAGATAAGTTAGAGGAGGTGATGATCAAACTGTACAGGGCTCTGGTCAGACCCACCTTGAGCACTGTGTCCAGCTCTGGTCAGACCCACCTTGAGCACTGTGTCCAGTTCTGGTCAGACCGCACCTTGAGCACAGTGTCCAGTTCTGGTCAGACCGCACCTTGAGCACTGTGTCCAGTTCTGGTCAGTCCCACCTTGAGCACAGTGTCTAGTTCTGGTCAGACCCACCTTGAGCACTGTGTCCAGTTCTGGTCAGACCCACCTTGAGCACTGTGTCCAGTTCTGGTCAGTCCCACCTTGAGCACAGTGTCTAGTTCTGATCAGACCCACCTTGAGCACTCTGTCCAGTTCTGGTCAGACCCACCTTGAGCACTGTGTCCAGTTCTGGTCAGACCCACCTTGAGCACTGTGTCCACTTCTGGTCAGACCCACCTTGAGCACTGTGTCCAGTTCTGGTCAGACCCACCTTGAGCACTGTGTCCAGTTCTGGTCAGACCCACCTTGAGCACTCTGTCCAGTTCTGGTCAGACCCACCTTGAGCACTGTGTCCAGTTCTGGTCAGACCCACCTTGAGCACTGTGTCCAGTTCTGGTCAGACCACACCTTGAGCACTGTGTCCAGTTCTGGTCAGACCCACCTTGAGCACTCTGTCCAGTTCTGGTCAGACCCACCTTGAGCACTGTGTCCAGTTCTGGTCAGACCCACCTTGAGCACTCTGTCCAGTTCTGGTCAGACCCACCTTGAGCACTGTGTCCAGTTCTGGTCAGACCCACCTTGAGCACTCTGTCCAGTTCTGGTCAGACCCACCTTGAGCACTGTGTCCAGTTCTGGTCAGACCGCACCTTGAGCACTGTGTCCAGTTATGGTCAGTCCCACCTTGAGCACTGTGTCCAGTTCTGGTCAGACCGCACCTTGAGCACTGTGTCCAGTTCTGGTCAGACCGCACCTTGAGCACTGTGTCCAGTTCTGGTCAGTCCCACCTTGAGCACTGCATCCAGTTCTGGTCAGAGTGCACCTTGAGCACTGCGTCCAGTTATGGTCAGTCGCACCTTGAGCACTGTGTCCAGTTATGGTCAGACCCACCTTGAGCACTGTGTCCAGTTTTGGTCAGACCGCACATTGAGCACTGTGTCCAGTTCTGGTCAGACCCACCTTGAGCACTGCATTGATTTCTTAAGTATTAACTCCTCATAAACTAATGATTAAAATGTGATTTATAAGAGATCCCAATCCTGCTTTTAAATGGGTAATTATGAATGGTTTGTGGCCTCTATATCGCCCCATTGCTCAAACCCGGCTTCTGATTATTGATTGAGATGAAGAGAAAGTCAATAGGATGACAGTCCGCACTGCTGAACAGTGCAAGTCTCAAGTTGTGAACCTGAATGGACTTGTGGAATCCACAAACACCAGATCCTGAATTTCGCAGGGCTCTATTTTACGAGTGCACTCATATTATCAGTGATTTATTCTGGGACACAGGCGAGAAATTATTGTTAATGACATCAGTGGCTCAACATTTAATGAGTTTGTGGGACATTGTTTGGTGCACGATTTTAACAACAACAACTTGTATTTATATAGCTCCTTTAACATAACCTATGTTAACTGGTTTAAATAGGCTAATCTCTCCATTAAAAGTGGACAAAGAAATATAATCCTCTCATATAAAGTAAAATACACATCAGAAAATATTTAAATATAATTTAAAAAAATTACTCTGCTCAAAAAAGCATCAACAAAGTGTGAAAAAACTCAATTTTCTTGGGTTGTGGCACTAGAACCTCCTAGAAAATACATTTAAGCCTGATGCACAGGATACTCACTTCTAACCTTGTCACTGCTTCATAGATTCAATGGTGTAGCGAAGAGCTGGGGCAAGATTGGAGAGAGAGAGAGAGAGAATAAAGGATGTACAAGAAAAAAAATCACAGAAAAAGTGAGCTGAGAGAGGTAGGATGTGAGGGAGACACTCAGAGAGTGAGAGAGAGAGAGATGTATACACTCAAAAAGAGATTACTCTTCCAAAAGGAACAAAGCTTAAAAACATCCAACCAGACAGGAGAATGTTGAGTTGTTTGTGGTAGGGCTGGAATATTCACATCTTTGTTGTTTTGGGCCTGTAACTACACCAGTCAGCAGGGGCAATCACTGAATGGGGCCACTCATGGATTACACGACCTAGTCTCATAAATGAAGCTGATTGACAATCAGGGTATTATCCACAGGGATGAGACGATGCAGCGATGGAAACTCGGCCGTATCCCTTCTGTCCCAAGCTATGTCAGTACAATCTGCCCAGGCTAAACCTGTATTGTTCCCGGAACAGATTAGAATCTCAGCCCCAGTGACAATGAGGAAAACCTGAAAGAGATAGAGTACATTTATCAGCTTGACCCGGCTTTAACTTGAAGCAAAACGAATGGAGCAGGATCCTGAGGATTGCTCGTTTTATTTAGGTTTCGACTCACTGGTAGGCTGCCTTTCCTATAAATCTCATTTGTGTTGGGTCAAAAAGCTGGAAAGGAGGTACGGACAGAGGACATTCCCTGTCAGTAGCAATCTTAAAGGTGTTTTTTCTACATTTATAAAGTAACTAAAGGACACATAATAATAATTGAGACTCCAGGATACTTCATTCACAGCACTGATGGCAATCGCTTAAAATTTGTTAATCTGACGCAATTCTCAAAGAATAGTAAGCACAGACCAGTGTCAGAGAGGCTCAGATTAATGATCTCCCCTCAATGAAATACTTCATCTCCTCTCAGTTCCATCTTTTCAAAGGACTACAAAAGAAGCTGGAGTTTTAATTTGCCATTCACCAAAATGATTTGCATTTTGAGTGGAGATGTGCAGGAAGGAGACTGAATGCCAATAAAGCCCCCAAACCAGCAGTATTTGCACACTCAGCCTCTGTTTGTTTGGTACGTTTTTTCTTGCTGAGGTGGACAGACAAGGTCTACAGATAAAAGCCAGTTATTGGCATCTCTCTGCAACACAGAAAGCATCTGAGCAAGCCAGGTGCATCTGGCCAAGGCAGGTACATCTGGCCAAGGCAGGCGCATCTGGCCAAGGCAGGCGCATCTGGCCAAGGCAGGCGCATCTGGCCAAGGCAGGTACATCTGGCCAAGGCAGGTACATCTGGCTAAGGCAGGTGCATCTGGCCAAGGCAGGTACATCTGGCCAAGGCAGGTGCATCTGGCCAAGGCAGGCGCATCTGGCCAAGGCAGGTACATCTGGCAAGGCAGGCGCATCTGGCCAAGGCAGGTACATCTGGCCAAGGCAGGTACATCTGGCCAAGGCAGGCGCATCTGACCAAGGCAGATACATCTGGCCAAGGCAGGCGCATCTGGCCAAGGCAGGCGCATCTGGCCAAGGCAGGCACATTTACACCAGCTTCAGTCCAGCTTAGTACTCCAACATCAAACTGGAAGCCTCAGTAATTCCCAGTTCACATAATCAGTGCTTTTCTCTGGTTGAAATGAAACTTTCATAGCTTTCAGTGTATGATTTTTAAAGTGAGCTGCAGTGGGCGTATCCTCAATCGCTGCAGTATTCTTTCACATATTAATATGGAAGGTTAGAGCTGTGGCACACAAACAAGGAGTAAGTTTCCCATCAATAATTTTTAAAATTGAGGAAGATCACATACTAACTGACCCCTGTGCAGTGCTCGATCAAGAAAGAGCATAATTAATTCTTTGACTCGTTCTCTTTTTCGTGATTTGAGATTGGAGTGTAAATGTTATAGTTTTTAGCCCTCCCGGAGCAGGCTCGAGGGGCCGTATGGCTTATTCCTGCTCCTATTTCTTATGTTCAGACCACAGAACTCAACAACACAATGAATTATACAAAAAATTTCCATAAAGGGCTGATTCCCTCAAGGTTTCTTGTTAGCACCTGTTAAGGCATTCTTTAAAGTTGCAGCATCCATTTTCTTTGACTATTCATTGGGGTTGTTCTGAGTTCTAGAGTAAGCTCAAATTCGAGCCTAGCCCATTGGTAGAAAGCTCTGATGTCAGCCAGTTCTTACTAAAGTAATTTTAATCATCTGTATCCTTGCTTAGCCCCAATTAATTCCACTCAGTTGCTGTTACTGCAGCCACATGTATCGTGTGGAAGTCTGTTAATGAGCAGTTTATCTTTCCGTCTGTCCCAACCAATTGCATACCATTATTTTAGGAAAACCTTTGTTAATGAAGGTGCCTCTCCAGCAGGTGTCCAAGAAATTTAATTCCAAGCACTGGAGTCTTCATTTATATATTTGTCTCTAATCTTCTCTTATCTCTCTCCTCTCCTGCCAGCAGACTCAATGCTGGAGTTGTGTTCTATAGGTTCCACTTTCCTTCGCCCACCTGGTGCTTACTCACACGTGGACCTTGACACTGAGTGCTGGCAGGCTATTCCACAGTGGATGCAGCACAGCCGAGCTCGCTAGCGTTCTCACCCAACCTCCACACACGCGCACCTACTTCCAGCAGGGCTTGTTGAACAGGATCAGGAGCAGCAACCCGGACTGGTTTCTCTCCTCCCTACCCAGGAACACTGAAACCAATTTGAAACATCCCATCAGCAGACTCAGTACAGACTGGGGGTGAAACCCGGGAACGTGTGCTCCATTCAGCTCAGCACACCAGGTAGCGCCCTTACCCACTGTGCCATTGGCATGCCACAACTACAAGTCTACTATTTTCTTGAACCGCTTCGCAGTGTGAAGTCCTGCTCAGTGCGACTGGGCTGCCGTTGTCCAAACTGTTAAAATAGAAAAATCTGAAAATGTCAACACCGCAGAATTTTCCACATTTCTATTTAATTGTAATGGAAATGTGATGTTCAGCATTCCGCTGGGATATATGGAGACCAGCAGCTAATTCAGAAATGGATGAGCAGACTGCAGATTATTGATAAAGGGATCTTATAGGAGCCCAAGGGTTTACTTAGTCGTGATGTATTGTAGGCTAGGTCAGTCTGTAGAGTATTTTTTGGCATTGAAATTGTGGAGTGGGGGGGAGGGGGGGCGGGAAGTGGAAAAAACTGCTCTCTGTCTCTAAAAATCTAATCAAAAGCACATGTCTTGTTGGTGAATATTAAAGCAGCACTGCCATTGATCAGCGACAGTGATTGCATTTTCCAAAGAACATTTACCAGGCTTTGTGGGAAGGGATGAGAAACAGAAATTCGAAGAATGATACATAAAAGGCAGGAAAGCATGGTAATCGGATTTTCCACTGGTTTTGGACAAAAAAAAAATTGCAGCTAACATTCTTTGCCAGAGCTCTTCAGAGAGTCAAGTTCATTCACCCTGCGCTTGGTCAACATGATCTGATTTGCCTTATTCTCCAACATTGAACCTGTTGCACCCCATGCTGCTCATCCGCGAGATTAATAACCCTTCAAAGGGCTAAGAATCAGCAGGATCACCAACGGACATTCTGTGCAGGTTTTGAATGTTGCTCTGAATAATTCCAAATGGAACAGGACACTTTAGTTGTAACGGGCAACCACATCAACTCCTGGTTAGATTAGATCAGTCATCTGATAATCCTGAACAGCTGGATCTGACACTGTTCAGAAAAAGTTTCTCCATGCAGTTAAATATGGTGCAGGGTGGGGGGGGGGGGGAGAAAATCTGGGCCATCAGTACTTATTCCAAAACCCAGTTTTACCCAATTTCCAATATCACATCAGATGAAAGATTGTGAAGATTATGTCAACACGTGGACGGCCCCCTCCCCAGAACTGAGATTTTCCACTCACTGGGCAGAAAATCCTTCATTTTCTTATTTCAGAACTTCCTGCTTCTCATTCGTTAGAAAGGGAAACAAGTTTCAGACAACATTGAACCTGTTGTACTTCACTGTTGGGAGGCAGAATTATAGCTTCACCCTTGAAGAATGTTCCTGTAAGCAGCTTTAGACACAATTCATTTGCATAGGGAAAGGATGTGAAGGGCACTGTCACTCAGGCTGATATTACAGTATAGAGTTGCCTTTTCAATGAAGTATCACAGATACAGCACAGAAGGAGGCTATTCGGCCCATTGTGTCTGTGCCGGCTCTTTGGTAGAGCTCTCCAATTAGTCCCACTCCCCCTGCTCTTTCCTTATAGACCTGTACATTTTTTCCCTTCAAGTATTTATCCAATTCTTTTTTGAAAGTTACTATTGAATCTGCTTCCACCGCCCTTTCAGGCAGTGCATTCCAGATCACAACAACTCACTGCATGAAACAGTGCGGTGCCCAGAATTGGACACAATACTCTAGTTGCGGCCTAACCAGTGTTTTATAAAGGTTTGAAGTCGCACAACACCAGGTTATAGTCCAACAGCTTTATTTGAAATCACAAGCTTTCGGAGGGCTGCTCCTTTAGAGGGGATTTGAGCGCTCCGAAAGCTTGTGATTTCAAATAAAGCTGTTGGACTATAACCTGGTGTTGTGCGACTTCTCACTTTTGTCCACCCCAGTCCAACATCATCTCCGCATCATTATAAAGGTTTAGCAAAGATTCCTTGCTTTTGTACTCTATGGCTCTATTTATAAAGCCAAGGATCCCATATGCTTTATAGCAGCCTTTTCAACTTGTCCCGCCACCTTCAAAGGTTTGTGTACGTATACCCCCAGGTCTCCCTGTTCCGGCATCCTCTTTAAAATCGTACCCTTTAGCTTGTATTGCCTCTCCTCATTCCTCTTACCAAAATGAATCATTTCACACTCTCAGCGTTAAATTCCATCTGCCATGTGACTGTCCATTTCACCAGTCTGTCTATGTCCTCCTGAAGTCTATTACTATCCTCCTCATTATTTACCACATTTCCAAGTGTCATCTGCAAGTTTTGAAATTATGCCCTGTGTACCCAAGTCCAGGTTATTAACATATATCAACATATATATGACAGACTTCTCAGGTCACCTGCAACTGGGGTCAATCCAGTGGCCTGGATATTTTCCATATCTCATGAAGGAAACTAAATCGGGTCCCAATACACCATCGAAAACCGAATGGAGAAATAGTGCAGTCTCAGTCTGTTCCACAAATAACTGGAATCCAGAAAATCCCAAGTGCTTGTAAAAGTTGCCCTTTGGTTACTAAATACGCTTGCATATTTTTAAAGAAAACTGAAGCTGGATTTTCTGCTTATTGCCGTTCAATTTCCGACAGTATCAGTGGATTGTGGGGGGGGGGGGGGGGGGGCTGCCACTCTGGTACATTTGGAAAAGTAGGGACTGAGGCAATATATGTCTCAAACAGGCTGGTTCTCCATGTCAAAGAACGCCTTTGACACCTGGGGTTGCTAGGCAACAGTAAACATCCTGGAAGCTATGGGATGAACACTGTGCTATCAAGGGAAGTAGGGCCACTTCTTAACTGTTTTTCGCCCATTTTATTCTGCTGGCACTTAGATTCTCATGAGTCTTTGTGCCAATGAATGTCAATTGTTTATTTTCTCCGCAGCACCATTTAGTGAGTTTCCCTAAATTAACAGGTTTGAATAGGATCTGCGGAGGGCTGCCGGAGAGGTGAAAGATCCTTTGTGCCCAGCCGACAGTCATTGTCCAGCGCACCTGCAGACAGAGATGGAGATAACTCACTTTGGCCACTGATCAGTACTGGAGCAGGCTCCTGATCCAAAAAAGACATCAGTAGCAGAGTCCCAGTAGCATGGCTCAGATATGTAGATTCCCTCCTTAGAAGCCCCCCACCCCCCACCCCACCCCCAATCACAGCCTGCCCTGCGTTTAGTGATACCGCTCGAGAGAAGGGTTGCCAGGGTGACCAAGAGCCAGTGTTGCCTGATATTCCACACTTTGCCAAGATGCCACCAACCATTTCTGCAGGCGCTGGCACTCCAAGCTGGCAGTGCCCAGGAAGAACTGTCTTCTCAGGGTGTGGGTCAGCAGAGAGGCAGGTGCAGGGCTGTGCCATCAGCTGCAAAGAGGCCAGTGGTGACCCTGTGACAGAGGGCGGGCACAGTGACAGTACCGGTCAGCTGGGCGTGAAACCTGGCTCCACCTCCGTGCAGGCATGCTGTCTATCGGGACGGGACTGTGCAGCGGCCCAACAGCAAACAACTTGCATTTATGTAGCGCCACTGACGTGGTAAAACATCTCAAGGTGCTTACCCAACGAGCACCCACCTCAGGCAGCGCCCCCTCCATTCAGCAGCTGGTGGGGGTGAGGGGTGGAATGTTGGGTGGCTCTGTCACTGGATTGCAGGCTCACACTGTGGGTTTCCTTTCCCTTTACTAGTTCCTGTCTCTCAGCCCCTTCAGCCTTGGCAAAGGCTGCTCATGGGTTGAGATGCATCCTGAGGCTTTCTGCAAAGGCTTTCAGAAATTTGTGTCTCCTAGCACAACACTCCCCTTTAATCGTTCCCATCCCTTTAAATTGGACTCTCACAATCTTCCTGTTCTGCCTCCACTCTGTCCTTTAGCTCTGGCCCAATGAAATCTGAGGTTATGCTAATGACGCCCGAGGAAAATTGGGTTAAGATAAGCCAGCTCCGTCTGAGTGTGTAAAACTCGCTCAGCCGTTCAAGCAGGAGGAATCTCGACTTCAGAGGACAGTGGGACAGCTCATTTATGCAGATTTGGACACGGCATAATTCTAATGTTACGGTTTCTGGTGGGGGCGCAGCTTTAACATCAGCCGGCTTTGGTGTACCTCTGGGCACACGGCTGTGCATTTCAAATCTCCTGCATGATGGTGAAAGGTCAGCACTAATGCGTGAAGCTCATTGCAGTCAGGCAAATCCCCTGTGGAAATCTGAATGTAGAGAATGTTATTCGGGATTTCATTCCTCATTCGGAGCCAGTGCAGCAGTGATTGAGGTTCAACAAACAGCCTCGCTTGCTGTTACACCTCTCGCTGATTGTGGCTTTCAGGCAGAACAAACAAAATAAGGTTCCAATTAAAACTCCAATGCCTCGTTTTGTCAACAGTAAATTATTCTGGTACAATGACAAAGGCACATTAAACCTGGACTGATTTAACAGTGGGTCTGTTCAGAAATAACACTGACATGAAATTAAAGTAACGTCACAGGACAAAGTGAGCTCAAAGAAATTTAAAGAAATAAAAATACATCGTAGTATTGTTAACGAGATGTGATGACGGGATGGGTCACAGTCTTAATGCTCTCTGTCCTGGCAGATTGCTCCGAAAAATGTAATTCTGCACCCTCATACAGAGGCTGGGTATTCTGCGGCGAGTGTCTCACCTCCTGACTCCCCAAACCCTTTCCACCATCTACAAGGCACAAGTCAGGAGTGTGGTGGAATACTCTCCACTTGCCTGGATGAGTGCAGCTCCAACAACACTCAAGAAGCTCGACACCATCCAGGACAAAGCAGCCCGCTTGATTGGCATCCCATCCACCACCTTAAACATTCACTCCCTCCACCACCAGTACACCGTAGCTGCAGTGTGTACCATCTACAAGATGCTCTGCGGCAACTCGCTAAAGCTTCTTCGACAGCACCTCCCAAACTTGCGACCTCTAGAAGGACAAGGGCAGCAGGCACATGGAAGCACCATCACCTCCAAGTTCCGCTCCAAGTCACACACCATCCTGACTTGGAAATATATCGGCCGTTCCTTCATCGGCGCTGGGTCACAATCCTGGAACTCCCTCCCTAACAGCACTGTGGGAGTACCATCACCACACGGACTGCAGCGGTTCAAGAAGGCTGCTCACCACCACCTCCTCAAGGGCAATTAGGGATGGGCAATAAATGCTGGCCTTGCCAGTGATGCCCACATCTCAGGAACGAATAAAATAAAATACTGGTCAGTGACACATTCATGCTGCAGCATGTGCTAGAACTGATCAGCTGGCATCAAGGAGGCAGCATCATCCTCCCCCCCCCAACTATTCTCACCCCCGCCACCCCTGTACTCCCTCCCCCAACTTCCCCTCCTCCCATGTACTCCACTCCGTACTCGCCCCCGTACTTTCCCCTGTACTCCCCCTGTACTCCCCCATCTATATTCCCCCCTCCCCGTACTTCCTCCCGTACACCCACTGTACTCCCCCATCTATATTCCCCCCTCCCCGTACTTCCTCCCGTACACCCACTGTACTCCCCCATCTATATTCCCCCCTCCCCGTACTTTTCCCCCTGTACTCCCACTGTACTCCCCCATCTATATTCCCCCCTCCTCGTACTTCTCTCCCCACCACCCCCGGACAAGCTGACTTGGCTGAATGACACTGTCCCTTTAACACAATCTGTATTCTGCTGCTCGGAGCGAGTTGTGAGAGCTTTCTTCAGATAGGAAGGTTTTTCATTACATCTTCAATGCAAGAGCAAAGCTCATGTGGTTTGTGGGGTGTCTTGATGAATGCCAAGGTTTGAATTAGAGTCATTGCCTAACATATAAAATTGATAGAGGCTACATATATATTTTATAAACAATACATAATTCATGGTAACTTGATTTAAAAAAATAATTTCTGTCAGAGATGTAGGACTAAATTTAGCAAGGCCTCACCTTGGGGCTCCAATACTGCCTCCATGTATCAGAATCTCGGCCTCGCAGATGGGGTTGTACAACTTACTCTATTAGCTGTTTGATTATCTGCTTTAGATATTATTACATTAGCAGGCACAAAATAGATGGTAGAAAGAAGGCCTTGTTGTTTTCGGGGCGATAGTTTAACACAGTTTATTCAGCTTCTTCATAGAAAGAGTGGCCTCCTAGGTGCTGAGAATTAAAGTGCTGCACTCCTTCAGCAGTGTAACTTATTAACAGTATTCTCTTCTACATTCTCCAATAGGTGCACACTGCTTCTTCCTGGAAATTCTTCCTGAGTTCCATCTGCTGCCCTGACCCAACTGCCCCCAACCTCTTACCCCTTTTCACCTGAATACTACACTAGTGCTTGACCCCCATCCAGACCGAAATGGGCAATTGACTAATATATATTAAACGCACACACATACAGATTAAGTCAGGGATAGAAAGAATGAAAGAATCATAGAATAGCATCATAGAAACTTTCAGGGAAGAAGGAGGCCATTCGGCCCGTCGTGCCTGTGCTGGCTCTTTGAAAGAGCAGTTGTGCTCAGTTCCACATCCCCGCTTTTTGTCCGTAATCCTGTGAGTTCCTCATCCTCCAGAACCCGTCCAACTCCCTTTAAAATTATTGATGGAATCAGCTTCCACCACCTTTTCAGGTCGAGCGTTCCAGATCCCCACAACTCTCTGAGTGAAAGAAATTCTCCTCATCTCCCCTCGAGATCTTTTGTCAATAATTTTGAATCTATGACCTCTGGTTATTGACCCACTCGCCAGAGGGAATAGTTTTTCTTTATCTACTCTATCAAAACCTCTCATCATCTTGAAAACCTCTATCAGGTCACCTCTTAACCTTCTCTGTTCCAAGGAGAACAGTCCTAACTTTTACAACCTCTCCTCATAACTGAAGTCCCTCATCCCTGGTAACATCCTGGTAAACCTCCCCTGCACCCTGTCTAAGGCCTTTCCATCTTTCCTGAAGTGTGGGGCCTAGAATTGTCCACAGTACTCCAGCTGAGGCCTAACCAGTGATTTATAAAGTTCCAGCGTGATCTCTTTGCTTTTATATTCTATTCCTCTATTTATAAACCCAAGTAACCCATATGCTTTTTTAACCACCTTATCAACTTGCCCTGCTACCTTTAAGGATTTGTGTAAATGGACACCAAGGTCTCTCTGCTCATCTACACTTTTCAGAATCGTGCCATTTATAGTTCACTGTCTTTCCATATTAGTCCACCCAAAGTGCATCACTTCACACTTCACCACATTGAACTCCATCGGCCCTGCTTCTGCCCATTTCACCGTCCTGTCTGTCATCCTGAAGCCTAAAACTATCCTCATCATGATCTACTACTTTGCCAAGTTTTGTATCATCTGCAAACTTTATAATGCTGCTCCCTACACCCGAGTCTAGGTTGTTTATAACAATTATAAAGAGTAATGGATTCAAAACTGACCATTGGGGAACACCACTGCAAACCACCTCCCTATCTCTCTGACTCCAGTCTCTCTCTCTGACCCCAGTCTCTCTCTCTCTCTGACCCCAGTCTCTCTCTCTCTCTGACCCCAGTCTCTCTCTCTCTCTGACCCCAGTCTCTCTCTCTCTGACCCGTCTCTCTCTCTCTGACCCCAGTCTCTCTCTCTGAACCCAGTCTCTCTCTCTCTGACCCCAGTCTATCTCTGACCCCAGTCTCTCTCTCTGACCCCAGTCACTCTCTCTGACCCCAGTCTCTCTCTCTCTGACCCCAGTCTCTCTCTCTGACCCCAGTCTCTCTCTCTGACCTCAGTCTCTCTCTCTCTGACCCCAGTCTCTATCTCTGACCCCAGTCTCTCTCTCTCTCTGACCCCAGTTTCTCTCTCTCTGACCACAGTCTCTCTCTCTGACCCCAGTCTCTCTCTCTCTGACCCCAGTTTCTCTCTCTCTGACCCCAGTCTCTCTCGCTCTGATCCCAGTCTCTCTCTCTCTGACCCCAGTCTCTCTCTCTGACCCCAGTCTCTCTCTCTCTGACCCCAGTCTCTCTCTCTCTGACCCCAGTTTCTCTCTCTCTGACCCCAGTCTCTCTCTCTCTGACCCCAGTCTCTCTCTCTCTCTGACCCCAGTCTCTCTCTCTGACCCAGTCTCTCTCTCTCTGACCCCAGTCTCTCTCTCTGACCCCAGTCTCTCTCTCTGACCCCAGTCTCTCTCTCTCTGACCCCAGTCTCTCTCTGTCTCTGACCCCAGTCTCTCTCTCTGACCCCAGTCTCTCTCTCTGACCCCAGTCTCTCTCTCTCTGACCCCAGTCTCTATCTCTCTGACCCCAGTCTCTCTCTCTGACCCCAGTCTCTCTCTCTGACCCCAGTCTCCCTCTCTCTGACCCCAGTCTCTCTCTCTCTCTGACCCCAGTCTCTCTCTCTCTGACCCCAGTCTCTCTCTCTGACCCCAGTCTCTCTCTCTCTCTGACCCCAGTCTCTCTCTCTGACCCTAGTCTCTATCTTCTGACCCCAGTCTCTATCTCTCTGACCCCAGTCTCTCTCTCTGACCCCAGTCTCTTTCTCTCTGACCCCAGTCTCTCTCTCTCTCTGACCCCAGTCTCTCTCTCTCTGACCCCAGTCTCTCTCTCTCTGACCCTAGTCTCTATCTCTCTGACCCCAGTCTCTATCTCTCTGACCCCAGTCTCTATCTCTCTGACCCCAGTCTCTCTCTCTGACCCCAGTCTCTCTCTCTGACCCCAGTCTCTATCTCTCTGACCCCAGTCTCTATCTCTCTGACCCCAGTCTCTCTCTCTGACCCCAGTCTCTCTCTCTGACCCCAGTCTCTCTCTCTCTGACCCCAGTCTCTCTCTCTCTGACCCCAGTCTCTCTCTCTCTGACCCCAGTCTCTCTCTCTGACCCCAGTCTCTATCTCTCTGACCCCAGTCTCTCTCTCTCTGACCCCAGTCTCTATCTCTCTGACCCCAGTCTCTCTCTCTGACCCCAGTCTCTCTCTCTGACCCCAGTCTCTATCTCTCTGACCCCAGTCTCTCTCTCTGACCCCAGTCTCTCTCCCTGACCCTAGTCTCTATCTCTCTGACCCTAGTCTCTATCTCTCTGACCCCAGTCTCTATCTCTCTGACCCCAGTCTCTCTCTCTGACCCCAGTCTCTCTCTCTGACCCCAGTCTCTATCTCTCTGACCCCAGTCTCTCTCTCTGACCCCAGTCTCTCTCTCTGACCCCAGTCTCTCTCTCTGACCCCAGTCTCTCTCTCTGACCCCAGTCTCTATCTCTCTGACCCCAGTCTCTCTCTGACCCCAGTCTCTCTCTCTCTGACCCCAGTCTCTCTCTCTGACCCCAGTCTCTCTCTCTGACCCCAGTCTCTATCTCTCTGACCCCAGTCTCTCTCTCTGACCCCAGTCTCTCTCTCTGACCCCAGTCTCTATCTCTCTGACCCCAGTCTCTCTCTCTCTGACCCCAGTCTCTCTCTCTGACCCCAGTCTCTCTCTCTGACCCCAGTCTCTATCTCTCTGACCCCAGTCTCTATCTCTCTGACCACAGTCTCTCTCTCTGACCCCAGTCTCTATCTCTCTGACCCCAGTCTCTCTCTCTGACCCCAGTCTCTATCTCTCTGACCCCAGTCTCTACCTCTCTGACCCCAGTCTCTATCTCTCTGACCCCAGTCTCTCTCTCTGACCCCAGTCTCTCTCTCTGACCCCAGTTTCTCTCTCTGACCCCAGTCTCTATCTCTCTGACCCCAGTCTCTCTCTCTGACCCCAGTCTCTCTCTCTCTGACCCCAGTCTCTCTCCCTGACCCCAGTCTCTATCTCTCTGACCCCAGTCTCTCTCTCTGACCCCAGTCTCTCTCTCTCTGACCCCAGTCTCTCTCTCTCTGACCCCAGTCCCTCTCTCTCTCTCTCCCTCAGTTTAATAGCATTCCAAGGCTTATAGAACAGAAAATCTGCAACAGGTGTCATTTTTCTCACACCCGTTCTCTCACACCCGCTCTCTCACACCCGTTCTCTCACACCCGCTCTCTCACACCCGCTCTCTCACACCCGCTCTCTCACACACACTCACATCCGCTCTCTCACACCCGCTCTCTCGCACACACTCACACCCGCTCTCTCTCACACTCACAGATATCCTCTGTATTTTGAAAAAATCCAATATAAATTGTATTTGAATAAATCATTTTAAGTTCATCTTGTAGCTTTTCAAATAATGTTAAAGAATTCCTTGGACTTCAATGGAGAGTAAGATGGAGCGGGGTGTGAAACCAGCGTTACACCCGATCACGTCAGTTTCCTGATGGGCGGGTTTGGTTAAAATTGCCCTTTA
>JASTWF010000570.1:0-185329 GCA_030390025.1 Squalus acanthias | reverse complement strand
CACACACACACATTACACCATCCAACTCCCCACTCTTTCACACACACACTGTACCCCATCTAACTCCCCACCCTCACACACACACACTGTACCCCATCCAACTCCCCACCCTCACACACACACTCTACCCGATCCAACACCCCACCCTTTTACACACACACTGTAACCCATCCAAATCCCCACCCTCACACACACACACTGTACCCCATCCAACTCCCCACCATCACACACACACTGTACCGCATCCAACTCCCCACCATCACACACACACACTGTACCCTATCCAACTCCCCACCATCACACACACTGTACCCCATCCAACTCCCCACCCTTTGACACACACTGAACCCCATCCAACTCCCCACCCTTTGACAGACACTGTACCCCATCCAACTCCCCACCCTTTGACACACACTGTACCCCATCCAACTCCCCACCTTTTGACACACACTGTACCCCATCCAACTCCCCACCCTTTCACACACACACTGTACCCCATCCAACTCCCCACTCTTTCACACACACTGTAGCCCATCCAACTCCCCACCCTTTGACACACACTGTACCACATCCAACTCCCCACCCTTTCACACACACACTGTACCCCATCCAAATCCACACCCTTTCACACACACACTGTACACCATCCAACTCCCCACACTTTCGCACACACTGTACCCCATCCAACTCCCCACCCTTTCACACACACTGTACCCCATCCAACTCCCCACCCTTTCACACACACTGTACCCCATCCAACTCCCCACCCTTTCACACACACTGTACCCCATCCAACTCCCCATCCTCACACACACACTGTACCCCATCCAACTCCCCACCCTTTCACACACACACTGTACCCCATCCAACTCCCCACCATCACATATACACACTGTACCCCATCCAACTCCCCACCCTTTGACACACACTGTACCCCATCCAACTCCCCACCCTTTGACACACACTGTACCCCATCCAACTTCACACCCTCACACACACACACTGTTCACCATCCAACTCCCCACCCTCACACAAACTGTGCCCCATTCAACTGCACACCCTCACAGCCACACTGTACCCCATCCAACTCCCCACCCTTTCACACACACTGTACCCCATCCAACTCCCCACCCTAAATCAAAAACTGTACCCCATCCAACTCCCCACTCTTTCACACACACACTGTACCCCATCCAACACCCCACCTTTTCAAACACTGAACCCCATCCAACTCCCCACCCTCACACTACTGTACCCCATCCAACTCCTCACCCTTTCACACACACTGTACCCCATCCAACTCTCCACCCTCAATCACACACAGTACCCCATCCAACAACACACCCTTTCACACATGCTGTACCCCATCCAACTCCCCACCCTCTCACACACACTGTACCCCATCCAAGTCCCCACCCTTTCACACACACTGGACAGCATGCAATCCCCACCTTTCACACACACTGTACCCCATCCAACTGCCCACCCTCACACACACACTGTACCCCATCAAACTCCCCATCTTCACACACACTGTCCCCCATCCAACTCCCCACCCTCTCACACACACTGTACCCCATTCAAGTCCCCATTTTCACACACACTGTCCCCCATCCAACTCCCCACCCTCGTACACACACTGTACCACATCCAACTCCCCACACTCACACACACACTGTACCCCATTCAATCCCCACCTTTCACACACACACACTGTACTCCATCCAACTCCTCACCCTCACGCACACTCAACCCCATCCAACTCCCCACCCTTTCACACACATTGAACCACATCCAACCCCCACCCTCACACAGACACTATACCCCATCTAACATCCCACCCACTCACACACACTGCACCACATCCTACTCCCCAACCTCACACACACTGTACTGCATCCAACTCCCCACCCTTTCACACAGATTGAATCGCCTCCAACTGCCCACCCTTTCACACACACACTGAACCATATCCAACTCCCCACCCTTTCACACACATTGAACCACATCCAACTCCCCACCCTCACACAGACACTATACCCCATCTAACATCCCACCCACTCACACACACTGCACCACATCCTACTCCCCAACCTCACACACACTGTACTGCATTCAACTCCCCACCCTTTCACACAGATTGAATCGCATCCAACTCCCCACCCTCACACACACTGTACTCCATCCAACTCCCCACCCTTTCCACACTGTAAGCCATCCATCTCCCCACCCTCTCACACACACTGTACCCCATCCAACTCCCCACCCTCACACTACTGTACCCCATCCAACTCCTCACCCTTTCACACACACTGTACCCCATCCAACTCTCCACCCTCAATCACACACTGTACCCCATCCAACAACACACCCTTTCACACATGCTGTACCCCATCCAACTCCCCACCCTCTCACACACACTGTGCCCCATCCAACTCCCCAACCTCTCTCACACTGTACCCCATCCAACTTCCCACACTTTCAGACACACTGTACCCCATTCAAATCCACACAATTTCACACACACTCTACCCCATTCAACTCCCCAGCATCACACGCACACACTGTACCCCATCCAACTCCCCACACTCACACACATTGTTCCTCATCCAACTTCCTCCCCTTTGACACACACTGTACCCCATCCAACTCCCCCTTTCACACACACACTGTACCCCATCCAGCTCCCCACCCTTTCACACACACTGTACCCCATTCAAATCCCACCCTTTCACACACATTAAACCACATCCAACTCCCCACCCTCACACACTCACACTGTACCCCACCCAACTATCCACTCCTTCACACACACTGTACCCCATCCAACTCTGCACCCTCACTCAAAAACTGTACCCCACCCAACTATCCACTCCTTCACACACACTGTACCCCATCCAACTCCCCACCCTTTCACACACACTGTACCCCATCCAACTCCCCACCCTCTCACACACACTGTATCCCATCCAACACCCCACTCTTTCACACACACTGTACCCCATCCAACTACCCACCCTTTCACACACACTGTATCCCATGCAACACCCCACCCTTTCACACACACTGTACCCCATCCAACTCCCCACCCTCACTCAAAAACTGTACCCCATCCAACTCCCCACCCTTTCACACACACTGTACCCCATCCAACTCCCCACCCTTTCAGACACACTGTACCCCATCCAACTCCCCACCCTTTCACACACACTGTACCCCATCCAACTCCCCATCCTCACACACACACTGTACCCCATCCAACTCCCCATCCTCACACACACACTGTACCCCATCCAACTCCCCACCATCACATGTACACACTGTACCCCATCAAACTCCCCACCCTTTGACACACACTGTACCCCATCCAACTTCCCACCCTCACACACACACACTGTTCACCATCCAACTCCCCACCCTCACACACACTGTGCCCCATTCAACTGCCCACCCTCACAGCCACACTGTACCCCATCCAACTCCCCACCCTTTCACACACACTGTACCCCATCCAACTCCTCACTATAATCAAAAATTGTACCCCATCCAACTCCCCACTCTTTCACACACACACTGTACCCCATCCAACACCCCACCTTTTCAAATACTGAACCCCATCCAACTCCCCACCCTCACACTACTGTACCCCATCCAACTCCTCACCCTTTCACACACACTGTACCCCATCCAACTCTCCACCCTCAATCACACACTGTACCCCATCCAACAACACACCCTTTCACACATGCTGTACCCCATCCAACTCCCCACCCTCTCACACACACTGTGCCCCATCCAACTCCCCAACCTCTCTCACACTGTACCCCATCCAACTTCCCACACTTTCAGACACACTGTACCCCATTCAAATCCACACAATTTCACACACACTCTACCCCATTCAACTCCCCAGCATCACACGCACACACTGTACCCCATCCAACTCCCCACACTCACACACATTGTTCCTCATCCAACTTCCTCCCCTTTGACACACACTGTACCCCATCCAACTCCCCCTTTCACACACACTGTACCCCATCCAGCTCCCCACCCTTTCACACACACTGTACCCCATTCAAATCCCACCCTTTCACACACATTAAACCACATCCAACTCCCCACCCTCACACACTCACACTGTACCCCACCCAACTATCCACTCCTTCACACACACTGTACCCCATCCAACTCTCCACCCTCACTCAAAAACTGTACCCCACCCAACTATCCACTCCTTCACACACACTGTACCCCATCCAACTCCCCACCCTTTCACACACACTGTAAACCCACTCAACTATCCACTCCTTCACACACACTGTACCCCATCCAACTCCCCACCCATTCACACACACTGTACCCCACCCAACTATCCACTCCTTCACACAAACTGTACCCCATCCAACTCCCCACCCTCTCACACACACTGTACCCCATCCAACTCTCCACCCTCACTCAAAAACTGTACCCCACCCAACTATCCACACCTTCACACACACTGTACCCCATCCAACTCCCCACCCTTTCACACACACTGTAAACCCACTCAACTATCCACTCCTTCACACACACTGTACCCCATCCAACTCCCCACCCATTCACACACACTGTACCCCACCCAACTATCCACTCCTTCACACAAACTGTACCCCATCCAACTCCCCACCCTCTCACACACACTGTACCCCATCCAACTCCCCACCCTCTCACACACACTGTATCCCATCCAACACCCCACTCTTTCACACACACTGTACCCCATCCAACTACCCACCCTTTCACACACACTGTATCCCATGCAACACCCCACCCTTTCACACACACTGTACCCCATCCAACTCGCCACCCTCACTCAAAAACTGTACCCCATCCAACTCCCCACCCTTTCACACACAATGTACCCCATCCAACTCCCCACCCTTTCACACACACTGTACCCCATCCAACTCCCCACCCTTTCACACACACTGTACCCCATCCAACTCCCCATCCTCACACACACACTGTACCCCATCCAACTCCCCATCCTCACACACACACTGTACCCCATCCAACTCCCCACCATCACATGTACACACTGTACCCCATCCAACTCCCCACCCTTTGACACACACTGTACCCCATCCAACTTCCCACCCTCACACACACACACTGTTCACCATCCAACTCCCCACCCTCACACACACTGTGCCCCATTCAACTGCCCACCCTCACAGCCACACTGTACCCCATCCAACTCCCCACCCTTTCACACACACTGTACCCCATCCAACTCCTCACCCTAAATCAAAAACTGTACCCCATCCAACTCCCCACTCTTTCACACACACACTGTACCCCATCCAACACCCCACCTTTTCAAACACTGAACCCCATCCAACTCCCCACCCTCACACTACTGTACCCCATCCAACTCCTCACCCTTTCACACACACTGTACCCCATCCAACTCTCCACCCTCAATCACACACTGTACCCCATCCAACAACACACCCTTTCACACATGCTGTACCCCATCCAACTCCCCACCCTCTCACACACACTGTGCCCCATCCAACTCCCCAACCTCTCTCACACTGTACCCCATCCAACTCCCCACACTTTCAGACACACTGTACCCCATTCAAATCCACACACTTTCACACACACTCTACCCCATTCAACTCCCCACCATCACACGCACACACTGTACCCCATCCAACTCCCCCTTTCACACACACACTGTACCCCATCCAGCTCCCCACCCTTTCACACACACTGTACCCCATTCAAATCCCCACCCTTTCACACACATTAAACCACATCCAACTCCCCACCCTCACACACTCACACTGTACCCCACCCAACTATCCACTCCTTCACACACACTGTACCCCATCCAACTCTCCACCCTCACTCAAAAACTGTACCCCACCCAACTATCCACTCCTTCACACACACTGTACCCCATCCAACTCCCCACCCTTTCACACACACTGTAAACCTACTCAACTATCCACTCCTTCACACACACTGTACCCCATCCAACTCCCGACCCTTTCACACACACTGTACCCCACCCAACTATCCACTCCTTCACACAAACTGTACCCCATCCAACTCCCCACCCTCTCACACACACTGTACCCGATCCAACTCCCCACCCTCTCACACACACTGTATCCCATCCAACTCCCCATCCTCACACACACACTGTACCCCATCCAACTCCCCATCCTCACACACACACTGTACCCCACCCAACTATCCACTCCTTCACACAAACTGTACCCCATCCAACTCCCCACCCTCTCACACACACTGTACCCCATCCAACTCCCCACCCTCTCACACACACTGTATCCCATCCAACACCCCACTCTTTCACACACACTGTACCCCATCCAACTCCCCACCCATTCACACACACTGTACCCCACCCAACTATCCACTCCTTCACACAAACTGTACCCCATTCAAATCCCACCCTTTCACACACATTAAACCACATCCAACTCCCCACCCTCACACACTCACACTGTACCCCACCCAACTATCCACTCCTTCACACACACTGTACGCCATCCAACTCTCCACCCTCACTCAAAAACTGTACCCCACCCAACTATCCACTCCTTCACACACACTGTACCCCATCCAACTCCCCACCCTTTCACACACACTGTAAACCCACTCAACTATCCACTCCTTCACACAAACTGTACCCCATCCAACTCCCCACCCATTCACACACACTGTACCCCATCCAACTCCCCACCCTCTCACACACACTGTATCCCATCCAACACCCCACTCTTTCACACACACTGTACCCCATCCAACTACCCACCCTTTCACACACACTGTATCCCATGCAACACCCCACCCTTTCACACACACTGTACCCCATCCAACTCCCCACCCTCACTCAAAAACTGTACCCCATCCAACTCCCCACCCTTTCACACACAATGTACCCCATCCAACTCCCCACCCTTTCACACACACTGTACCCCATCCAACTCCCCATCCTCACACACACACTGTACCCCATCCAACTCCCCATCCTCACACACACACTGTACCCCATCCAACTCCCCACCATCACATGTACACACTGTACCCCATCCAACTCCCCACCCTTTGACACACACTGTACCCCGATCCAACTTCCCACCCTCACACACACACACTGTTCACCATCCAACTCCCCACCCTCACACACACTGTGCCCCATTCAACTGCCCACCCTCACAGCCACACTGTACCCCATCCAACTCCCCACCCTTTCACACACACTGTACCCCATCCAACTGCTCCACCCTAAATCAAAAACTGTACCCCATCCAACTCCCCACTCTTTCACACACACACTGTACCCCATCCAACACCCCACCTTTCAAACACTGAACCCCATCCAACTCCCCACCCTCACACTACTGTACCCCATCCAACTCCTCACCCTTTCACACACACTGTACCCCATCCAACTCTCCACCCTCAATCACACACTGTACCCCATCCAACAACACACCCTTTCACACATGCTGTACCCCATCCAACTCCCCACCCTCTCACACACACTGTGCCCCATCCAACTCCCCAACCTCTCTCACACTGTACCCCATCCAACTCCCCACACTTTCAGACACACTGTACCCCATTCAAATCCACACACTTTCACACACACTCTACCCCATTCAACTCCCCACCGTCACACGCACACACTGTACCCCATCCAACTCCCCCTTTCACACACACACTGTACCCCATCCAGCTCCCCACCCTTTCACACACACTGTACCCCATTCAAATCCCCACCCTTTCACACACATTAAACCACATCCAACTCCCCACCCTCACACACTCACACTGTACCCCACCCAACTATCCACTCCTTCACACACACTGTACCCCATCCAACTCTCCACCCTCACTCAAAAACTGTACCCCACCCAACTATCCACTCCTTCACACACACTGTACCCCATCCAACTCCCCACCCTTTCACACACACTGTAAACCCACTCAACTATCCACTCCTTCACACACACTGTACCCCATCCAACTCCCGACCCTTTCACACACTCTGTACCCCACCCAACTATCCACTCCTTCACACAAACTGTACCCCATCCAACTCCCCACCCTCTCACACACACTGTACCCGATCCAACTCCCCACCCTCTCACACACACTGTATCCCATCCAACTCCCCATCCTCACACACACACTGTACCCCATCCAACTCCCCATTCTCACACACACACTGTACCCCACCCAACTATCCACTCCTTCACACAAACTGTACCCCATCCAACTCCCACCCTCTCACACACACTGTACCCCATCCAACTCCCCACCCTCTCACACACACTGTATCCCATCCAACACCCCACTCTTTCACACACACTGTACCCCATCCAACTACCCACCCTTTCACATACACTGTATCCCATGCAACACCCCACCCTTTCACACACACTGTACCCCATCCAACTCCCCACCCTCATTCAAAAACTGTACCCCTTCCAACTCACCACTCTTTCACACACAGACTGTACCCCATCCAACTCACCACTCTTTCACACACACTGTACAGCATGCAATCCCCACCTTTCACACACACTGTACCCCATCCAACTGCCCTCCCTCACACACACACTGTACCCCATCCAAGTCCCCACCCTTTCACACACACTGTACAGCATGCAATCCCCACCTTTCACACACACTGTACCCCATCCAACTGCCCACCCTCACACACACACTGTACCCCATCAAACTCCCCATCTTCACACACACTGTCCCCCATCCAACTCCCCACCATCTCACACACACTGTACCCCATTCAAGTCCCCATTTTCACACACACTGTCCCCCATCCAACTCCCCACCCTCGTACACACACTGTACCACATCCAACTCCCCACACTCACACTCACACTGTACCCCATTCAATCCCCACCTTTCACACACACACACTGTACCCCATCCAACTCCCCACCCTCACACACACTCAACCCCATCCAACTCCCCACCCTTTCACACACATTGAACCACATCCAACCCCCACCCTCACACAGACACTATACCCCATCTAACATCCCACCCACTCACACACACTGCACCACATCCTACTCCCCAACCTCACACACACTGTACTGCATCCAACTCCCCACCCTTTCACACAGATTGAATCGCCTCCAACTGCCCACCCTTTCACACACACACTGAACCTTATCCAACTGCCCACCCTTTCACACACACACTGAACCATATCCAACTCCCCACCCTTTCACACACATTGAACCACATCCAACTCCCCACCCTCACACAGACACTATACCCCATCTAACATCCCACCCACTCACACACACTGCACCACATCCTACTCCCCAACCTCACACACACTGTACTGCATTCAACTCCCCACCCTTTCACACAGATTGAATCGCATCCAACTCCCCACCCTTTCACACACACACTGAACCATATCCAACTCCCCACCCTTTCACACACATTAAACCACATCCAACTCCCCACCCTTTCACACACTGTACTCCATCCAACTCCACACCCTTTCACACACACTGTACCTCATCCAACTCCCCACCCTTACACACAAACTCTAGCCCATCCAACACCCCTCGCTCTCACACAGACTGTAACCCATCCAACTCCCCACTCTTTCACACACACACTTTACCCCATCCAACTCCCCACCCTCACACACACTGTACTCCATCCAACTCCCCACCCTTTCCACACTGTAAGCCATCCATCTCCCCACCCTCTCACACACACTGTACCCCATCCAACTCCCCACCCTCACAAGGACTCAATGTATCCCATCCAAATCCCCACCCTCACACACACACGGTACCCCATCCAACTCCCCACCCTCACATACACTGTACCCCATCCAGCTCCCCACTCTTTCACACACTCACTGTACCCCATCCAAGTCCCCACCCTTTCACACACACTGTACCCCATCCAACTCCCCACCCTCACATACACACTGTACCCCATCCAACTCCCCACCCTTTCACACACACTGTACCCCATCCAACTCCCCACCCTTTCACATACATTGAACCACATCCAACTCCCCACCCTCACACAGACACTATACCCCATCTAACATCCCCAGCCTTTCACACACACGCTGTACCCCTCCAACACCCCACCCTTTCACACACACTGTATCCCATCCAACTCCCCACCCTTTCACACACACTGTACCCCATCCAATTCCCCACCCTTTCACACACACTGTACCCCATCCAACTCCCCACCCTAATTCAAAAACTGTACCCCTTCCAACTCACCACTCTTTCACACACAGACTGTACCCCATCCAACTCACCACTCTTTCACACACACTGTACAGCATGCAATCCCCACCTTTCACACACACTGTACCCCATCCAACTGCCCTCCCTCACACACACACTGTACCCCATCCAAGTCCCCACCCTTTCACACACACTGTACAGCATGCAATCCCCACCTTTCACACACACTGTACCCCATCCAACTGCCCACCCTCACACACACACTGTACCCCATCAAACTCCCCATCTTCACACACACTGTCCCCCATCCAACTCCCCACCCTCTCACACACACTGTACCCCATTCAAGTCCCCATTTTCACACACACTGTCCCCCATCCAACTCCCCACCCTCGTACACACACTGTACCACATCCAACTCCCCACACTCACACACACACTGTACCCCATTCAATCCCCACCTTTCACACACACACACTGTACCCCATCCAACTCCCCACCCTCACACAAACTCAAACCCATCCAACTCCCCACCCTTTCACACACATTGAACCACATCCAACCCCCACCCTCACACAGACACTATACCCCATCTAACATCCCACCCACTCACACACACTGCACCACATCCTACTCCCCAACCTCACACACACTGTACTGCATCCAACTCCCCACCCTTTCACACAGATTGAATCGCCTCCAACTGCCCACCCTTTCACACACACACTGAACCATATCCAACTCCCCACCCTTTCACACACATTGAACCACATCCAACTCCCCACCCTCACACAGACACTATACCCCATCTAACATCCCACCCACTCACACACACTGCACCACATCCTACTCCCCAACCTCACACACACTGTACTGCATTCAACTCCCCACCCTTTCACACAGAATGAATCGCATCCAACTCCCCACCCTTTCACACACACACTGAACCATATCCAACTCCCCACCCTTTCACACACATTAAACCACATCCAACTCCCCACCCTTTCACACACTGTACTCCATCCAACTCCACACCCTTTCACACACACTGTACCTCATCCAACTCCCCACCCTTACACACAAACTCTAGCCCATCCAACACCCCTCGCTCTCACACAGACTGTAACCCATCCAACTCCCCACTCTTTCACACACACACTTTACCCCATCCAACTCCCCACCCTCACACACACTGTACTCCATCCAACTCCCCACCCTTTCCACACTGTAAGCCATCCATCTCCCCACCCTCTCACACACACTGTACCCCATCCAACTCCCCACCCTCACAAGGACTCAATGTATCCCATCCAAATCCCCACCCTCACACACACACGGTACCCCATCCAACTCCCCACCCTCACATACACTGTACCCCATCCAGCTCCCCACTCTTTCACACACTCACTGTACCCCATCCAAGTCCCCACCCTTTCACACACACTGTACCCCATCCAACTCCCCACCCTCACATACACACTGTACCCCATCCAACTCCCCACCCTTTCACACACACTGTACCCCATCCAACTCCCCACCCTTTCACATACATTGAACCACATCCAACTCCCCACCCTCACACAGACACTATACCCCATCTAACATCCCCAGCCTTTCACACACACGCTGTACCCCTCCAACACCCCACCCTTTCACACACACTGTATCCCATCCAACTCCCCACCCTTTCACACACACTGTACCCCATCCAATTCCCCACCCTTTCACACACACTGTACCCCATCCAACTCCCCACCCTAATTCAAAAACTGTACCCCTTCCAACTCACCACTCTTTCACACACAGACTGTACCCCATCCAACTCACCACTCTTTCACACACACTGTACAGCATGCAATCCCCACCTTTCACACACACTGTACCCCATCCAACTGCCCTCCCTCACACACACACTGTACCCCATCCAAGTCCCCACCCTTTCACACACACTGTACAGCATGCAATCCCCACCTTTCACACACACTGTACCCCATCCAACTGCCTACCCTCACACACACACTGTACCCCATCAAACTCCCCATCTTCACACACACTGTCCCCCATCCAACTCCCCACCCTCTCACACACACTGTACCCCATTCAAGTCCCCATTTTCACACACACTGTCCCCCATCCAACTCCCCACCCTCGTACACACACTGTACCACATCCAACTCCCCACACTCACACACACACTGTACCCCATTCAATCCCCACCTTTCACACACACACACTGTACCCCATCCAACTCCCCACCCTCACACACACTCAAACCCATCCAACTCCCCACCCTTTCACACACATTGAACCACATCCAACCCCCACCCTCACACAGACACTATACCCCATCTAACATCCCACCCACTCACACACACTGCACCACATCCTACTCCCCAACCTCACACACACTGTACTGCATCCAACTCCCCACCCTTTCACACAGATTGAATCGCCTCCAACTGCCCACCCTTTCACACACACACTGAACCATATCCAACTCCCCACCCTTTCACACACATTGAACCACATCCAACTCCCCACCCTCACACAGACACTATACCCCATCTAACATCCCACCCACTCACACACACTGCACCACATCCTACTCCCCAACCTCACACACACTGTACTGCATTCAACTCCCCACCCTTTCACACAGAATGAATCGCATCCAACTCCCCACCCTTTCACACACACTGAACCATATCCAACTCCCCACCCTTTCACACACATTAAACCACATCCAACTCCCCACCCTTTCACACACTGTACTCCATCCAACTCCACACCCTTTCACACACACTGTACCTCATCCAACTCCCCACCCTTACACACAAACTCTAGCCCATCCAACACCCCTCGCTCTCACACAGACTGTAACCCATCCAACTCCCCACTCTTTCACACACACACTTTACCCCATCCAACTCCCCACCCTCACACACACTGTACTCCATCCAACTCCCCACCCTTTCCACACTGTAAGCCATCCATCTCCCCACCCTCTCACACACACTGTACCCCATCCAACTCCCCACCCTCACAAGGACTCAATGTATCCCATCCAAATCCCCACCCTCACACACACACGGTACCCCATCCAACTCCCCACCCTCACATACACTGTACCCCATCCAGCTCCCCACTCTTTCACACACTCACTGTACCCCATCCAAGTCTCCACCCTTTCACACACACTGTACCCCATCCAACTCCCCACCCTCACATACACACTGTACCCCATCCAACTCCCCACCCTTTCACACACACTGTACCCCATCCAATCCCCACCCTTTCACACACACTGTACCCCATCCAACTCCCCACCCTTTCACACACACTGTACCACATCCAACTCCCCACCCTCACACAGACACTGTACCCCATCAACTCCCCACCCTTCTCACACACACTGTACCCCATCCAACTCCCCACCCTTTCACACACACTGTACCCATCCAACTCCCCACCCTTTCACACACACTGTACCCCATCCAACTCCCCACCCTTTCACACACACTGTACCCCATCCAACTCCCCACCCTTTCACACACACTGTACCCCATCCAACTCCCCACCCTTCACACAACACTATACCCCATCCAACTCCCCAGCCCTTTCACACACACTGTACCCCATCCAACACCCCACCCTTTCACACACACTGTACCCCATCCAGCTCCCACCCTCTCACACACACTGAACCCCATCCAACTCCCCACCCTTTCACACACACACTGTACCCCATCCAACTCCCCACCCTCTCACACACACTGTACACCATCCAACCACCCACCCTCTCAGACACACATACTGTACCCCATCCTATGTCCCACCCTCTCAGACACACACACTGAACTGCATCCAACTCCGCACCCCTTTCAAACACACTGAACCCCATCCAACACCCCACCCTTTCACACACACTGTACCCCATCCAACTACCCACCCTTTCACACACACTGAACCCCATCCAACTCCCCAGCCTCTCACACACACTTTACCGCATCCAACTCCCCTCCCTTTCACACAGGTTGAACCCCATCCAAATCCCCACCCTTTCACACACACTATTCCCCATCCAACCCCCCACCCTTTCACACACACAGTATATCCCATCCAACTCACCACCCTTTCACACAGACACTATACCCCATCCAACTCCACACCATTTACTCAGACACTGTACCCCATCCAACTCTCCACCCTTTCACACACACACTGTACCCCATCCAACTCCCCACTTTATCACACACACTGTACCCCATCCAACTCCCCACTTTATCACACACACTGTATCCCATCCAACTCACCACTCTTTCACACACACTGTACAGCATGCAATCCCCACCTTTCACACACACTGTACCCCATCCAACTGCCCTCCCTCACACACACACTGTATCCCATCCAAGTCCCCACCCTTTCACACACACTGTACAGCATGCAATCCCCACCTTTCACACACACTGTACCCCATCCAACTGCCCACCCTCACACACACACTGTACCCCATCCAACTCCCCATCTTCACACACACTGTCCCCCATCCAACTCCCCACCCTCTCACATACACTGTACCCCATTCAACTCCCCATTTTCACACACACTGTCCCCCATCCAACTCCCCACCCTCGTACACACACTGTACCACATCCAACTCCCCACACTTTCATACACACTGTTCCCCTTCCAACTACCCACACTCACACACACACTGTACCCCATCCAATCCCCACCTTTCACACACACACACTGTACCCCATCCAACTCCCCACCCTCACACACACTCAACCCCATCCAACTCCCCACCCTTTCACACACATTGAACAACATCCAACCCCCACCCTCACACAGACACTATACCCCATCTAACATCCCACCCACTCACACACACTGCACCACATCCTACTCCCCAACCTCACACACACTGTACTGCATCCAACTCCCCACCCTTTCACACAGATTGAATCACCTCCAACTGCCCACCCTTTCACACACACACTGAACCATATCCAACTCCCCACCCTTTCACACACATTGAACCACATCCAACTCCCCACCCTCACACAGACACTATACCCCATCTAACATCCCACCCACTCACACACACTGCACCACATCCTACTCCCCAACCTCACACACACTGTACTGCATTCAACTCCCCACCCTTTCACACAGATTGAATCGCATCCAACTCCCCACCCTTTCACACACACACTGAACCATATCCAACTCCCCACCCTTTCACACACATTGAACCACATCCAACTCCCCACCCTCACACAGACACTATACCCCATCTAACATCCCACCCACTCACACACACTGCACCACATCCTACTCCCCAACCTCACACATACTGTACCTCATCCAACTCCCCACCCTTACACACAAACTCTAGCCCATCCAACACCCCTCGCTCTCACACAGACTGTAACCCATCCAACTCCCCACTCTTTCACACACACACTTTACCCCATCCAACTCCCCACCCTCACACACACTGTACTCCATCCAACTCCCCACCCTTTCCACACTGTAAGCCATCCATCTCCCCACCCTCTCACACACACTGTACCCCATCCAACTCCCCACCCTCACAAGGACTCAATGTATCCCATCCAAATCCCCACCCTCACACACACACGGTACCCCATCCAACTCCCCACCCTCACATACACTGTACCCCATCCAGCTCCCCACTCTTTCACACACTCACTGTACCCCATCCAAGTCCCCACCCTTTCACACACACTGTACCCCATCCAACTCCCCACCCTCACATACACACTGTACCCCATCCAACTCCCCACCCTTTCACACACACTGTACCCCATCCAATTCCCCACCCTTTCACACACACTGTACCCCATCCAACTCCCCACCCTTTCACATACATTGAACCACATCCAACTCCCCACCCTCACACAGACACTATACCCCATCTAACATCCCCAGCCTTTCACACACACGCTGTACCCCTCCAACACCCCACCCTTTCACACACACTGTATCCCATCCAACTCCCCACCCTTTCACACACACTGTACCCCATCCAATTCCCCACCCTTTCACACACACTGTACCCCATCCAACTCCCCACCCTTTCACATACATTGAACCACATCCAACTCCCCACCCTCACACAGACACTATACCCCATCTAACATCCCCAGCCTTTCACACACACTGTACCCCATCCAACACCCCACCCTTTCACACACACTGTACCCCATCCAGCTCTCCACCCTCTCACACACACTGAATCACATCCATCTCTCCACCCTTTCACACACACACTGAACCCCATCCAAATCCCCACCCTCTCAAACACACTGTACACCATCCAACCACCCACCCTCTCAGACACACATACTGTACCCCATCCTATGTCCCACCCTCTCAGACACACACACTGAACTGCATCCAACTCCGCACCCCTTTCAAACACACTGAACCCCATCCAACACCCCATCCTTTCACACACACTGTACCCCATCCAACTACCCACCCTTTCACACACACTGAACCCCATCCAACTCCCCAGCCTCTCACACACACTGTACCGCATCCAACTCCCCTCCCTTTCACACAGGTTGAACCCCATCCAAATCCCCACCCTTTCACACACACTATTCCCCATCCAACCCCCCACCCTTTCACACACACACTATTTCCCATCCAACTCACCACCCTTTCACACACACTCTACCCCATCCAACTCCACACCATTTACTCAGACACTGTACCCCATCCAACTCTCCACCCTTTCACACACACACTGTACCCCATCCAACTCCCCACTTTATCACACACACTGTACCCCATCCAACTCCCCACTTTATCACACACACTGTATCCCATCCAACTCACCACTCTTTCACACACACTGTACAGCATGCAATCCCCACCTTTCACACACACTGTACCCCATCCAACTGCCCTCCCTCACACACACACTGTATCCCATCCAAGTCCCCACCCTTTCACACACACTGTACAGCATGCAATCCCCACCTTTCACACACACTGTACCCCATCCAACTGCCCACCCTCACACACACACTGTACCCCATCCAACTCCCCATCTTCACACACACTGTCCCCCATCCAACTCCCGACCCTCTCACACACACTGTACCCCATTCAACTCCCCATTTTCACACACACTGTCCCCCATCCAACTCCCCACCCTCGTACACACACTGTACCACATCCAACTCCCCACACTTTCATACACACTGTTCCCCTTCCAACTACCCACACTCACACACACACTGTACCCCATCCAATCCCCACCTTTCACACACACACACTGTACCCCATCCAACTCCCCACCCTCACACACACTCAACCCCATCCAACTCCCCACCCTTTCACACACATTGAACCACATCCAACCCCCACCCTCACACAGACACTATACCCCATCTAACATCCCACCCACTCACACACACTGCACCACATCCTACTCCCCAACCTCACACACACTGTACTGCATCCAACTCCCCACCCTTTCACGCAGATTGAATCGCCTCCAACTGCCCACCCTTTCACACACACACTGAACCATATCCAACTCCCCACCCTTTCACGCACATTGAACCACATCCAACTCCCCACCCTCACACAGACACTATACCCCATCTAACATCCCACCCACTCACACACACTGCACCACATCCTACTCCCCAACCTCACACACACTGTACTGCATTCAACTCCCCACCCTTTCACACAGATTGAATCGCATCCAACTCCCCACCCTTTCACACACACACTGAACCATATCCAACTCCCCACCCTTTCACACACATTAAACCACATCCAACTCCCCACCATCACACACACTCTCTACCCCATCCAACACCCCACGCTCTCACACAGACTGTAAGCCATCCAACTCCCCACCCTTTCACACACACTGTACCCCATCCAACTCCCCACCCTTTCACACACTGTACTCCATCCAACTCCCCACCCTTTCACACACACACTGAACCATATCCAACTCCCCACCCTTTCACACACATTAAACCACATCCAACTCCCCACCCTTTCACACACTGTACTCCATCCAACTCCACACCCTTTCACACACACTGTACCTCATCCAACTCCCCACCCTTACACACAAACTCTAGCCCATCCAACACCCCTCGCTCTCACACAGACTGTAACCCATCCAACTCCCCACTCTTTCACACACACACTTTACCCCATCCAACTCCCCACCCTCACACACACTGTACTCCATCCAACTCCCCACCCTTTCCACACTGTAAGCCATCCATCTCCCCACCCTCTCACACACACTGTACCCCATCCAACTCCCCACCCTCACAAGGACTCAATGTATCCCATCCAAATCCCCACCCTCACACACACACGGTACCCCATCCAACTCCCCACCCTCACATACACTGTACCCCATCCAGCTCCCCACTCTTTCACACACTCACTGTACCCCATCCAAGTCCCCACCCTTTCACACACACTGTACCCCATCCAACTCCCCACCCTCACATACACACTGTACCCCATCCAACTCCCCACCCTTTCACACACACTGTACCCCATCCAATTCCACACCCTTTCACACACACTGTACCCCATCCAACTCCCCACCCTTTCACATACATTGAACCACATCCAACTCCCCACCCTCACACAGACACTATACCCCATCTAACATCCCCAGCCTTTCACACACACGCTGTACCCCTCCAAAACCCCACCCTTTCACACACACTGTATCCCATCCAACTCCCCACCCTTTCACACACACTGTACCCCATCCAATTCCCCACCCTTTCACACACACTGTACCCCATCCAACTCCCCACCCTTTCACATACATTGAACCACATCCAACTCCCCACCCTCACACAGACACTATACCCCATCTAACATCCCCAGCCTTTCACACACACTGTACCCCATCCAACACCCCACCCTTTCACACACACTGTACCCCATCCAGCTCTCCACCCTCTCACAGACACTGAATCACATCCATCTCTCCACCCTTTCACACACACACTGAACCCCATCCAAATCCCCACCCTCTCAAACACAATGTACACCATCCAACCACCCACCCTCTCAGACACACATACTGTACCCCATCCTATGTCCCACCCTCTCAGACACACACACTGAACTGCATCCAACTCCGCACCCCTTTCAAACACACTGAACCCCATCCAACACCCCACCCTTTCACACACACTGTACCCCATCCAACTACCCACCCTTTCACACACACTGAACCCCATCCAACTCCCCAGCCTCTCACACACACTGTACCGCATCCAACTCCCCTCCCTTTCACACAGGTTGAACCCCATCCAAATCCCCACCCTTTCACACACACTATTCCCCATCCAACCCCCCACCCTTGCACACACACACTATATCCCATCCAACTCACCACCCTTTCACACACACTCTACCCCATCCAACTCCACACCATTTACTCAGACACTGTACCCCATCCAACTCTCCACCCTTTCACACACACACTGTACCCCATCCAACTCCCCACTTTATCACACACACTGTACCCCATCCAACTCCCCACTTTATCACACACACTGTATCCCATCCAACTCCCCTCCCTTTCACACACATTGTACCCCATCCAACTCTCCACCCTTTCACTCACACTATACCCCATCCAACTCCCCACTCTCACAAACACTGTACCCCATCCAACTCCCCACTCTCACAAACACTGTACCCCATCCAACTCCCCACCCATTCACACACATTGAACCTCATCCAAATCCCGAACCTTTCACACACACTGTACCCCATCCAGCTCCCCACCCTTTCACACACACTGTTCTCCATCCAACTCCCCACCCTCACATACACTGTACCCCATCCAGAACCCCACCCTTTCACACACACACTGTACCCCATCCAACTCCCCACCCTCACACACACTGTACCCCATCCAACTCCCCACCCTCTCACACACTGTACCCCATCCAACTCCCCACCTTTTCACACACACACTGTATCCCATCCACCTCCCCCCCTTTCACTCACACACTGTACCCCATCCAACTGCCCACCCTTTCACACACACTGTACCCCATCTAACTCCACACACTCACACACAATGTACCCCATCCAACTCCCCACCCTTTCACACACAGTGTACCCCATCCAACTCCCCACCCTCTCACAGACACTGTACCCCATCCAACTCCCCACCCTTTCACACATATTTTACCCCATCCAACTCCCCACCCTTTCACACACACTGTACCCCATCCAACTCCCCACCCTTACACACATATTTTACCCCATCCAACTCCACTCCCTTTCACACACACTGTACCCCATCCAACTCCCCACCGTCACATACACTCTGTACTCCATCCAACTCCCCTCCCTTTCACACACACTGTACCCCATCCAACTCCCCACCGTCACATACACTCTGTACTCCATCCAACTCCCCACCCTTTCACACACACTATATCCCATCCAACTCCACTCCCTTTCACACACACTGTACCCCATCCAACTCCACACCATTTACTCAGACACTGTACCCCATCCAACTCTCCACCGTTTCACACACACACTGTACCCCATCCAACTCCCCACTTTATCACACACACTGTATCCCATCCATCTCCCCTCCCTTTCACACACATTGTACCCCATCCAACTCTCCACCCTTTCACTCACACTGTACCCCATCCAACTCCCCACTCTCACAAACACTGTACCCCATCCAACTCCCCACACTTTCACACAAACTGTACCCATCCAACTCCCCACCCATTCACACACATTGAACCTCATCCAAATCCCGAACCTTTCACACACACACTGAACCACATCCAACTCCCCACCCTCACACATACTGTACCCCATCCACTCCCCACCCTCACACACACTGTACCCCATCCAACTCCCCACCGTTTCACACACACTGTACCACATCCAACTCCCCACCCTCACACAAACTGCACCCCATCCAACTCCCCACCCTTTCACACACACTGTTCTCCATCCAACTCCCCACCCTCACACACACTGTACCCCATCCAGCTCCCCTGCCTTTCACACACACTGTTCTCCATCCAACTCCCCACCCTCACATACACTGTACCCCATCCAGAACCCCACCCTTTCACACACACACTGTACCCCATCCAACTCCCCACCCTTTCACACACACTGTATACCCCATCCAACTCCCCACCCTTTCACACACACTGTACCCCATCCAACTGCCCAGCCTCATACACACTCTGTGCCCCATCCAACTCCCCACCCTCACATACACTCTGTACCCCATCCAGAACCCCACCCTTTCACACACACACTATATCCCATCCAACTCCCCTCCCTTTCACACACACTGTACCCCATCCAACTCCCCACCCTTTCACACACACTGTACCCCATCCAACTCCCCACCCTTTCACACACACTGTACCCCATCCAACTGCCCAGCCTCATACACACTCTGTGCCCCATCCAACTCCCCACCCTCACATACACTCTGTACCCCATCCAGAACCCCACCCTTTCACACACACACTATATCCCATCCAACTCCCCTCCCTTTCACACACACTGTACCCCATCCAACTCCCCACCCTTTCACACACACTGTACCCCATCCAACTCTCCACGTTTTCACACACACTGTACCCCATCCAACTCTCCACCCTTTCACACACACACTGTACTCCATTTAACTCCCCACCCTTTCGCACACACTGTACCCATCCAACTCCCCTCTTTATCACCCACACTGTACCCCATCCAACTCCCCTCCCTTTCACACACACATTGTACCCCATCCAACTCCCCACCCTTTCACGCACACTGTACCCCATCGAACCCCCCACCTTTTCACACACACTCTGTACCCCATCCAACTCCGCAACCCTCTATATGATCAGAATCTGGCCTCAAATATCATTGGCTATCAGCATTTCTCATGCTTCCTGCCCCATACTAATTCTCTGTAGTGCCCAATGCATATGCTGACCTTGGCAGATTGCTTTTTCGTTACTCCCCACGCATCCTCCATGTTTTTCATAGGAACATGAGCTGGCCATTCAGCCCCTCGAGCCTATTCCGCCATTCAAATAGATCATGGCTGATCAGTTTCTCATTCGGCCAGTCAGTATCTGGGTCAGTTCCAAAAGCTTAAGCTGTGATGTTGCCAGCTTCCTACGGTTAGGCAGGCAACCACGAGAATGGTCCCAATGGCTACAGCTCCCCAAGCAAGATGACCTCAACATTCCCAGTCTCAGGCAATTGAGGCCCAGCACGGCCCATCACAGCCTGCAATCTAGCCTGACTCACAGCCCATGGAAAGCAGGACCTGCCAGCCAATCCACTACACAGCTCGCTTTTCATTAGCCATGAAGATCCTCAGGGATCGAGACTCATGCAATAGCAATGAAAGAAAGAAAGACTTGCATTTCTATAGCGCCTTTCACAACCACCGGACGACCCAAAGCACTTTACAGCCAATGAAGTATTATTTGAAGTGCAGTCACTGTTGTAATGTGAGAAACGCGGCAGCCAATCTGCGCACAGGAAGCTCCCACAAACAGCAATGTGATAATGACCAGATAATCTGTTTTTAAGTGATGTCGATTGAGGGATAAAAATTGACCAGGACACAGGGGATAACTCCCCTGCTTTACTTTGAAATAGTGGCCGTGGGATCTTTTGCGTCCACCTGAGAGAGCAGACGGGGCCTCGGCTTAACGTCTCATCCAAAAGTTGGCACCTCTGACAGTGCAGCACTCCCTCAGTACTGGAGTGCCAACCCTAGATTTTTGTGCTCAAGTCTCTGGAGTGGGACTTGAACCCACAGTCTTCTGACTCAGAGGCGAGTGTGCTACCCACTGAGCCACGGCTGACACTTACGACATTAGTACGCTGGATTGAGTCTGAAATATCATATCCAGCAGTGAAATCATTAGTAAGAGCACCTTTTCACTCTCTGGGACTGATCCCATTTCCACTTTATCATCACCTCATTGGGACCCTAGCTCATTCTACCAGTGTGGATGCAGCTACACTGAGCGCTGATCGTTGGTGTTGTGATAACTTGGTCTTGAATGGAAGTTAAGGACTGAATATTTCATGTACTCACGTCAACCACATCATCAAGAGTTCAGATGCTGTGTGAAGGGAGGGGGAGTGAGGAAGGTGGAGAGGGAGGACTGAGGTCTTGTGACAAGCATGAACGCTGATTGTATTTGACAGTGTTGTTAAATTTATTTCGCTGATTGTCCAGGGAGGTGACGAAGAAGCTAGGAGAATTTACAGCCTGTGTGCGCGTCAAAAGATCAGGAATGAGAATTTGATTGACTGGGACCTGTCCTCCTTTCAAACACTAATCGTTCTCTGCCCATAGACACTCAAGCCAAATGTCATTCATAGTTTTTGACAGTAGAAATTGCTCTGTTAGCAAAATGTATTTTGGAGTGGCAGTTAAAGTGATATCTTACATAGACACGAGCTTCCAGAGATACCAGCCAGAGAGCATTCTTTCCAATTTTACATCTGTTTCTGTTGAGACTTTTATGTGTCTGATTGAACTCCTTCTGCCACAGACTGTAAACATTTTGCTGCAACACTTCAAAGTCCCATGGATAATGTTTCACTCACTCAATGCAAAGTTCACGTGTTAGATTAACATGAAAGATAATAATCAGATGCCAGTACCTGAATCTTGACCTGTTATTGGTTAAGATGGGTATCTTAAGGACATTAAAGGGTGGATTTTAACTGGGAGCAGGTTCTGGTGGAAGGCAGCCCAAAGTTACAGTGATTTAACCGCCTCGCCACATTTAAATGCCTCTGGTTCACTTCCCTTCATTAAAGGTGGCCATCACATCTGCCTGCAGAATCCTGCAGGTTAATATCGCAAGCAGTTGGGATCTGAGCGGGTAAGTAACCTGCTCATTTTTAATTGCAGGATCTTAACTTGGGTTAAGATTGACCCAAGTACAACTCATGATGTGGAGTCGGCCCAGTCTCAGGGTGCTTCCTAAATCCACAGCTTCTATCTTACCTGAGGAGGCGCGTTGGGGGCGGGACTGCTGCTTTCTGGGTTCTAGTCCAACCCCCAGCGACGTCTGACGGCCTGATGCTATATTCCCCTGATTGACCTTGTTAGGCCCGCCCTGCGGGCTTGCCGACCAATTAAGAGAAAGCCGGTGTCAGATGACGTCAGTGCATGATGCCTCATCTGCCGGTTTTGTTAAAGTGACAGACACCATCATTTTTTGACGGATCAGTGTTTGACAGCATTGAGGTGCTGTCAAACACTGACAATCACTGTTCAAAGGTGAGCCCTTGCACCCAGACTCGCCAATTACTCTCTCCTTAGGAGAAAACAGATGGCAGCTGCATGTGAGATTGCAGAAGCCATCTGTCAATTCTTCCGATCAGATGAGGCTTCACAGAAACATCAAATCTTGTCACCTGCAGATACATATAAACAGAATAAAAATATTTCTCACTACATTCTCTCACCTGTCATACTTACCTGTGCACCATTGCACCCATTACACTACCTCTGCAGCTGTCATTTGCACACTTACACTGCAGCAGACCCACAGCTCGCCTCGCTGACCCTGACGGGGTTTCCCGCCGTCGGGAAGCCACATCAGCAGGCGGAAAATGGGGAAAAGCCTCTTAACTGCCTGTTAACTACCTGTTAACAGGCAGTTAATTGGCTCTAATCCCCTTCCTGCCACTAGGAGACGGGTCCCTGCGCGAGTCGGGGACCCACCTCCCGGGAAGATGGTTCGGAGGCGGGTTGGGACCCGCTTCCAATTTTTCCCATTTTCCCAGCAGTCCCGCCTCCAAACCCACCTCCTCAGGGCTGGGAAAATCCAGCCCCACATCTCTGGAGTGTGTTCACCGAATTAGGAAGTTCTCAGCTATGTGGACTTCCTAAGAACATTCCCATGGCATCAGATATTTTCAGATGTGGTCTTCCCGTTTTTGTCTGAATGTTAACTAAACGATAATAATAATAAGGGATCGATGCTGGGACCACTGTTGTTCACCACTTGCATAAACGATTTCGACTCGGGAATCAGAAGTACTATATCAAAATTTGCGGACAGCACCAAATTAGGGAGTATAGTTAACACAAAGGAAGAATGTGACAAAATACAAGAAGACGTTAATAAACTTGCAGAACGGGCGTGTAATTGGCAAATTCATTTTGGTAGGAAGAATAAGGAGACCACATATTGCTTGGATAATACGGGCTCGATTTTAATAGCACTGAGGAGGCGGGTTTGGAGGCGGGTCTGTTGGGAAAATCGGGGAAAATGGCTTCAGACGCCCAACCCACCTCCATCCCGCCCCCACCTGATTTTCCTGAGTGTCTGTTTTGCTGCTCCCATACTGACCCATCTCCAATCAGTGGGACAGGTAGTTAAGGCAGTTAACAGTCTGTTAACTGCCTTGCTAATCCTATTTTCATAGTGGTTTCCCATTTTCCTGTCACTGGCTCCTGTTTCCCGACTTGTCAGAAATAGGCCAGGTTCAAGGAGACGAGTTGCTGGAGGACATGATTTGTATTCATTGGTGGAGCACTTTAAAAGCGCCCCTGAAACATGGCTGACATTCAAATGTAACAACTTTGCTGTTGTAGGTATGGGATAAGATTTTGCACATCTACTGACCTTATGACTGTTCAAGCTGACACCCATCTGCAGTGTGTCATGAATGGAATTATTTCAGGCCACTTCGACTGTGCACTTACAAGATTGTTACCTCAAATGAAATCTATAGCAAGGGGATGGGAAACATTTATGCCCCCTCATCCTGGTCCTCATAATCGGGGGAATAGCAGCCCCGTGGCTCAGCGCAGATCTTCCTGGGAAGAGGAGTAGGAGGAGGACGAGGGGAGCCTTGCATGCCCTGTTGTGACCAATGCAGCATCCCTCCAGTTCACTGCTGCCCATCAAGCCGGGTATGCAAACTGCCATGCTACACGACCATAAGCTTACTCTTCGACCATAGGTGGCCACCATATGGCTCTGTAATTGCAGGCGACACTTGTCTAACATCATACTTCATCTCTGCTATACCCTCTTATTTCTTATCACTTTTACCATCAGCATTACAAATGTAAGTTGCCCTGAGCCCTCAATGCGCTTTTGCCATTTCCCAGAAAACATAGGCCACACAATCAACTGTTTAACATAATTTATCTTTAACACATGATAAAATATATCAACAACAGTCAGAAAAAAAAAGAAACATCACCCAATTGAGTCCCCTTGTGACTATAGGTGCTTAATTGTTCTCTTACGCGTGCTTTTACGTGGTGCTTCCCCTGTGGCTTCAGCAGATGTAGAGGCACCTGCTTAGATGCCTTTGGCGGGTGTCCTCTGGGTTTGGGAGCCTGGGAGGGCTCTTCAACAGTCTGCTCTTCCTGCGGCTGTGCAGGGGCTGAAACGGCCATCTCAGTTGTCTCTGCAAAGTGGGTCTCTGACCGAGGGCTCCGTAGTGGCATGGTCGTGCTTTGAGAGGAGCCCACACTTCCTTCTGTCCTGCCAACAACATCCCTCTCATGGGTCAGCCGCACCTCAGTGCTGGCAAGTGGCTGGAGAGCACCTTGCTGCACTCCAGGGGGGCCATGAGGACCCGTATCTGCACTAGCAGTCCTCCTCAAAAGGACGTCCATGAAGCTCTGGTCTATCTGCTCAATAGCTGCCCATCGCTCCTCCAGAGATGTCATTCTATTCTGAACAGTTACCGTGTTATCCTGACTCTGGTGACTTATTCCCTCCATGGCCGTAGCCAGCCTTTCCACGGAGGTTGCCATCCTATCCATGGTGGTGCGTTCATGTGCCATTGCCTCCCCCAGGCAGTGCTGATGTTACAGATGGACTCCTCCATTCTCTCCACACTTGCACTAACCCTGGAGGCAAACCCTTCCAGAGACACCAGCACTTGTTCCTGTATTTTCCGAGACGCTCTTTTTCTGGATGGCCCCAGAGGCACAGCGTCTGCATGCAGCTCAACAGAGCTAGGAGAGTCCTGCGACCTCCACCGAGGACTCTCCACTGCTGTCGCTGTCTCCACCATCTGCTGATGCTCACTTGTGCGCTGTGATAGACCAGGTGGCAACGCTACTCTAACTCGCAAGGGCCCCACCGAGGTGTGCGTTGCTGCGCTGGTGCTGGGTGCGCTGAGTCCTGGTGACGCTGGTCCCTCAGAGGCTTCAGGTTCCTCTGAGATGTCCGGGTCTTCATCCTGGATCGTGGGGAGGGGGGCGCTCGATGGTCCTGTGGGAGAGTAAAGGCTTGAATTAGACATCTGATACTGATGTAACAGACACATCCTTTTGATCAGATGATACAAAGCGATTCTCTATGAACATCATATGCCATTGCAGTCTGAGAGGGATGAAAATCTATTATGTCACCAGCTTCCTCTAGTGTGCCCGTCTCTCCGTCGCCCACTTCCAGGTCCTCACCACCTCCAACAATATCGTATGCAGCCTCCTCAGCACTGGTCAATGTTGCTAGGGTAGGTGTTCCTCCTGCAGTCAGTGGTCTCTCCCTCTTATTGTGGGCTATCTTTTCCTGCAAGGAGGGACAGAAGCAGTCTTTCAGCCACAGTGATGGAGTGAGTGTGATTAATCCCTACCATTTGAGTGAGACGAAGATGGGGTAAGGTGCCAAGAGGAAGGTAGCTCCCTGTGCGTTGTTAGTTATTGTCACTGCAGGACAGTGAGAGCGAGTCTAAGGGGTGCATAGGCAGGATGCTGAAGTGATTCAGTGCAGAGACAGAGATGGATAGGAAAGGGTGCAAGGGAAGTAAGGGTAAGGTGGGATGTGAAGCAGGAGGCTTACAAAGCAGAGTGCTGGTGATGAGAAGAGAAGGGAAGCAGAGTGAAGGCAAGTGTGATGGGATACTCACTTTTGATGTTCTCACAAGATCATTAAACCTTTTGCGGCACTGGATCCATGACCGTGCATAAATGGACCTTGCGCTGACCTCCTGAGCAATGCGCAGCCAGGCTGCCTTGGTCTGCTGAGGAGGCTTCCTCTGGCTATCAGGAGGGAAGAGAATCTCCCTGCGCCCTCTGACAGCATTCACAAGAACTTGGAGGGACTCATCATTAAACCGAGGAGCTGCCTTGCCTCTGGAAGAAGTCATAGCTTTGAAAAGAAGTGCAGGAAACCACAATGGAAAGGCTCAGGCTGGATGGCAGCTTTAAAAGCAGCTGCTATTATGACGACATCAGAGGCGGCCAGCCGACCCGACCCCACTCATTGGACCGGCCAGCGCGCCTCCATGAAATTAACAAGCTCGTTGAATAAAAATCGCAACTCTGCAGCTGTTCCCGCCGGAAGCGGCTCCCGAACCCGCCCACCATGCAACCCGACTCCAACCCGCCTCGGGAATTAAAATCGAGCCCCGAGAGTCTGAATGGGGTAGAGGAGCAATGTGATCTAGGGATACAGATTCGCAAATCATTAAAAGTAGAAATGCAGATTAGCAAAGCCATACAAAGTGCAAAGTGCATTTCTAAAGGAATAGAATTCAAAAGCAGAGAAGTTATGATGACCTTATATAGAACCATGGTTCGACCACACTTACAGTACTTGGCACAGTTCTGGTCTCCATATTACAAAAAGGGTATCGTAGTGCTGGAGAAAGTGCAAAAAAGATTTACAAGGATGTTACTAGAACTGAGAGGGCACAATACAACTGAAAGGACCAAAACTATAAGATAGTCACTAATAAATCCAATAAAGAATTCAGGAGAAACTTCTTTACCCAGAGAGTGGCGAGAATACAGAACTTGCTACCTCATGGGGAAGCTAGATAAATACATGAGGGAGAAAGGAATAGAAGGACAAAAGCAAAATACTGCGGATGCTGGAAATCTAAAATAAAAACAGAAAATGCTGGAAATGCTCAGCAGGTCAGGCAGCATCTGTGGAGAGAGAATCAGAGTTAACGTTTCAGGTCGATGACCTTTCATCAGAACTGGAAGAAGTTAGAGACTTAACAATTTATCAGCAAGCGCAGAGCCAGGGAAAAGGGAGGAAAGAACATAGGGGAAGGTGTGTGATAGGGTGGAAGGCAGGAGTGATTAAATGGCAAAAGGGATGGTGGCGCAAAGGCAAAAGGGGGTGGTAATGGGACAAGTAAAGAAACAAAAGATGAGTTTAGAGGAGGTGTAAATGGTTACAGTAGAACCATTACCAACAGCTGCTGTCTGAGAAAATGGGAGTAGTGGTTATGATATGAAGTTGTTGAACTCAATGTTGAGGCCAAAAGGCAGTAAAGTGCCTAATCGAAAGATGAGGTGCAGTTCCTCGGGGCATATAAGGATCTGGTGATAGGGTTAAATGAAATAGGGTAGGAAGAGGCTTGTGTGGAGCATAAACCCTGGGATAGACCTGTTGGGCCGAATGGCCTGTTTCTGTCCTGTAAATTCGATGTAATTTTATATAATTCTGAGCATTAAATTATAATCAAATGCAGCAAAATTTAAATTAAATAAAATGCATTAAAGTATCAAATGCAATGCATTATGTTATAATCAAATACCGTGCGATGATTTATAATAAAATGCAGCATGTTAATTTGTAATCAAGTAAAGAGTATAAAATTATCAAACATAATGCATTAAATATAAATTTAATACAATGCAATTAATTGTCAAATACATTGTATTAAGTTACAATTAAATACAATACAATCAATTATAATCAAATGCAGCTGCTTTATTCTCAAGTACATTATATTTAATACATTATAATTCAAATTGCTTGCATCAGAATGAATTATAACCAGATGTAGTGATTAAATAATCAAATAAAGTGGATGAAATTAATATCAAATAGAGTGCATTAAAAATCCAGTGTAATGAATTACAATTAAATACAGTGCAATTAATTATAATCAAATACAGTGTGACAAATTATCAAATACAGTGCAATTAATTATCAAATACAGTGCAATTAATTATCATCAAATACAGTGCAAATAAATATAATCAAATACAGTGCAATGAATTATAATCAAATACAGTGTGACAAATTATAATCAAATAAAGTGCAATTAATCATCAAATACAGTGCAATTAATTATCAAATACAGTGCAATTAATTATCAAATACCGTGCAATTAATTATCATCAAATACAGTGCAAATAAATATAATCAAATACAGTGCAATTAATTATAATCAAATAGAGTGCAATTAATTATAATCAAATACAGTGTGACAAATTATAATCAAATACAGTGCAAATAAATATAATCAAATACAGTGCAATTAATTATCATCAAATACAGTGCAATTAATTATAATCAAATACAGTGCAATTAATTATAATCAAATACAGTGCAAATAAATATAATCAAATACAGTGCAATTAATTTTAATCAAATAGTGCAATTAATTATAATCAATTACAGAGCAAATAAATATAATCAAATACAGTGCAATTAATTATCATTAAATACAGTGCAATTAATTATCAAATACAGTGCAATTAATTATCAAATACAGTGCAATTAATTATCATCAAATACAGTGCAATTAATCATCAAATACAGTGCAATTAATTATCAAAGACTGCAATTAATTATAATCAAATACACTGCAATTAATTATCATCAAATACAGTTAAATTAATTATCATCAAATACAGTGCAATTAATCATCAAATACAGAGCAATTAATTATCAAAGACTGCAATTAATTATAATCAAATACACTGCAATTAATTATAATCAAATACAGTGCAATTAATTATCATCAAATACAGAGCAATTAATTATAATCAAATACAGTGCAATTAATTATAATCAAATACAGTGCAATTAATTATAATCAATTACAGAGCAAATAAATATAATCAAATACAGTGCAATTAATTATCAAATACAGTGCAATTAATTATCATCAAATACAGTGCAATTAATTATCATCAAATACAGTGCAATTAATTTTCAAATAAAGTGCAATTAATTATCAAATACAGTGCAATTAATTATAATCAAATACAGTACAATTAATTATCATCAAATACAGTGCAATTAATTATCAAATAAAGTGCAATTAATTATCATCAAATACACTGCAATTAATTATAATCAAATACATTGCAATTAATTATAATTAAATACAGTGCAATTAATTATCATCAAAGAGTGTGACAAATTATCAAATACAGTGCAATTAATTATAATCAAATAGAGTGCAATTAATTATCATCAAAGAGTGTGAGAAATATTCAAATACAGTGAAATTAATTATCAAATAAAGTGCAATTAATTATCATCAAATACATTGCAACAAATTATCAAATACACTGCAATTAATTATAATCAAATACAGTGCAATTAATTATAATCAAATACAGTGCAATTAATTATCATCAAATAGAATGTGACAAATTATCAAATACAATCCAATTAATTATCAAATACAGTGCAATTAATTGTCAAATACAGTGCAATTCATTATCAAATACTGTGCAATTAATTGTAACCAAATACAGTGTGACAAATTATCAAATACAGTGCAATTAATTATCATCAAATACAGTGCAATTAAATATAATCAAATAGAGTGGGACAAATGATCAAATACAGTGCAATTAATTATAATCAAATACAGTGTGACAAATTATCAAATACAGTGCAATTAATTATAATCAAATACAGTGTGACAAATTATCAAATACAGTGCAATTAATTATCAAATACAGATTGACAAATTATCAAATACAGTGCAATTAATTATAATCAAATACAGATTGACAAATTATCAAATACAGTGCAATTAATTATCAAATACAGTGTGACAAATTATCAAATAGAGTGCAATTAATTATCATCAAATACAGATTGACAAATTATCAAATACAGTGCAATTAATTATAATCAAATACAGATTGACAAATTATCAAATACAGTGCAATTAATTATCATCAAGTACAGATTGACAAATTATCAAATACAGTGCAATTAATTATCAAATACAGATTGACAAATTATCAAATACAGTGCAATTAATTATCAAATACAGTGGGACAAATTATCAAATACAGTGCAATTAATTATCATCAAATAGAGTGGGACAAATTATCAAATACAATCCACTAAATTATAATCAAATAGAGTGGGACAAATTATCAAATACAGTGCAATTAATTACCATCAAATACAGATTGACAAATTATCAAATACAGTGCAATTAATTATAATCAAATAGAGTGACAAATTATCATCTAATACAGTGCAATTAATTATCATCAAATACAGTGCAATTAATTATAATCAAATAGAGTGCAATTAATTATAATCAAATACAGTGCAAATAAATATAATCAAATACAGTGTGACAAATTATCATCAAATACAGTGCAATTAATTATAATCAAATAGAGTGTGACAAATTATCAAATACAGTGCAATTATTTATAATCAAATAGAGTGTGACAAATAATCATCAAATGCAATGCAATTAATTATCAAATTCAGTGTAATTAATTATCAAATACAGTGCAATTAATTATAATCAAATACAGTGCAATTAATTATAATCAAATACAGTGCAAATAAATATAATCAAAGAGTGCAATTAATTATAATCAAATACAGTGTGAAAAATTATCAAATACAGTGCAATTATAATCAAATAGAATGTGACAAATTATCATCAAATACAGTGCAATTAATTATAATCAAATAGAGTGTGACAAATAATCATCAAATACATTGCAATTAATTATAATCAAATACAGTGCAATTAATTATAATCAAATACATTGCAATTAATTATAATCAAATACAGTGCAATTAATTATCATCAAATACAGTGCAATTAATTATAATCAAATACATTGCAATTAATTATAATCAAATACAGTGCAATTAATTATCATCAAATACAGTGCAATTAATTATTATCAAATACACGGCAATTAATTATCATCAAATACAGTGCAATTAATTATTATCAAATACACGGCAATTAATTATTATCAACTACACTGCAATTAATTATCAACAAATACATTGCAATTAATTATAATCAAATACATTGCAATTAATTATAATCAAATACACTGCAATTAATTATCATCAAATACACTGCAATTAATTATTATCAAATACACTGCAATTAATTATCATCAAATACAGTGCAATTAATTATTATCAACTACACTGCAATTAATTATCAACAAATACACTGTAATTAATTATAATCAAATACAGTGCAATTAATTATAATCAAATACATTGCAATTAATTATAATCAAATACACTGCAATTAATTATCATCAAATACAGTGCAATTAATTATTATCAAATACACTGCAATTAATTATCATCAAATACACTGCAATTAATTATAATCAAATACAGTGCAATTAATTATAATCAAATACAGTGCAATTAATTATCATCAAATACAGTGCAATTAATTATCAAATACAGCGCAATTAATTATTATCAAATACACTGCAATTAATTATAATCAAATACAGTGCAATTAATTATAATCAAATACAGTGCAATTAATTATCATCAAATACAGTGCAATTAATTATCAAATACAGCGCAATTAATTATTATCAAATACACTGCAATTAATTATAATCAAATACAGTGCAATTAATTATAATCAAATACATTGCAATTAATTATAATTAAATACAGTGCAATTAATTATCATCAAAGAGTGTGACAAATTATCAAATACAGTGCAATTAATTATAATCAAATAGAGTGCAATTAATTATCATCAAAGAGTGTGAGAAATATTCAAATACAGTGAAATTAATTATCAAATAAAGTGCAATTAATTATCATCAAATACATTGCAACAAATTATCAAATACACTGCAATTAATTATAATCAAATACAGTGCAATTAATTATAATCAAATACAGTGCAATTAATTATCATCAAATAGAATGTGACAAATTATCAAATACAATCCAATTAATTATCAAATACAGTGCAATTAATTATAATCAAATACAGTGCAATTCATTATCAAATACTGTGCAATTAATTGTAACCAAATACAGTGTGACAAATTATCAAATACAGTGCAATTAATTATCATCAAATACAGTGCAATTAAATATAATCAAATAGATTGGGACAAATGATCAAATACAGTGCAATTAATTATAATCAAATACAGATTGACAAATTATCAAATACAGTGCAATTAATTATAATCAAATACAGTGTGACAAATTATCAAATACAGTGCAATTAATTATCAAATACAGATTGACAAATTATCAAATACAGTGCAATTAATTATCATCAAATACAGATTGACAAATTATCAAATACAGTGCAATTAATTATCAAATACAGATTGACAAATTATCAAATACAGTGCAATTAATTATCAAATACAGATTGACAAATTATCAAATACAGTGCAATTAATTATCAAATACAGTGTGACAAATTATCAAATAGAGTGCAATTAATTATCATCAAATACAGATTGACAAATTATCAAATACAGTGCAATTAATTATAATCAAATACAGATTGACAAATTATCAAATACAGTGCAATTAATTATCATCAAGTACAGATTGACAAATTATCAAATACAGTGCAATTAATTATCAAATACAGATTGACAAATTATCAAATACAGTGCAATTAATTATCAAATACAGTGGGACAAATTATCAAATACAGTGCAATTAATTATCATCAAATAGAGTGGGACAAATTATCAAATACAATCCAATTAATTATAATCAAATAGAGTGGGACAAATTATCAAATACAGTGCAATTAATTACCATCAAATACAGATTGACAAATTATCAAATACAGTGCAATTAATTATAATCAAATAGAGTGACAAATTATCATCTAATACAGTGCAATTAATTATCATCAAATACAGTGCAATTAATTATAATCAAATAGAGTGCAATTAATTATAATCAAATACAGTGCAAATAAATATAATCAAATACAGTGTGACAAATTATCATCAAATACAGTGCAATTAATTATAATCAAATAGAGTGTGACAAATTATCAAATACAGTGCAATTAATTATAATCAAATAGAGTGTGACAAATAATCATCAAATGCAATGCAATTAATTATCAAATTCAGTGTAATTAATTATCAAATACAGTGCAATTAATTATAATCAAATACAGTGCAATTAATTATAATCAAATACAGTGCAAATAAATATAATCAAAGAGTGCAATTAATTATAATCAAATACAGTGTGAAAAATTTTCAAATACAGTGCAATTATAATCAAATAGAATGTGACAAATTATCATCAAATACAGTGCAATTAATTATAATCAAATAGAGTGTGACAAATAATCATCAAATACATTGCAATTAATTATAATCAAATACAGTGCAATTAATTATAATCAAATACATTGCAATTAATTATAATCAAATACAGTGCAATTAATTATCATCAAATACAGTGCAATTAATTATAATCAAATACATTGCAATTAATTATAATCAAATACAGTGCAATTAATTATCATCAAATACAGTGCAATTAATTATTATAAAATACACGGCAATTAATTATCATCAAATACAGTGCAATTAATTATTATCAAATACACGGCAATTAATTATTATCAACTACACTGCAATTAATTATCAACAAATACATTGCAATTAATTATAATCAAATACATTGCAATTAATTATAATCAAATACACTGCAATTAATTATCATCAAATACACTGCAATTAATTATTATCAAATACACTGCAATTAATTATCATCAAATACAGTGCAATTAATTATTATCAACTACACTGCAATTAATTATCAACAAATACACTGTAATTAATTATAATCAAATACAGTGCAATTAATTATAATCAAATACATTGCAATTAATTATAATCAAATACACTGCAATTAATTATCATCAAATACAGTGCAATTAATTATTATCAAATACAATGCAATTAATTATCATCAAATACACTGCAATTAATTATAATCAAATACAGTGCAATTAATTATAATCAAATACAGTGCAATTAATTATCATCAAATACAGTGCAATTAATTATCAAATACAGCGCAATTAATTATTATCAAATACACTGCAATTAATTATAATCAAATACAGTGCAATTAATTATAATCAAATACAGTGCAATTAATTATCATCAAATACAGTGCAATTAATTATCAAATACAGCGCAATTAATTATTATCAAATACACTGCAATTAATTATAATCAAATACAGTGCAATTAATTATAATCAAATACATTGCAATTAATTATAATTAAATACAGTGCAATTAATTATCATCAAAGAGTGTGACAAATTATCAAATACAGTGCAATTAATTATAATCAAATAGAGTGCAATTAATTATCATCAAAGAGTGTGAGAAATATTCAAATACAGTGAAATTAATTATCAAATAAAGTGCAATTAATTATCATCAAATACATTGCAACAAATTATCAAATACACTGCAATTAATTATAATCAAATACAGTGCAATTAATTATAATCAAATACAGTGCAATTAATTATCAAATACAGTGCAACAAATTATCAAATACACTGCAATTAATTATCATCAAATACACTGCAATTAATTATAATCAAATACAGTGCAATTAATTATAATCAAATATAGTGCAATTAATTATCATCAAATACACTGCAATTAATTATCATCAAATACATTGCAACAAATTATCAAATACACTGCAATTAATTATCATCAAATACACTGCAATTAATTATAATCAAATACAGTGCAATTAATTATAATCAAATATAGTGCAATTAATTATCATCAAATACACTGCAATTAATTATCATCAAATACATTGCAACAAATTATCAAATACACTGCAATTAATTATCATCAAATACACTGCAATTAATTATAATCAAATATAGTGCAATTAATTATCATCAAATACACTGCAATTAATTATAATCAAATATATTGCAATTAATTATTATCAAATACACGGCAATTAATTATAATCAAATACAGTGCAATTAATTATCATCAAATACACTGCAATTAATTATAATCAAATATATTGCAATTAATTATCATCAAATACACGGCAATTAATTATTATCAACTACACTGCAATTAATTATAATCAAATACACTGCAATCAATCATCAAATACGCTGCAATTAATTATCAAATACACTGCAATTAATTATCATCAAATACAGTGCAATTAATTATCATCAAATACACTGCAATCAATCATCAAATACACTGCAATTAATTATCATCAAATACACTGCAATCAATCATCAAATACACTGCAATTAATTATCATCAAATACACTGCAATTAATTATAATCAAATACAGTGCAATTCATTATAATCAAATACATTGCAATTAATTATAATCAAATACACTGCAATTAATTATAATCAAAGACAGTGCAATTAATTATCATCAAATACAGTGCAATTAATTATCAAATACAGGGGCAACACGGTGGCATAGTGGTTAGCACTGGTGCCTCACAGCGCCAGAGACCCGGGTTCGAATCTGACCTCGGGTGACTGTCTGTGTGGAGTTTGCACATTCTCCCCGTGTCTGCGTGGGTTTTCTCCGGGTGCTCCGGTTTCCTCCCACAGTCCAAAAATGTGTGGGTTAGGTTGATTTGGCTATGGTAAATTGACCCTTAGTGTTAGGGGGGATTAAATATGTGGGGTTATGGGGATAGGATGGGATATGTTAGGGGGAATTAAATACGTGGGGTTACGGGGGTAGGGTGGGATATATGTAATGTGGGGATTAAAGCAGGGACAGGGTACTGGATTTGGATGATCAGCCATGATCGTATTAAATGGCGGAGCAGGCTCGACGGGCCGAATGGCCTACTCCTGCTCCTAGATTCTATGTTTCTATGTTTACAGTGCAATTAATTATAATCAAATACACTGCAATTAATTATCATCAAATACAGTGCAATTAATTAGAATCAAATACAGTGCAATTAATTATAATCAAATACAGTGCAATTAATTATAATCAAATACACTGCAATTAATTAACATCAAATACAGTGCAATGAATTAACATCAAATACAGTGCGACAAATTATCAAATACAGTGCCATGAATTTTAATCCCGGCCCTGACTGAACGTGATCCCGGCCCTGAATATGATCCCGGGCTTGACTGAATGTGACCTCGCCGCCCTGCCACCCATGAAGGGCCAACAGGTTGAGGTCCTTCCACTGTTAACCCCTGGGATCCCCAGGAGGAAGGGAGCAGTGAAAGACCTGACGATGTCCCTTTAAGGGGAGATTCCCCAGACTTTCACCTTGGCCCAGTCCGAGGACAAAATAACAATTGGATCTTTGAGTCTCTTCCTTTAAAGGGTTTCCTTCTCTCCGGGTGTCACGGTGCAGCTCCCTCAATCACAGTGTCAGGGTTCCCACTGGCACCGTCCTACATAACTGATGACCCACGACCCAAGGAAATGGGTCAGGATCACAGTAGACTGAAGTCCAGCCCCAATCCTGCTGGGGCGAGTTGAGGGAAATCTAGGCCTCACTGTTTCAAGTGCTGTGTGACAGGCTGCTACAGGGTGGGTGTGTGAAGCTGCAGCCTGATCAACCGGCTCTCCTTCAACGGGCAGCAGTCCTGATAATCATTCCATGTTAACAGTTAAACCCCTCGCCATCTCCCTCAATAACCCCCCCTCCACCTCACTCCCTAAACCCCTCTCCATCTCCCTCAATAACCTCCCCGCCACCTCACTCCCTAAACCCTCTCCACCTCACTCCCTAAACCCTCTCCACCTCACTCCCTAAACCCCCCTTCACCTCACTCCCTAAACCCCTCTCCACCTCACTCCCTAAATCCTCTCCACCTCACTCCCTAAACCCCCCTTCACCTCACTCCCTAAACCCCTCTCCACCTCACTCCCTAAACCCTCTCCACCTCACTCCCTAAACCCCTCTCCACCTCACTCCCTAAACCGTCTCCGCCTCACTCCCTAAACCCCTCTCCACCTCACTCCCTAAACCCCCATTCACCTCACTCCCTAAACCCCTCTCCACCTCACTCCCTAAACCCCCATTCACCTCACTCCCTAAACCCCTCTCCACCTCACTCCCTAAACCCCTCTCCACCTCACTCCCTAAACCCCCCTTCACCTCACTCCCTAAACCCCCCTTCACCTCACTCCCTAAACCCCTCACCATCTCACTCCCTAAACCCCTCTCCAACTCACTCCCTAAACCCCCCTTCACCTCACTCCCTAAACCCCTCACCATCTCACTCCCTAAACCCCTCTCCACCTCACTCCCTAAACCCCTCTTCACCTCACTCCCTAAACCTCTCTTCACCTCACTCCCTAAACCCCCCTTCACCTCACTCCCTAAACCCCCCTTCATCTCACTCCCTAAACCCCTCACCACCTCACTCCCTAAACCCCTCTCCATCTCACTCCCTAAACCCCTCACCACCTCACTCCCTAAACCCCTCTCCATCTCACTCCCTAAACCCCTCACCACCTCACTCCCTAAACCCCCCTTCACCTCACTCCCTAAACCCCCCTTCACCTCACTCCCTAAACCCCCCTTCACCTCACTCCCTAAACCCCCCTTCACCTCACTCCCTAAACCCCTCACCACCTCACTCCCTAAACCCCCCTTCACCTCACTCCCTAAACCCCCCTTCATCTCACTCCCTAAACCCCTCTGCATCTCACTCCCTAAACCCCTCTCCACCTCACTCCCTAAACCCCTCTCCACCTCACTCCCTAAATCCTCTCCACCTCACTCCCTAAACCCCCCCTTCACCTCACTCCCTAAACCCCCCTTCACCTCACTCCCTAAACCCCTCTTCACCTCACTCCCTAAACCCCTCTCCATCTCACTCCCTAAACCCCTCACCACCTCACTCCCTAAACCCCTCTTCACCTCACTCCCTAAACCCCCCTTCACCTCACTCCCTAAACCCCCCTTCACCTCACTCCCTAAACCCCCCTTCACCTCACTCCCTAAACCCCTCTCCATCTCACTCCCTAAACCCCTCTCCATCTCACTCCCTAAAACCCCCTTCACCTCACTCCCTAAACCCCCCTTCACCTCACTCCCTAAACCCCTCTTCACCTCACTCCCTAAACCCCTCTCCATCTCACTCCCTAAACCCCTCTTCACCTCACTCCCTAAACCCCCCTTCACCTCACTCCCTAAACCCCTCTTCACCTCACTCCCTAAACCCCCCTTCACCTCACTCCCTAAACCCCTCTTCACCTCACTCCCTAAACCCCTCTCCATCTCACTCCCTAAACCCCTCTCCACCTCACTCCCTAAACCCCCTTCACCTCACTCCCTGAACCCCCCTTCACCTCACTCCCTAAACCCCTCTCCATCTCACTCCCTAAACCCCCCTTCACCTCACTCCCTAAACCCCCCTTCACCTCACTCCCTAAACCCCTCTCCACCTCACTCCCAAAACCCCTCACCATCTCACTCCCTAAACCTCTCTTCACCTCACTCCCTGAACCCCCCTTCACCTCACTCCCTAAACCCCCCTTCACCTCACTCCCTAAACCCCCCTTCACCTCACTCCCTAAACCCTCTTCACCTCACTCCCTAAACCCCCCTTCACCTCACTCCCTAAACCCCACTTCACCTCACTCCCTAAACCCCTCTCCACCTCACTCCCTAAACCCCTCACCACCTCACTCCCTGAACCCCCCTTCACCTCACTCCCTAAACCCCTCATCACCTCACTCCCTAAACCCCTCACCACCTCACTCCCTAAACCCCCCTTCACCTCACTCCCTAAACCCCCCTTCACCTCACCCCCTAAACCCCCCTTCACCTCACTCCCTAAACCCCTCACCACCTCACTCCCTGAACCCCCCTTCACCTCACTCCCTAAACCCCTCACCACCTCACTCCCTAAACCCCTCACCACCTCACTCCCTAAACCCCCCTTCACCTCACTCCCTAAACCCCCCTTCACCTCACTCCCTAAACCCCTCTCCACCTCACTCCCTAAACCCCCCTTCACCTCACTCCCTAAACCCCCCTTCACCTCACTCCCTAAACCCCTCTTCACCTCACTCCCTAAACCCCTCACCACCTTACTCCCTAAACCCCCCTTCACCTCACTCCCTAAACCCCTCACCATCTCACTCCCTAAACCCCCCTTCATCTCACTCCCTAAACCCTCACCACCTCACTCCCTAAACCCCTCTCCATCTCACTCCCTAAACCCCTCTCCACCTCACTCCCTAAACCCCCTTCACCTCACTCCCTAAACCCCCTTTCACCTCACTCCCTAAACCCCTCTCCATCTCACTCCCTAAACCCCCCTTCACCTCACTCCCTAAACCCCTCTCCATCTCACTCCCTAAACCCCCCTTCACCTCACTCCCTAAACCCCTCTTCACCTCACTCCCTAAACCCACTCCACCTCACTCCCTAAACCCCCATTCACCTCACTCCCTAAACCCCTCTTCACCTCACTCCCTAAACCCCCCTTCACCTCACTCCCTAAACCCCCCTTCACCTCACTCCCTGAACCCCCATTCACCTCACTCCCTAAACCCCCCTTCACCTCACTCCCTAAACCCTCTCCACCTCACTCCCTAAACCCCCCTTCACCTCACTCCCTAAACACCCCTTCATCTCACTCCCTAAACCCTCTCCACCTCACTCCCTAAACCCCCATTCACCTCACTCCCTAAACCCTCTTCACCTCACTCCCTAAACCCTCTCCACCTCACTCCCTAAACCCCCCTTCACCTCACTCCCTAAACCCCCCTTCACCTCACTCCCTAAACCCCTCTTCACCTCACTCCCTAAACCCCTCTTCACCTCACTCCCTAAACCCCTCTCCACCTCACTCCCTAAACACCCCTTCACCTCACTCCCTAAACCCCTCTTCACCTCACTCCCTAAACCCTCTCCACCTCACTCCCTAAACCCCCATTCACCTCACTCCCTAAACCCTCTCCACCTCACTCCCTAAACCCCCTTCACCTCACTCCCTAAACCCCCCTTCACCTCACTCCCTAAACCCCTCTTCACCTCACTCCCTAAACCCCCCTTCACCTCACTCCCTAAACCCCCCTTCACCTCACTCCCTGAACCCCCATTCACCTCACTCCCTAAACCCCCCTTCACCTCACTCCCTAAACCCTCTCCACCTCACTCCCTAAACCCCCCTTCACCTCACTCCCTAAACACCCCTTCATCTCACTCCCTAAACCCTCTCCACCTCACTCCCTAAACCCCCATTCACCTCACTCCCTAAACCCCTCTTCACCTCACTCCCTAAACCCTCTCCACCTCACTCCCTAAACCCCCCTTCACCTCACTCCCTAAACCCCCCTTCACCTCACTCCCTAAACCCCTCTTCACCTCACTCCCTAAACCCCTCTTCACCTCACTCCCTAAACCCCTCTCCACCTCACTCCCTAAACACCCCTTCACCTCACTCCCTAAACCCCTCTTCACCTCACTCCCTAAACCCTCTCCACCTCACTCCCTAAACCCCCATTCACCTCACTCCCTAAACCCTCTCCACCTCACTCCCTAAACCCCCTTCACCTCACTCCCTAAACCCCCCTTCACCTCACTCCCTAAACCCACTTCACCTCACTCCCTAAACCCCTCTTCACCTCACTCCCTAAACCCCCCTTCACCTCACTCCCTAAACCCCCCTTCACCTCACTCCCTAAACCCCCCTTCACCTCACTCCCTAAACCCCCCTTCACCTCACTCCCTAAACCCCCCTTCACCTCACTCCCTAAACCCCACTTCACCTCACTCCCTAAACCCCTCTTCACCTCACTCCCTAAACCCCCCTTCACCTCACTCCCTAAACCCCTCTTCACCTCACCCCCTAAACCCCTCTCCACCTCACTCCCTAAACCCCCCTTCACCTCACTCCCTAAACCCCCCTTCACCTCACTCCCTAAACCCCTCACCATCTCACTCCCTAAACCCCTCTCCACCTCACTCCCTAAACCCCCCTTCACCTCACTCCCTAAACCCCTCTCCACCTCACTCCCTAAACCCCTCTCCACCTCACTCCCTAAACCCCCCTTCACCTCACTCCCTAAACCCCCCTTCACCTCACTCCCTAAACCTCCCTCTATTCATTTCTGATTCTGCCTCTATGAAACGTCTTGGGGGTATTTTTCTCCCTTAAAGGCGCTGTTTAAAAGCCAGTTGTTTAGAAATTCGACTGATAGTCATCCCAACTGGGATGTAATACTACTTTAAGTATATCAATTCAAACATTCCTTTTTCAAATACCACTAACATGGAAAGAAACAGCCCAGGTTGGTGCTGCAGGTGCTTCTTGTGATGGATGGTGATGTGTTTGTTTGTGCGAGCTGTAAATCACTGGGCTGTGTCTCCACACAGAGCCTGTCTGACAGCACCCCGAGGAGATGGCCACTCACGTGGTGTCTGCCGTCTCCCAACCTCGTGTTCAGTAAAATCTACACGGCTGAATCGCAAGCTCTGCTCCTGTGTTTTCTGATGCCATTTGAACTGTTTGATGGGATTACCCTAACTCCGAGATAGCTATCCGCTTTAACACATTGACAGGGCCCAGTCTGCTCTCACAGATGCTGTGAATTTTTTTCTTCTGATTTCAGTCCTTACTTTGTACTAATTGTGTGAGAAAATTGTTGCAATGTCTTAACCTTTACATTAAATGCAATGGAACAGAGATTTCAATGATGTGCTATAGCTGGTGATGTATTGAGCAAGGCTCCTTATATTTGTTTAGAGAGAATTAAGTTAGTGAGAAGAAAACTACTTGTAAATATATCTCATTGATTTCTGGTTCCTAATTTGCGATCTGGTGTAAAACCTGATTCGGGCTGAGTTCGGCGGAAACAATTTGCTGCAATAAAGCTGCTGTTTGTTGGTGGTGTTTTAAATGGCAGACAGCCATCCGAGTGCTATTTCCAAATTAAATTGTTTAAAAACACTGTCTGAAATCGGGTTTCTGTTACGGCAAACACTGAACAGTCATTTTCAGCAGTGCCGAGAGTGGTGATATCACAGTGAGCTCACTCTGCCTCTCCCAGCACCGACTCTGCTCTCTGAGACAGGGGGAGAGTGGTGATATCACAGCGAGCTCTGCCTCTCCCAGCACCGACTCTGCTCTCTGAGACAGGGGGAGAGTGGTGATATCACAGCGAGCTCTGCCTCTCCCAGCACCGACTCTGCTCTCTGAGACAGGGGGAGAGTGGTGATATCACAGCGAGCTCTGCCTCTCCCAGCACCGACTCTGCTCTCTGAGACAGGGGGAGAGTGGTGATATCACAGTGAGCTCTGCCTCTCCCAGCACCGACTCTGCTCTCTGAGACAGGGGGAGAGTGGTGATATCACAGTGAGCTCACTCTGCCTCTCCCAGCACCGACTCTGCTCTCTGAGACAGGGGGAGAGTGGTGATATCACAGCGAGCTCACTCTGCCTCTCCCAGCACCGACTCTGCTCTCTGAGACAGGGGAAGGAGAGGGAAACTCCAGTGGTCAGCACGGAGCCCTGACATTGTGATTAAAGCAAGTGCTGCTGAATATTGACAGCGGGCTGTAATTAAAGGCCTCTCCTTAACCTATTCTACTGCAGGAAAGTGCTTGCTAGAAGTGCTTGCTGAGGGGAGGCGGTGTGCACATCAATCTGTTTGCACTGTGCTGACAGATGTTCCAAATGTCTGGCTCTCATCATTCATCATTTGCAGTGAAAAATAGGATAATAGCAGTTTATTTCAGGTCACGGTGTCAAATCCTGGCAGTTTAAAGCAAGGTGAAGGGTTTATATATCTACCTGGGATCGTCAGCCCGCTACATCAACATCACATTGAAATGAGGCTTCATTAAATGGTGTAGGGCCTGAGGATCTCGGGGAGGTGAGCCAGCAGCACACGTATCTGGGAACACCTGATGGAGAATTGATAACTTGCATTAACAAATGTGGAGATTTTAGTTTGCAATTAAAGGGCTCTCCCTCCATACAGGAACAGGTCGATGTGGTGAAAGATGATGACCTAACGAAGCGGGAACCAAAAATCAAGCTTTCTATCAAGAGTAGGAATAAACGGGTCATTTTCGAGTTGGCAGGCCGTTGCTAGTGGGGTGCCGCAAGGATCAGTGCGGGGGCCTCAGTTATTTACAATCTATATCAATGATTTAGATGAGGGGACCGAGAGTAATGTGTCCAAGTTTGCTGAAGATACAAAGCTAGGTGGGAAAGTAAGCTGTGAGGAGGATGTAAAGAGGCTGTAAAGGGTTAAGTGAGTGGGCAAGAACATGGCAGATGGAATATAACGTGGAGAAATGTGAAGTCATCCACTTTGGTAAGAAAAATAGAAAAGCAGAATATTATTTAAATGGTGAGAGATTGGGAATTGTTCGTGTCCTTGTACATGAATCGCTGAAAGTTAACATGCAGGTACAGCAAGCAATTCAGAAAGCAAATGGTATGTTAGCCTTTATTACAAAAGGATTGGAGTATAAAGAAGTCTTACTGCAATTATATAGGGCCTTGGTGCGACCACACCTGGAGTATTGTGTACAGTTTTGGTCTCCTTACCTAAGGAAGGATATACTTGCCATAGAGGGAGTGCAACGAAGATTCACCAGACTGGTTCCTGGGATGGGGGGATTGTCCTACGAGGAGAGATTGAGGAGACTAGGCCTATATTCCATAGAACCTGGAAGAATGAGAGATGATCTCATTGAAACATATAAAATTCTTACAGGCCTTGATAGGGTAAATGCAGGGAGGATGTTTCCCCTGGTTGGGGAGTCTTGAACTAGGAGTCACAGTCTCAGAATAAGAGGTCGGCCATTTAGGACCGAGAAGAGGAGAAATCTCTTCACTCAAAGGGTTGTGAATCTTTGGAATTCTCTACCCCAGAGAGCTGTGGATACTGAGTATATTCAAGACTGAGATCGATAGATTTTTGGATATTAAGGGAATCAATGGATATGGGGACAGTGCAGGAAAGTGGAGTCAAGGTAGAAGATCAGCCATGATTTATTGAATGGCGGCGCAGGCTCGAAGGTATTAATGGCCTACTCCTGCTCCTATTTCTTATGTTCTTATGTCCCCCCCATTGACTCCCTACCCCTCTTCAGCACACTACTCCAAGTCTGTCCGCAATTAGCTCCCCAACCCCCTTTTATCATCCGCTGGCATTTCTGCTACTTTGACTCAGTTCCTTATCTGAAGCATGAACAAGACGGGATGATTTTTGGCTGCAGGTTGGGGGTCAGAGAGGGTGGAAGATGGGCCATGTCCTACAGGTCGGGTGATGGTGAGGGGGTGGCGGAGCTCCCGGGACTGGGCCCATGGGGATCACCCCTGCTTCTCCTGGCGCCACAGAAATCTTCAGTGTTCATTTCTGTGGCCTTCTTTAATTGAGCGACCTCTCACGGTCCTTTTAAGGATCATTGTTTAGGCCGCTCGATGCCTGACAGAAACAGTGAATGAGATGATGGGTTAAATCTTTTTTGGGATTCTGTTGAATCGCCCCTGTATTAGCAGACCATGACCAGCACATCCACTGTTAACGCTAACAAGCTATAAAATGCTGGGATATTGCGCCTTCTCTCCTGCCTGGCCTGGAAATGATCTGTAATTCAGCAGTCACCTTGGGTCAGGCACAGCCACAGCCACAGCTGTTAATGTCGGCCTAACACATCTGTCACGTGTTGTGTGTGAACCTGGGCCAAGCAGGCAGATATGATGGGGAAGGGCTGGGCTGCCCTGCTGCCAAAGTCTTCCCCCGTACAAAATGAAACTGGAGACCTGGTGAAAGAAAAGGATCTCTCACCCTTTGTTCACATACACCCTCACCAGCTCTGCCATTTAAAACAGTTAATGGGGCGAGGGAAGGAGGGGCTGAGCTTGTACCATCAGACGCTTGTTCTCCTCCTCCCCGTTACAGTGGTACACCCGTCCCCCTGCCCGCCTCGTGACTACCTGTGGACGTTCTTCCCTCGTGTGTCTGCTGCTCTGTGTCAGGAGAAACACTGATGGACTGCCGCTGACTCCGGTTACTGTTCTCGAAAACCAGCTCCCTCATTGCAGTACTAAAATATCCGCTTACACAATGTTGCTTCTCATTCATAGACAATAGAAAAGTCACATTTAGTATTGAAACAAATGGCAGTGCAGTTATCCCAAGATATGCACTTGAAGTGCTGCAACCTACAGGGCTACGGACCATGAGCTGGAAAGTGGGTTTAGGCTGGATGGCTCTTTTTCGGCCGGCACAGACACGATGAGCAAAACGGCCTCCTTCTGTGCTGTAAATTTCTATGATTCTATAACTCATGGTAAATAAGCAGATCAACTTTAAGCAGACACCCAGTGGGGGGGGAGATTTTGGCCGAATTCTTTAGGCACTAAAGAGCCTCTGAGGTGGCCAAGGTGGGGTCTTGAGCTGAAACACCGGTTCAGCCCACATTTAGCGCAAGACGCCATCTTGGTAAAGGAGTTGAAGAGCGTGCTAGGAACGGCCGCCCGGCTTGTTTAACAGCTGATTGCCACTTAAAATTCCTTCAAGCGCTCATTAAAGAGGCTGCATGGCATTTTGGTGGCTAGCGCTTCAACTAACACCCTCTCCTAACAGGGTAAACACGACATTGAAGTCGATTTCAAGCGCTACTTAAAGGGATACTCACCACTTAAAGGGATACTCACCATTTCATGATTATTGCTGCTGGAGCTGTGAAGAGGACCTCTGAAACACATCGGACACTTTGTCAAGATTTCACCAACACTTGAGCAACATCCATTCCATAAATTCTCTGAGGAATTCACCTAAAAAGAGTGAGTGCTGAGCTATTCCACCTTATTGGACACCTTATAGGAGTCACCAGGGGAAAGGGAGTGCTGGGTCATGGGCATCTAGCTAGGGAACACCTTGGTCTGGACGAAGAATGGGAGGAGGACATGAGGCCAGGCAGAGCAGCACCAGCTGCTGCAGGAGGGAGAGACCGGAGGGCGAGGAGGGCAAGGTGGGCGAGGTGGACTCCTTCCCCCTGCGGGTACAGGACACCCCTCCTCCTCTGGACCTCCTCCACCAGGACCTCCAGTGACGCATCCGAGAACCTGTGCGCCCTCTCCCTCGGTCCCTGAGCCATCCTGAAACCTGCCTCTGTGTGCCAGACAGAGCACTCCACACCTTCAGTGGAAGTGGGTGCGAGGAGCCCACATATACTGCTCCACGGAAATTACATCTAATCATCACTTGAGTGCTAAACCTGCAGGAGTCTGGTTTAGCCCCTCCAGGCAAGTTCAAATTATGGTCATCAGCAATTAGGACCAAAATTGCGTGCTAAATCCGGCCTTTCAAAGAGGTGAGTCCTATTAGTGCTGCACCCATTTAGCGCCTGTTTTCACCCGATGGCCAAAATAACCCCCCCACTCTCTAAGGTATGGCCACTTCCTAGAATTGCACCTCCTGGGTTGATCCTGGCAGCTGTGCTAAACCCCTTGCCCTCCTGAGTATTTCTACAGATTGTTGGATGACGTTTGTATGTATTCTCGTTCAAGAAACTGCACAAGGATTATTGGAGCACTTGTTTTGTGCTTAACACCACCGAGCAGCCTCTTAATAAATCACACAGCAAAGCGAGAGAGAATGGAGAATTCCATCCTTCACTTCGGCCACAAATTGCTCTTTGAAGAAATTCCACCTCCCTTCTCCATTTCTCACTATGTCAACAACTTTCAGAAATCAAACTTTGGAGTGTGAGAAAACCTCTGGAGAACGTTAAGTGTGAAGCAGAATAAGGCAGAAAGTCAGACACGTGCGTAAGAGCTGTTCTGGTGCGCCTCCTGATCGGCAGCTCTGAAGTAGATTTGACAGATTGCCTTGGACCACCTTCGCCTGTGGGATGGTGTGTATCCTGTGAATATCTGAGATAACTGGCACATTGAAGCCTTCATTCCATCGTTGAGCTCGCTTTCCACTCGGGACTCTGTTAGTTGTAAATCTGTTTCCTTCATGCAATGAAAATTGTACTGAACACTTCACAATTCCTGTTTTGGAGCAATTGATCTGCTGAAGTGGTTCGAACTAATAGCAAATGGGGTTTGCAGCAGATATTAAGTGTCCTGTCATTGCAATCCTATTCAAAAAACTCAGTCAATCCTCACCAACCAGCTTTGCTGAAAGGTCACAGAAAATATTGACAAAGCCGAGCTGTTATTGCGCCATTGAGCTGCGGAGACAATAGTTTGTGTGCCCGCGATATATTGTAGAATGCGCCACGATAGCTCTTGCTTCATACTTCAGCTTAAATAGCTCACACCTGACCTGTGGAAGGCCACACTGAGAGCACTAATGGCCACTGTTTGATGGCGATGAGTGATGGGACCTGACACTGCCGGTCACTTTCTCTCGCCATACTTCACTTCTGTGTGTTAAACTAATTATGAACAGCCTCTTTGCTAAATGAGGTCATATATGACAAGAGTTAAAAGGTTCAGAGCTGGGCAACTCCCCACACTTTACATATCTGCAGTTAATGCTGAAAGGTTCATGACTTCAAAATACAGAGAAGTTGCAAGATTTGTTTTTTTAAACGTCCTTCCTTTGATGTTGGTTGAAATCTTTGCGAGCGATAAGCTGGGAGTAATTCAGATCATTTTTGATCATTAAAATGTTCCTTTATTCACTATCATTTCTTTTACTTAACAATACTATAAACAAACTTCTTTAAACAAACCTGGAGATGAGTGGAGAAGGTTCCATATGTCGGGGGTTGGGTTAGTGTTCCCAGCTCTGGGCCGGGGCATTCCTGCTCCAGAAGCACATGGTATCCATTTAGACGCACCGCTTTTCGTGGGCAAACAAAATCCTTTTATCTTTGTACCTGTGACGTTACATTCAGAAACCCTGGCTAGTGATACTGCAAACAGGGGCGGCTACATGGTTTGACAAGGCACGGTGGGCCTGTGCGAAACAAATTCAATGTTGAGTAAGGCAGCGAATCATTTCAAACAATAGCTGATGTTTAGACACAAACTCCAATTGCCTCCAGTCCATGCTTCTCTGATTCCACACCTCCACCGCGTGCTGTAACACACAACACCCTCAGCCCAGCCCAGCCAGACAGCAACGCCCTCCAACACAAACTTCCCCAACTCTGCAAGCAGGGGGGGGGGGGGGGGAGGGGGGAGAGGTGAAGGGCCCAGACCATGCGGAAACCAGGCCCACATCCAGACCGTGCGGGAACCAGGCCCACACCCACACCGTGCGGGAACCAGGCCCACACCCAGACCGAGCGGGAACCAGGCCCACACCCAAACCGTGCGGGAACCAGGCCCAGGCCCAGACCATGCTGGAACCAGGCCCAGGCCCAAACCGTGCGGGAACGAGGCCCACATCCAGACCGTGCGGGATCCAGGCCCATACCCAGACCGTGCGGGAACCAGGCCCACACCCAGACCGTGCGGGAACCAGGCCCACACCCAGACCGTGCGGGAACCAGGCCCACATCCAGACCGTGCGGGAACCAGGCCCACACCCAAACCGTGCAGGAACCAGGCCCACACCCAGACCGTGCGGGAACCAGGCCCACATCCAGACCGTGCGGGAACCAGGCCCACACCCAGACCGTGCGGGAACCAAGCCCAGGCCCACACCCAGACCATGCGGGAACCAGGCCCAGGCCCGCACCCAGACCGTGTGGTAACTAGGCCAAGGCCCAGACCATGCAGGAACCAGGCCCAGGCCCAGACCGTGCAGGAGCCAGGCCCAGGCCCACACCCAGACCGTGCGGGAACCAGGCCCAGGCCCACACCCAGACCGTGCAGGAACCAGGCCCACACCCAGACCGTGCAGGAACCAGGCCCACACCCAGACTGTGCGGGAACCAGGACAAGGCCCAGACCATGCGGGAACCAGGCCCACACCCAGACTGTGTGGGAATCAGGCCCACACCCAGACCGGGCTGGAACCAGGCCCATACCCAGACCGTGCGGGAACCAGGCCAAGGCCCAGACCATGCGGGAACCAGGCCCAGGCCCACACCCAGACCATGCGGGAACCAGGCCCACATCCAGACCGTGCGGGAACCAGGCAGACACCCAGACCGTGCAGGAACCAGGCCCAGGCCCACACCCAGACCATGCGAGAACCAGGCCCACACACAGACCGTGCATGAACCAGGCCAAGGCCCAGACCATGCAAGAACCAGGCCCAGGCCCACATCCAGCCCATGCAGGAACCAGGCCAAGGCCCAGACCGTGCGGGAACCAGGCCCACATCCAGACCGTGCGGGAACCAGGCCCACACCCAGACCGTGCGGGAACCAAGCCCAGGCCCACACCCAGACCATGCGGGAACCAGGCCCAGGCCCGCACCCAGACCGTGTGGTAACTAGGCCAAGGCCCAGACCATGCAGGAACCAGGCCCAGGCCCAGACCGTGCAGGATCCAGGCCCAGGCCCACACCCAGACCGTGCAGGAACCAGGCCCACACCCAGACCGTGCAGGAACCAGGCCCACACCCAGACCGTGCGGGAACCAGGCCCACACCCAGACTGTGCGGGAACCAGGCCAAGGCCCAGACCGTGCGGGAACCAGGCCCACACCCAGACTGTGTGGGAATCAGGCCCACACCCAGACCGGGCTGGAACCAGGCCCATACCCAGACCGTGCGGGAACCAGGCCAAGGCCCAGACCATGCGGGAACCAGGCCCAGGCCCACACCCAGACCGTGCGGGAACCAGGCCCACATCCAGACCGTGCAGGAACCAGGCACACACCCAGACCGTGCAGGAACCAGGCCCAGGCCCACACCCAGACCATGCGGGATCCAGGCCCACACACAGCCCGTGCATGAACCAGGCCAAGGCCCAGACCCACATCCAGCCCGTGCAGGAACCAGGCCAAGGCCCAGACCGCGCGGGAACCAGGCCCACATCCAGACCGTGCGGGAACCAGGCCCACACCCAGACCGTGCGGGAACCAAGCCCAGGCCCACACCCAGACCATGCGGGAACCAGGCCCAGGCCCGCACCCAGACCGTGTGGTAACTAGGCCAAGGCCCAGACCATGCAGGAACCAGGCCCAGGCCCAGACCGTGCAGGAACCAGGCCCAGGCCCACACCCAGACCGTGCGGGAACCAGGCCCACACCCAGACCGTGTGGGAACCAGGCCCAGGCCCACACCCAGACCGTGCGGGAACCAGGCCCACACCCAGACCGTGTGGGAACCAGGCCCACACCCAGACCGTGCAGGAACCAGGCCCACACCCAGACCGTGCAGGAACCAGGCCCACACCCAGACCATGCGGGAACCAGGCCCACACCCAGACTGTGCGGGAACCAGGCCAAGGCCTAGACCGTGCGGGAACCAGGCCCACACCCAGACTGTGTGGGAATCAGGCCCACACCCAGACCGGGCTGGAACCAGGCCCATACCCAGACCGTGCGGGAACCAGGCCAAGGCCCAGACCGTGCGGGAACCAGGCCCAGGCCCACACCCAGACCGTGCGGGAACCAGGCCCACATCCAGACCGTGCAGGAACCAGGCACACACCCAGACCGTGCAGGAACCAGGCCCAGGCCCACACCCAGACCATGCGGGAACCAGGCCCACACACAGACCGTGCATGAACCAGGCCAAGGCCCAGACCATGCAAGAACCAGGCCCAGGCCCACATCCAGCCCGTGCAGGAACCAGGCCAAGGCCCAGACCGTGCGGGAACCAGGCCCACATCCAGACCGTGCGGGAACCAGGCCCACACCCAGACCGTGCGGGAACCAAGCCCAGGCCCACACCTAGACCATGCGGGAACCAGTCCCAGGCCCGCACCCAGACCGTGTGGTAACTAGGCCAAGGCCCAGACCATGCAGGAACCAGGCCCAGGCCCAGACCGTGCAGGAACCAGGCCCAGGCCCACACCCAGACCGTGCGGAAACCAGGCCCAGGCCCACACCCAGACCATGCGGGAACCAGGCCCACACCCAGACCGTGTGGGAACCAGGCCCACACCCAGACCGTGCAGGAACCAGGCCCACACCCAGACCGTGCAGGAACCAGGCCCACACCCAGACCATGCGGGAACCAGGCCCACACCCAGACTGTGCGGGAACCAGGCCAAGGCCCAGACCGTGCGGAAACCAGGCCCACACCCAGACTGTGTGGGAATCAGGCCCACACCCAGACCGGGCTGGAACCAGGCCCATACCCAGACCGTGCGGGAACCAGGCCCAGGCCCAGGCCCACACCCAGACCGTGCGGGAACCAGGCCCACATCCAGACCGTGCAGGAACCAGGCCCAGGCCCACACCCAGACCATGCGGGAACCAGGCCCACACACAGACCGTGCATGAACCAGGCCAAGGCCCAGACCATGCAAGAACCAGGCCCAGGCCCACATCCAGCCCGTGCAGGAACCAGGCCAAGGCCCAGACCGTGCAGGAACCAGGCCCAGGCCCACAGCCAGCCCGTGCAGTAACTAGGCCCACACCCAGACTGTGTGGGAACCAGGCCCAGGGACAGACCATGCTGGAACCAGGCCCAGGCCCACACACAGACTGTGCGGGAACCAGGCCCACACCCAGACCGTGTGGGAACCAGGCCCAGGCCCAGACCGTGTGGAAACCAGGCCCAGGCGCAGACTGTGCGGGAACCAGGCCTAGGCCCAGACCATGCAGGAACCAGGCCCAGGCCCAGACCATGCGGGAACGAGGCCCACACCCAGACCGTGCGGAAACCAGGCCCACACCGTGCGGGAACCAGGCCCAGGCCCAGACTGTGCGGGAACCAGGCCCACACCCAGACCGTGCAGGAACCAGGCCCACACCCAGACCGTGTGGGGCCCAGACTCAGGCCAAGACCGTGCGGGAACCCGGCCCAGGCCCAGACCATGCGGGAACCAGGCCCAGGCCCAGACCATGCAGGAACCAAGCCCAGGCTCAGACCGTGCGGGACCCAAACCCAGACCATGCAGGAACCAGGCCCAGGCCCAGACCATGCGGGAACCAAGCCCAGGCCCAGACCGTGTGGGAACCAGGCTCAGGCCCAGATTGTGTGGGGCCCAGGCTCAGGCCCAGACCGTGCGGGAACCAGGCCCACACCCAGACCATGTGGGGCCCAGGCTCAGGCCCAGACCATGCGGGAACCAGGCCCAGACCATGTGGGAACCAGGCCCAGGCCCAGACCGTGCGGGAACCAGGCCCAGGCCCAGGCCCAGACCGTGCGGGAACCAGGCCCACACCCAGACCATGTGGGGCCCAGGCTCAGGCCCAGACCATGCGGGAACCAGGCCCAGACCATGTGGGAACCAGGCCCAGGCCCAGACCGTGCGGGAACCAGGCCCAGGCCCAGGCCCAGACCGTGTGGGAACCAGGCCCACACCCAGACCGTGCGGGAACCAGGCCACACCCAGACCGTGCGGGAACCAGGCCCAGGCCCAGGCCCAGACCATGCTGGAAACAGGCCCAGGCCCAGACCATGCAGGAACCAGGCCCACACCCAGACCGTGCGGGAACCAGGGCCAGGCCCAGACCGTGCGGGAACCAGGCCCAGCCCCAGACCGTGCGGGAACCAGGCCCACACCCAGACCGTGCGGGATCCAGGCCCACACCCAGACCATGCGGGAACCAAGCCCAGGCCCAGACCGTGTGGGAACCAGGCTCAGGCCCAGATTGTGTGGGGCCCAGGCTCAGGCCCAGACCGTGCGGGAACCAGGCCCACACCCAGACCATGTGGGGCCCAGGCTCAGGCCCAGACCATGCGGGAACCAGGCCCAGACCATGTGGGAACCAGGCCCAGGCCCAGACCGTGCGGGAACCAGGCCCAGGCCCAGGCCCAGACCGTGCGGGAACCAGGCCCAGGCCCAGACCGTGCGGGAACCAGGCCCAGGCCCAGACCATGCAGGAACCAGGCCCACACCCAGACCGTGCAGGAACCAGGCCCACACCCAGACCATGCAGGAACCAGGCCCACACCCAGACCGTGCAGGAACCAGGCCCACACCCAGACCGTGCAGGAACCAGGCCCACACCCAGACCGTGCGGGAACCAGGCCAAGGCCCAGACCATGCAAGAACCAGGCCCAGGCCCACATCCAGCCCGTGCAGGAACCAGGCCAAGGCCCAGACCGTGCGGGAACCAGGCCCACATCCAGACCGTGCGGGAACCAGGCCCACACCCAGACCGTGCGGGAACCAAGCCCAGGCCCACACCTAGACCATGCGGGAACCAGGCCCAGGCTCGCACCCAGACCGTGTGGTAACTAGGCCAAGGCCCAGACCATGCAGGAACCAGGCCCAGGCCCAGACCGTGCAGGAACCAGGCCCAGGCCCACACCCAGACCGTGCGGAAACCAGGCCCAGGCCCACACCCAGACCATGCGGGAACCAGGCCCACACCCAGACCGTGTGGGAACCAGGCCCACACCCAGACCGTGCAGGAACCAGGCCCACACCCAGACCGTGCAGGAACCAGGCCCACACCCAGACCATGCGGGAACCAGGCCCACACCCAGACTGTGCGGGAACCAGGCCAAGGCCCAGACCGTGCGGAAACCAGGCCCACACCCAGACTGTGTGGGAATCAGGCCCACACCCAGACCGGGCTGGAACCAGGCCCATACCCAGACCGTGCGGGAACCAGGCCCAGGCCCAGGCCCACACCCAGACCGTGCGGGAACCAGGCCCACATCCAGACCGTGCAGGAACCAGGCCCAGGCCCACACCCAGACCATGCGGGAACCAGGCCCACACACAGACCGTGCATGAACCAGGCCAAGGCCCAGACCATGCAAGAACCAGGCCCAGGCCCACATCCAGCCCGTGCAGGAACCAGGCCAAGGCCCAGACCGTGCAGGAACCAGGCCCAGGCCCACAGCCAGCCCGTGCAGTAACTAGGCCCACACCCAGACTGTGTGGGAACCAGGCCCAGGGACAGACCATGCTGGAACCAGGCCCAGGCCCACACACAGACTGTGCGGGAACCAGGCCCACACCCAGACCGTGCGGGAACCAGGCCCAGGCCCAGACCGTGTGGAAACCAGGCCCAGGCGCAGACTGTGCGGGAACCAGGCCTAGGCCCAGACCATGCAGGAACCAGGCCCAGGCCCAGACCATGCGGGAACGAGGCCCACACCCAGACCGTGCGGAAACCAGGCCCACACCGTGCGGGAACCAGGCCCAGGCCCAGACTGTGCGGGAACCAGGCCCACACCCAGACCGTGCAGGAACCAGGCCCACACCCAGACCGTGTGGGGCCCAGACTCAGGCCAAGACCGTGCGGGAACCCGGCCCAGGCCCAGACCATGCGGGAACCAGGCCCAGGCCCAGACCATGCAGGAACCAAGCCCAGGCTCAGACCGTGCGGGACCCAGACCCAGACCATGCAGGAACCAGGCCCAGGCCCAGACCATGCGGGAACCAAGCCCAGGCCCAGACCGTGTGGGAACCAGGCTCAGGCCCAGATTGTGTGGGGCCCAGGCTCAGGCCCAGACCGTGCGGGAACCAGGCCCACACCCAGACCATGTGGGGCCCAGGCTCAGGCCCAGACCATGCGGGAACCAGGCCCAGACCATGTGGGAACCAGGCCCAGGCCCAGACCGTGCGGGAACCAGGCCCAGGCACAGGCCCAGACCGTGCGGGAACCAGGCCCACACCCAGACCATGTGGGGCCCAGGCTCAGGCCCAGACCATGCGGGAACCAGGCCCAGACCATGTGGGAACCAGGCCCAGGCCCAGACCGTGCGGGAACCAGGCCCAGGCCCAGACCGTGTGGGAACCAGGCCCACACCCAGACCGTGCGGGAACCAGGCCACACCCAGACCGTGCGGGAACCAGGCCCAGGCCCAGGCCCAGACCATGCTGGAAACAGGCCCAGGCCCAGACCATGCTGGAAACAGGCCCAGGCCCAGACCATGCAGGAACCAGGCCCACACCCAGACCGTGCGGGAACCAGGGCCAGGCCCAGACCGTGCGGGAACCAGGCCCAGCCCCAGACCGTGCGGGAACCAGGCCCACACCCAGACCGTGCGGGATCCAGGCCCACACCCAGACCATGCGGGAACCAAGCCCAGGCCCAGACCGTGTGGGAACCAGGCTCAGGCCCAGATTGTGTGGGGCCCAGGCTCAGGCCCAGACCGTGCGGGAACCAGGCCCACACCCAGACCATGTGGGGCCCAGGCTCAGGCCCAGACCATGCGGGAACCAGGCCCAGACCATGTGGGAACCAGGCCCAGGCCCAGACCGTGCGGGAACCAGGCCCAGGCCCAGGCCCAGACCGTGCGGGAACCAGGCCCAGGCCCAGACCGTGCGGGAACCAGGCCCAGGCCCAGACCATGCAGGAACCAGGCCCACACCCAGACCGTGCAGGAACCAGGCCCACACCCAGACCATGCAGGAACCAGGCCCACACCCAGACCGTGCAGGAACCAGGCCCACACCCAGACCGTGCAGGAACCAGGCCCACACCCAGACCGTGCGGGAACCAGGCCACACCCAGACCGTGCGGGAACCAGGCCCAGGCCCAGACCGTGCGGGAACCAGGCCCACACCCAGACCATGCAGGAACCAAGCCCAGGCTCAGACCGTGCGGGACCCAGACCCAGACCATGCAGGAACCAGGCCCAGGCCCAGACCATGCGGGAACCAAGCCCAGGCCCAGACCGTGTGGGAACCAGGCTCAGGCCCAGATTGTGTGGGGCCCAGGCTCAGGCCCAGACCGTGCGGGAACCAGGCCCACACCCAGACCATGTGGGGCCCAGGCTCAGGCCCAGACCATGCGGGAACCAGGCCCAGACCATGTGGGAACCAGGCCCAGGCCCAGACCGTGCGGGAACCAGGCCCAGGCCCAGGCCCAGACCGTGCGGGAACCAGGCCCACACCCAGACCATGTGGGGCCCAGGCTCAGGCCCAGACCATGCGGGAACCAGGCCCAGACCATGTGGGAACCAGGCCCAGGCCCAGACCGTGCGGGAACCAGGCCCAGGCCCAGGCCCAGACCGTGTGGGAACCAGGCCCACACCCAGACCGTGCGGGAACCAGGCCACACCCAGACCGTGCGGGAACCAGGCCCAGGCCCAGGCCCAGACCATGCTGGAAACAGGCCCAGGCCCAGACCATGCAGGAACCAGGCCCACACCCAGACCGTGCGGGAACCAGGGCCAGGCCCAGACCGTGCGGGAACCAGGCCCAGCCCCAGACCGTGCGGGAACCAGGCCCACACCCAGACCGTGCGGGATCCAGGCCCACACCCAGACCATGCGGGAACCAAGCCCAGGCCCAGACCGTGTGGGAACCAGGCTCAGGCCCAGACTGTGTGGGGCCCAGGCTCAGGCCCAGACCGTGCGGGAACCAGGCCCACACCCAGACCATGTGGGGCCCAGGCTCAGGCCCAGACCATGCGGGAACCAGGCCCAGACCATGTGGGAACCAGGCCCAGGCCCAGACCGTGCGGGAACCAGGCCCAGGCCCAGGCCCAGACCGTGCGGGAACCAGGCCCAGGCCCAGACCGTGCGGGAACCAGGCCCAGGCCCAGACCATGCAGGAACCAGGCCCACACCCAGACCGTGCAGGAACCAGGCCCACACCCAGACCATGCAGGAACCAGGCCCACACCCAGACCGTGCAGGAACCAGGCCCACACCCAGACCGTGCAGGAACCAGGCCCACACCCAGACCGTGTGGGAACCAGGCCACACCCAGACCGTGCGGGAACCAGGCCCAGGCCCAGACCGTGCGGGAACCAGGCCCACACCCAGACCGTGCGGGAACCAGGCCCACACCCAGACCGTGCAGGAACCAGGCCACACCCAGACCGTGCAGGAACCAGGCCCACACCCAGACCGTGCAGGAACCAGGCCCACACCCAGACCGTGCGAGAACCAGGCCCACACCCAGACCGTGCAGGAACCAGGCCACACCCAGACCGTGCAGGAACCAGGCCCACACCCAGACCGTGCAGGAACCAGGCCCACACCCAGACCGTGCGGGAACCAGGCCCACACCCAGACCGTGTGGGAACCAGGCCCACACCCAGACCGTGCGGGAACCAGGCCACACCCAGACCGTGCGGGAACCAGGCCCAGGCCCAGGCCCAGGCCCAGACCATGCTGGAAACAGGCCCAGGCCCAGACCATGCAGGAACCAGGCCCACACCCAGACCGTGCGGGAACCAGGGCCAGGCCCAGACCGTGCGGGAACCAGGCCCAGCCCCAGACCGTGCGGGAACCAGGCCCACACCCAGACCGTGCGGGAACCAGGCCCACACCCAGACCATGCGGGAACCAAGCCCAGGCCCAGACCGTGTGGGAACCAGGCCCAGGCCCAGACTGTGCGGGAACCAGGCCTAGGCCCAGACCGTGCAGGAACCAGGCCCAGGCCCAGACCATGCGGGAACCAGGCCCACACCCAGACCATGCGGAAACCAGGCCCACACCGTGCGGGAACCAGGCCCAGGCCCAGACTGTGCGGGAACCAGGCCCACACTCAGACCGTGCGGGGCCCAGACTCAGGCCAAGACCGTGCGGGAACCAGGCCCAGGCCCAGACCATGCGGGACCCAGACCCAGACCATGCAGGAACCAGGCCCAGGCCCAGACCATGCGGGGACCATGCCCACACCCAGACCCAGACCGTGCGGGAACCAGGCTCAGGCCCAGACTGTGTGGGGCCCAGGCTCAGGCCCAGACCGTGCGGGAACCAGGCCCACACCCAGACCATGTGGGGCCCAGGCTCAGGCCCAGACCATGCGGGAACCAGGCCCAGACCATGTGGGAACCAGGCCCAGGCCCAGACCGTGCGGGAACCAGGCCCAGGCCCAGACCGTGCGGGAACCAGGCCCAGGCCCAGGCCCAGACCGTGCGGGAACCAGGCCCAGGCCCAGACCATGCGGGAACCAGGCCCAGGCCCAGACCGTGCAGGAACCAGGCCCATACCCAGACCGTGCAGGAAGCAGGCCCACACCCAGACCATGCAGGAACCAGGCCCACACCCAGACCGTGCAGGAACCAGGCCCACACCCAGACCGTGCAGGAACCAGGCCCACACCCAGACCGTGCGGGAACCAGGCCACACCCAGACTGTGTGGGAACCAGGCCCAGGCCCAGACCATGCGGGAACCAGGCCCATACCCAGACCGTGCGGGAACCAGGCCCACACCCAGACCGTGCAGGAACCAGGCCACACCCAGACCGTGCAGGAACCAGGCCCACACCCAGACCGTGCAGGAACCATGCCCACACCCAGACCGTGCGGGAACCAGGCCCACACCCAGACCGTGTGGGAACCAGGCCCACACCCAGACCGTGCGGGAACCAGGCCACACCCAGACCGTGCGGGAACCAGGCCCAGGCCCAGACCATGCTGGAACCAGGCCCAGGCCCAGACCATGCAGGAACCAGGCCCAGGCCGTTCGGGAACCAGGCCCAGGCCCAGACCGTGCGGGAACCAGGCCCAGACCGTGCGGGAACCCGGCCCAGGCCCAGACCATGCGGGAACCAGGCCCAGGCCCAGACCATGCAGGAACCAAGCCCAGGCTCAGACCGTGCGGGACCCAGACCCAGACCATGCAGGAACCAGGCCCAGGCCCAGACCATGCGGGGACCATGCCCACACCCAGACCCAGACCGTGCGGGAACCAGGCTCAGGCCCAGATTGTGTGGGGCCCAGGCTCAGGCCCAGACCGTGCGGGAACCAGGCCCACACCCAGACCATGTGGGGCCCAGGCTCAGGCCCAGACCATGCGGGAACCAGGCCCAGACCATGTGGGAACCAGGCCCAGGCCCAGACCGTGCGGGAACCAGGCCCAGGCCCAGGCCCAGACCGTGCGGGAACCAGGCCCAGGCCCAGACCGTGCGGGAACCAGGCCCAGGCCCAGACCATGCAGGAACCAGGCCCACACCCAGACCGTGCAGGAACCAGGCCCACACCCAGACCATGCAGGAACCAGGCCCACACCCAGACCGTGCAGGAACCAGGCCCACACCCAGACCGTGCAGGAACCAGGCCCACACCCAGACCGTGCGGGAACCAGGCCACACCCAGACCGTGCGGGAACCAGGCCCAGGCCCAGACCGTGCGGGAACCAGGCCCACACCCAGACCGTGCGGGAACCAGGCCCACACCCAGACCGTGCAGGAACCAGGCCACACCCAGACCGTGCAGGAACCAGGCCCACACCCAGACCGTGCAGGAACCAGGCCCACACCCAGACCGTGCGAGAACCAGGCCCACACCCAGACCGTGCAGGAACCAGGCCACACCCAGACCGTGCAGGAACCAGGCCCACACCCAGACCGTGCAGGAACCAGGCCCACACCCAGACCGTGCGGGAACCAGGCCCACACCCAGACCGTGTGGGAACCAGGCCCACACCCAGACCGTGCGGGAACCAGGCCACACCCAGACCGTGCGGGAACCAGGCCCAGGCCCAGGCCCAGACCATGCTGGAAACAGGCCCAGGCCCAGACCATGCAGGAACCAGGCCCACACCCAGACCGTGCGGGAACCAGGGCCAGGCCCAGACCGTGCGGGAACCAGGCCCAGCCCCAGACCGTGCGGGAACCAGGCCCACACCCAGACCGTGCGGGATCCAGGCCCACACCCAGACCATGCGGGAACCAAGCCCAGGCCCAGACCGTGTGGGAACCAGGCCCAGGCCCAGACTGTGCGGGAACCAGGCCTAGGCCCAGACCGTGCAGGAACCAGGCCCAGGCCCAGACCATGCGGGAACCAGGCCCACACCCAGACCATGCGGAAACCAGGCCCACACCGTGCGGGAACCAGGCCCAGGCCCAGACTGTGCGGGAACCAGGCCCACACTCAGACCGTGCGGGGCCCAGACTCAGGCCAAGACCGTGCGGGAACCAGGCCCAGGCCCAGACCATGCGGGACCCAGACCCAGACCATGCAGGAACCAGGCCCAGGCCCAGACCATGCGGGGACCATGCCCACACCCAGACCCAGACCGTGCGGGAACCAGGCTCAGGCCCAGACTGTGTGGGGCCCAGGCTCAGGCCCAGACCGTGCGGGAACCAGGCCCACACCCAGACCATGTGGGGCCCAGGCTCAGGCCCAGACCATGCGGGAACCAGGCCCAGACCATGTGGGAACCAGGCCCAGGCCCAGACCGTGCGGGAACCAGGCCCAGGCCCAGACCGTGCGGGAACCAGGCCCAGGCCCAGGCCCAGACCGTGCGGGAACCAGGCCCAGGCCCAGACCATGCGGGAACCAGGCCCAGGCCCAGACCGTGCAGGAACCAGGCCCATACCCAGACCGTGCAGGAAGCAGGCCCACACCCAGACCATGCAGGAACCAGGCCCACACCCAGACCGTGCAGGAACCAGGCCCACACCCAGACCGTGCAGGAACCAGGCCCACACCCAGACCGTGCGGGAACCAGGCCACACCCAGACTGTGTGGGAACCAGGCCCAGGCCCAGACCATGCGGGAACCAGGCCCATACCCAGACCGTGCGGGAACCAGGCCCACACCCAGACCGTGCAGGAACCAGGCCACACCCAGACCGTGCAGGAACCAGGCCCACACCCAGACCGTGCAGGAACCATGCCCACACCCAGACCGTGCGGGAACCAGGCCCACACCCAGACCGTGTGGGAACCAGGCCCACACCCAGACCGTGCGGGAACCAGGCCACACCCAGACCGTGCGGGAACCAGGCCCAGGCCCAGACCATGCTGGAACCAGGCCCAGGCCCAGACCATGCAGGAACCAGGCCCAGGCCGTTCGGGAACCAGGCCCAGGCCCAGACCGTGCGGGAACCAGGCCCAGACCGTGCGGGAACCAGGCCCAGGCCCAGACCATGCTGGAACCAGTCCCAGGCCCAGACCATGCTGGAACCAGTCCCAGGCCCAGACCGTGCGGGAACCAGGCCCAGACCCAGACCATGCGGTGCAATCAGATCATAACCAGAACATTGAGCTCGTCTCATGGACCCAGAATTATCTGTTTTAAATTAGAAAAAAATCTATATTGCATTTCTTTATTGGAATTTTAATTAGGCCTAGTGTTTAAATGTAGTCTGGTTTCTATTACTGGTTGATTAAAACAGGATAACTCTGTCTTTGTGTGCATGTATGTGTTAGTGTTTGTTTGTTTGTGTGTGTATAATTGTGTGTTTGCATGTATGTTTATATATTTGTGTGTATCTGTGTGCGTGTGCGTTTGCAATTAATACACGCTTTATTAGATTTGAGGCAGTAAACAATGGCCTTCTCTCAGGCGTCAATCTGGGGTCTGAATGCAATTAAGTCAACTCTTATTTACTAGGCTTGATAAAGTTGTTTTCATTTGTGGATTCCATTTGTGTTTGAACTACAACTGTAGGAAGTGACTCAGAGTGCCTCAGTCTTGATTTATTCGGAAGAATACCTTTCTTATCTTATCTTATGCTAGCTTGGACTTCAATAACATTCACATTTATGCAGCACGTTTTACACAGAAAAATGTTCCAAGGTGCTTCACAGGGGCATAATCACAATTAAATGGACACCGATTCAGAGAGGGCGTTATTAGAAGGGTTGACTACAAGCTTGGTCAAAGAGGTAAGTTTTAAGGAGAGAGAGGTAGAAAGGCAGAGGGGTTTCACAGAATCATAGAATCATACAGCACAGAAGGAGGCTGTTCGGCCCACCGTGCCTGCGCCGGCTCTTTGAAAGAGCTGTCCAATTAGTCCCACTCCCCCGCTCTTTCCCCAAAGCCCTGCACATTTTTCCTTTTCAAGTATTCATTGAATTTCCATTTGAAAGATATTATTGAATCTGCCTTCACCACCCTTTCAGGCAGTGCATTCCAGATCACAACTCACTGTGAAAAGAACATTTCTCCTCATCGCTCCTCTGCCTCTACTTATAAAGCCAATGATCCCGTATGCCTTATCTACCTGTCCTGCCACCTTCAAAGATTTTTGTATGTGAACCCCCAGGTCTCGCTGTTCCTGCACCCCCTTTATAATTGAACTATTTAGTGGTATATTGCCTCTCCTCGTTCTTCCTTGTGTAGGGAAGAAAATCTAGAGCGTAGAGCCTGGGCAGCTGCAGGCTAGTCTGCCCATGGTGGGGCAATAGGAGAAGGATGCACAAAAGGCCGTCTTATTCCAGCTCATACCCCACTGGTGGAAGGACTCACTGCCCAGATCATCTATATATAAGGATAAGTTATGGCCCAAGGATGTGGACTTTTGAAGAGAGCATGAATATAGAGTATTTGGAAGTACGTCAATTGTAACACACGTCGTAACTAGAATAATGAAGTTTGAGTTTATCATTTAACTCCACAACAGATAACATTTTAAGCTCATTTTTTGTTAATGATACTTTTTCAAATACATATACTCTCTGATTTCTCTGTGTGTCTCTCTGTCTGTGTGTATGTCTGTGTGTGTTGAGGTGTGAGTGTGTCACTGTGTGTGTCTCTGTGTGTGTGTGTGTGTCTGTGTGTTGAGTAGTCTGGGTGTGTGTTTTGTGGGTGTGTGTCTGGCTGTGTGTCTGGGTGCATGTCTGGGCGTGTGTGTGGGTGCATGTCTGGGTGTGTATGTGAGTATGTGTGGGTGTGTGTCTGGGTGTGTGTCTGGGTGCATGTCTGGGTGTGTGTGTCTGAGTGTGTGTCTGGGTGTGTGTGTGAGTGCGTGTTTGGGTGTGTGAGTCTGTGAGTGTGTGTCTGGGTATGTGAGTGTGTGTCTGGGTGTGTGTGGGTGTGGGTGTGGATGTGTGTGTGTGGGTGTGGGTGTGTGTCTGGGCGTGTGTGTGGGTATGTGAGTGTGTGTCTGTGTGACTGGGTGTGTTTGTGGGTGCGTGTCTGGGTGTGTGTGTCTGGTTGTGTCTGGGTGTGTGTCTGGGTGTGTGTGTGGATGCGTGTCTGGGTGTGTGTGTCTGGGTGTGTGTGGGTGCGTGTCTGGGTGTGTGTGTGGGTGCGTGTTTGGGTGAGTGAGTCTGTGAGTGTGTGTCTGGGTGTGTGTGTGGGTGTGGGTGTGGGTGTGTGTGTGTGTGTATGTGAGTGTGTGTCTGTGTCTGTGTGTCTGGGTGTGTGTGTGGGTGCATCTATATCTGTGTGTCTGGGTGTGTTGCACTGTCTGATGACAAACTTTGTGTATTGGTGATTGTTGTGGTTTTGTGCTTTTTGTATTTATAATAAATATAATAAATTTGAGCCTTTGGGATATTAAACCCTTCTCGACCCACACACTTTCTTTTCACATTAAGCATCAAATAAACATTGAACATGATATTAATAAAAGTGTGTAAAGATTGTTTGCTTTGTGTGAAGGTGAAGCCGTGGATTTGCTCAGAGTGAGTTTGGAGACTGTGCACAGGCCCCGATATTAATGGGGAGCCTGGTATTAGGCGATGAACCCAGCAAGGTTGGGGACGTGGGGGCTCTGCCAATCTTAACGGCAAGGTCCCAGTTAAATAAATATTTCCAGAGTCCCGCCCAACACGTAGCCAGATTGGCTGCCTGGCGGGCTGGAGTGGGTATCTGGTGGCAGGAGGCCGCAGCCTGGGACCCGTGTGGACGGGCCCCAACGATTAGTGCGGGGAAGATTCCCTAGCTTCATGACAGGAGGGGTGGGCCGAGGTTTCCTATTGCAGAGCGATCAGGGAGAGGTACAAATACTTCTTGAGGAACCTGGGGGGAGCGTCCTTGCCCCTTCTGGCCCACAAGGAGCTCAAAGACAGGCAAAGTTGCAAAATTTACCTGGGCCTCTTCTGGCCAGTTGGCTCCTCCCGCCGTCTTACTGTAGCTGGGTGGCAGGGAGTGTGGGTCTGTGTTACTGTTGCTGGGCAGCAGGGAGTGCGGGTCTGTGTTACTGTTGCTGGGTGGCAGGGAGTGCGGGTCTTTCTTACTGTTGCTGGGCAGCAGGGAGTGTGGGTCTGTCTTACTGTTGCTGGGCAGCAGGGAGTGTGGGTCTGTGTCCCTGTTGCTGGGCAGCAGGGAGTGCGGGTCTGTGTCTCTGTTGCTGGGTGGCAGGGAGTGCGGGTCTTTCTTACTGTTGCTGGGCAGCAGGGAGTGTGGGTCTGTCTTACTGTTGCTGGGCAGCAGGGAGTGTGGGTCTGTGTCCCTGTTGCTGGGCAGCAGGGAGTGCGGGTCTGTGTTACTGTTGCTGGGCAGCAGGGAGTGCGGGTCTGTGTCACTGTTGCTGGGCAGCAGGGAGTGCGGGTCTGTGTCCCTGTTGCTGAGCAGCAGGGAGTGCGGGTCTGTGTCCCTGTTGCTGAGCAGCAGAGAGTGCGGGTCTGTGTTACTGTTGCTGGGCAGCAGAGAGTGCGGGTCTGTGTTACTGTTGCTGGGTGGCAGAGAGTGCGGGTCTGTGTTACTGTTGCTGGGTGGCAGGGAGTGCGGGTCTGTGTTACTGTTGCTGGGCAGCAGGGAGTGCGGGTCTGTGTCTCTGTAGCTGGGCAGCAGAGAGTGCGGGTCTGTGTCCCTGTTGCTGGGTGGCAGGGAGTGCGGGTCTGTGTTACTGTTGCTGGGCAGCAGGGAGTGCGGGTCTGTGTCACTGTTGCTGGGTGGCAGGGAGTGCGGGTCTGTGTCCCTGTTGCTGGGTGGCAGGGAGTGCGGGTCTGTGTCACTGTTGCTGGGTGGCAGGGAGTGCGGGTCTGTGTTACTGTTGCTGGGCAGCAGGGAGTGCGGGTCTGTGTCACTGTTGCTGGGCAGCAGGGAGTGCGGGTCTGTGTCCCTGTTGCTGGGCAGCAGGGAGTGCGGGTCTGTGTTACTGTAGCTGGGCAGCAGGGAGTGCGGGTCTGTGTTACTGTTGCTGGGCGGCAGGGAGTGCGGGTCTGTGTTACTGTTGCTGGGCAGCAGGGAGTGCGGGTCTGTGTTACTGTTGCTGGGCGGCAGGGAGTGCGGGTCTGTCCTTGCGTGGACCTTAAAATTACAGTGTGGCGCCAATGACATCATTGAGCCCCGCCTACTTTTAGCGGGAGCCTTATCCAGGGCCTGAGTTACCGTGAGAGGGAGCAGAGGAGATTTACTAGAATGGTACCAGGAATGGGGAACTTCAGTTATGTGGAGAGACTGGAGGAGCTGGGGTTGTTCCCCTTAGAGCAAAGAAGGTTAAGGGGAGATTTAATAGAGGTGTTCAAAATCATTAACGGTTTTGATAGAGTAAATAAGGAGAAAGTGTTTCCAGTGGCAGAAGGGTCAGTAACCAGAGGACACAGATTTAAGATGATTGACAAAAGAACCAGAGGCGACATGAGGAACCATTTTTTTACACAGCGAGTTGTTGTGATCTGGAATGCGCTGCCTGAAAGGGCGGTGGAACCAGATTCAATAGTAACTTTCAAAAGGGAATTAGATAAATACTTTAGAGGGGTAAATTTGCAGGGCTTTGGGGAAAGAGCGGGGGGAGTGGGATCAATTGGATAACTCCACCAAAGAGCCGCCACAGGCACGATGGGCTGAATGGCCTCCTTCCGTGCTGTATCATTCATTGATTCGACGTTGGCCAGGAGCGCGGTGGCTTGTAGGCGGAAGCTCGATTTTAGGATTTGAACCCCTCGCCGGACCCGCTACATACACCCACTAACAGACTGGAGAGGGAGCGGTGCAGATTCCGTCCGACTCTGACAGAGGTCTTTCTAAATCTGTGGAAACAGTGGTCATCAGGCTATGGATGATGTGATAGTGACATGCTTGTCATTGCTTTGCACAGTTTCAGTCCCACATTTCAGGTATGACAGCAGTTAAAGAAAGACTTGCCTTTATCCAGCGCCATTCGCCACCTCAGGACATCCCAAAGCACTTTACAGCAAATGAAGGACTTTTGAAACGTGGTCAGTGTGTTGTAATGTAGGAAACGTGGCAACCAATTTGCGCACAGCAATCTCCCACAAACACCACCGACCAGATAATCTGTTTTCGTGATGTTGGTTGAGGGATAAATATTGGCCAGGAGAATTCCCCCAGCTCTTTATCTAAATAATGCCATGGGATCTTTTAGGTCCACCTAAGAGTGTAGACGGGGCCCCGGTTTAATGTCTCATTTGAAAGACGGCACCTCCCTCAGTTCAGTACTGAAGTGTCAGCGTGGGTTATGTGCTCCAGTCTATGGAGTGGGGCTCGAACCCACAACCTTCTGACTCGGGCAAGAGTGCTGCCACTGAACCAACACTTTGCCCGAGTTTTGCTCACCTGTTCCAATATCTCCTTATGTGGCTCGGTGTCAAATTGTGTCTGACAATCGCTCCTGTGAAGCGCCTTGGGCTGTTTTACTACGTTAAAGGCGCTATATAAATGCAAGTGGTTGTTTAAATTCAACAAGCATATTCACAGGGAAAAACAGACATAAATACTTATTTTACTTTCCCTTCTCCCCTAACACACCATTCTTTGGCCAAGAGGACAGGTAATTGACCTGCTGTCAGATCCCTTCACAAGCATCGCTCTCGATTCTGGCACTGGGATGGCCAGGTGTTTGGGTCCCTCCCTGTCGGAATGTGGCAGGCGTGTGTGACAGTGCCGGCCCCAGCAGCAGCAGCAGCAGGTGGGGAACTCACCGGTTAGAGAGTGGCCCAATCTGCTTTCTACTCTTGTGTGGCATAATGCAAGCTCTGATAATGAAACTTTAAACGAAATCCCAACTCTCGGCATTCCAAGGCCAGTTGGATGAAAGTAATTCAGTTGTTTAAAACACTCTGTCACAGAGTGAGTGATTGCAGTATTATGACAGCTGGAATCTCACCATTGAAGGCAGTCAGTGTCGACACAGTTGAACTCCACTTAAAGATCATTCAACTAATTAGACTGTTTTATACTCATGGCCCTTGTTGCCAATCCAGACCATCTGATCTCAATTAGGTCTGGAAAAACCCACAGCACAGTCCAGCAAGAATCAAAAACTACATTTCCTAAAATAAAAAGCAAACATTGTGGATTGTTTTTTTACAGATATGTCACATTTGGAGTTTGGTTGTGATTTGGAGTCTGTGATTGAAGAGGATTGAAGAGAGCCCCTTCACTCCTTGTCAGGCTGGCTCTGATGGCTTTAAACACGTTGATGTCCACCTGGGTGGCCAGTACTGCAGGCTGGCAGCTGAGGTGGTGCTGACATTTGACAGGCATGTGGTGCCCTAGCGGTGTGGTTGGTAGTGTCCTGAGGGGAGCAGTCTGTGCTTCTCAGAGGGGCAGCTCTGGTGCGCATTGGGTAAAGGGTGGGCACAGCTTGTGTGCATCTTAGTGGAATTGTAAACACAAAGGCATCAATTCCACCAAAATCACCAGCTGGCTCTCTCGCTGACTGATAAAATGGGAATTAGAATGTGATTAAATTTGTTGGCACAGATTTTCCTGGAATGACGAGATGGTCAGTTACTCTGTTTAACGTCTCGATCTTCAAGAATAACGGCCAATCGGAGAGCTCAGAAACGGTTCAACAAATGCCGGCATGAATCAACTCATTCAGCAGATCGATAATCGGAATGTCAAATCCTTTCACTGTGCTGAACATCATCAGTTGTAGAAAAGTGTTGCATTCCGGACACTCAGCTGCTCGATTCTGTTTTCAGGAGCATTCTAAGTTACAGATTTATTTTTTTCCCTATTTATTTAGAAGATGGCATTAGTAATTTAACCGACCTAAAATGTTGCCCTCACTTCCCTCAGTGTACTGAAGAGCCCAACACTGTGCAAACTGCCCGGCACCAAACCCTGGTGGGCTGGGGGGTGGGGGGGAGGGAGACGGAGGCCACAAGGGGCCGAGGTACGTATCGTTTTCATATTAGTCAGGATTCCTTGTGGGCCAAAAGGAGCAGAAGTCCATGGGGCCTCGCAAGGCATCCTTGGACCTCCCCAGCCCTGGCCTACCCTCCCCTCCCACCACCGACTGCACTTTGGAGACCCCCCCCCACCTACCACTAACCTTATCCAGAGCTCCGTTCTGTTGGGTCCCTGGTGGCAGTGACCTCCCACCTGATTGTCTGCTCTCGCCTGCCAGCTCTGATCGCACTCCTGCTGGTTTCGGGTGGGAGCCAGTGCAGACATATTTGCATGAGGCCAGGAGTTAAAATAAGAATATAAGAAATAGGAGCAGGAGTAGGCCATTTGGTCCTTTGAGCCTGCTCCGCCATTCAATAAGATCATGCTTGATTTCGACCTCAACTCCATGTTCCTGCCCGATCCCCATATCCCTTGAATCCCTCAGAGTCCAAAAATGTATCGATCTCAGCCTTGAATATACTCAACGACTGAGCATCCACAGCCCTTTGGGGTAGAGAATTCCAAAGATTCACAACCCTCTGAGTGAAGAAATTTCTCCTCATCTCAGTCTTAAATGGCCGACCCCTTATCCCGAGACTATGCTCCCTAGTTCTCGACTCTCCAGCCAGCGGAAAAAACCTCTCAGCATCTACCCTGTCAAGCCCTCTCAGAATCTTATATGTTTCAATGAGATCACCTCTCATTCTTCTGAACTCCAGAGAGTATAGGCCCATTCTACACAATCTCTCCTCATAGGACAACCCTCTCATCCCAGGAAACAGTCGAGTGAAACTTCGTTGCACCACCTCTAAGAGAAGTATACCCTTCCCCAGGTAACAAAACCAAAACTGTGCACAGTACTCCAGGTGTGGTCTCACCAAAGCCCTGTACAATTGCAGCAAGACAACATTACTCTTGTACTCCAACCCTCTTGCGATAGAGGCCAACATACCCTTTGCCTTCCTAATTGCTTGCTGTACCTGTATGTTAACTTTCCGTGTTTCGTGTACAAGGATACTCAAATCCCTTGGAACACCAACATTTAATAGTTTCTTCCTACCAAAGTGAATAACCTCACATTTCCCCACATTATATCTGCCACCTTATTTCCCACTCACTTAAATAGTCTTTATCCTTTTGCAGACTGTTTGTGTCCTCCTCACAGCTTACTTTCCTACCTAGCTTTGCATCATCAGCAAACCTGGATACATTACACTCAGTCCCTTCATCTAAGTCATTAATAAAGATTGTAAATAGCTGAGGCCCCAGCACTGATCCTTGCGGCATCCCGCTTGCCAACCTAAAAATGACCCGTTTATTCCTACTCTCTGTTTCTGTCCTTTAACCAATCTCTATCCATGCTAATATATTACACCCAACCCCATGAGTCCTTATCTTGTGTAACCACTTTTTGTGTGGCACTTTAATGAAAGCCTTTTGAAAATCAAAATATACTACATCCACTGGTTCCCCTTTGTCTACCCTTCCATTTACATACTCAAAAAACTCAAAAAGATTTGTCAAACATGATTTCCCTTTCATAAAACCATATTGACTGCCTAATCATATTTTGATTTACTAAGTGCCCTGTTACCACTTCCTTAATAGTGGACTCCAGCATTTTCCCGACGACTGATGTTAAGTTAACTGGCCTGTAGTTCCCCGTTTTCTCTCTCCCTTCCTTCTTGAATAGCAGTGTTTACATTTGTTACCTTCCAATCCACTGGGACCATTCTAAAATCTAGGGAATTTTGGAAGATTACAACCAATGCATCTACCATCTCTGCAACTACCTCTTTTAGAACCCTAGGCTGTAGGCCATCAGGTCATGGGGATTTCTCGGCTTTAATCCCAATAATTTCTCCAGTACTATTTCTTTTCTAATACTAATTTCTTTAAGTTCCTCACTCTCATTAACCCCTTGGTTCTTCACTATTTCTGGTATGTTTTTTGTGTTTTCTACTGTGAAGACAGATACAAAATATTTGTTTAAAGTCTCTGCCATTTCCTTATTCCCCATTATAATTTCTCCTGTCTCAGCCTCTAAGGGACCCACGTTTACTTTCACTATACTCTTCCTTTTTACATACTTGTAGAAGCTCTTACAATCTGTTTTTATATTTCTGGCTAGTTTACTCTCATGTTCTATTTTCTCCCTCTATATCAATTTTTTGGTCATCCTTTACTGGTTTCTAAAACTTTCCCATTCCTCAGGCTTACTACTCTTCTTGGCAACATTATAAGCCTCTTCTTTTATTTTAATACTATCTTTAACTTCTTTGGTTAGCCATGGATGGATCATTTTTCCCATGAAGTTTTTATTTCTCAATGGAATGTATATTCGTTGAGAATTATGAAATATTTCTTTAAATGTTCGCCATTGCTTATCTACCGTCATACCATTTAATCTAATTTTCCGATCTACCTTAGCCAACTCGCCCCATCTACCTATGTAATTGGCTTTATTTAAGTTTAATTCTCTGGTGTCAGATTTAAGTATGTCACTCTTGAACTCGATGTGAAATTCTATCATATTAAGATCACTCTTCCCCGGAGGATCCCGTACTATGAGATTACTAAATAACCCTGTCTCACTACACAAGACAAGATCTAAAAGAACCTGTTCCCTGGTTGGTTCCATGACGTATTGTTCTAGGAAACTATCTCGAATGCATTCCATGAACTTGTCCTCCAAACTGCTTTTGTCAATTTGATTTGTCCAGTCTATATGAAGATTAAAGTCCCCCATGATTATTGCATTACCCTTGTTACAAACTCCTCTTATTTCTTGATTAATACTCTGTCTAACAGTATAGCTACTATTAGGGGGCCTATAAGCTACTCCTACCTGTGTTTTCTGCCCCATATTATTTCTTATCATAACCCATACTGATTCTACTTCCTGATCTTCTGAGCCAAGATCCTTCCCCACGACTGTTCTTATGTCATTATTTATTATCAGGACCACCCAACTCTTTTTCCTACATTACAACAGTGACTACACTTCAAAAGTACTGCATTGGCTATAAAGCACTTTGGGACGTCCTGAGGTCATGAAAGACACTATATAAATGCAAGTCTTTCTTTTCTTTTTCCATTTTGTCTGTCTTTTCGAAATGTCCAGTAAACTGGAATATTTAGTTCCCAACTTTGGTCACCATGCAACCACGTCTCTGTACTGGCTATTAGATCAAACCCATTTATCTCTATTTGTGCCATTAATTTGTTTATCTTGTTATGAATGCCATGTGCATTCAGATACAGTGGGGTAAAAATTCACTTGGTTGCGCCACCCGTTAGCGCCTTAAGAGGGCGCTAATGGGGCGCAAAGCCGCTAACGCCCGGGCGCAGCGATGTTTGCGCCGCTCGAGAACTTGAGATTGTGCGGCAGCGCTAAAACTTACCGCTGCGACCACCTGCGCGCGCAGATTGTGACGTCATTCCATGGTGCAATGCCCTTGGGGCGCCCCGTAGCGGAAATTGAGTGGCGCCCCCTGCCTTACCGCCTGGCGCTTCCAACGACCAGAAGACTGGAACGCTATCAATCGCTGTGGGGCTGGGGGGGCGCTATTTAAAGGGGGCCTCTTCCTGTCTTTTATTGTTGGTGGCATTTTTGAACTACGCATTCTGAGAGAGAGAGAGGGAGAGACTTCTGGAGAGATTCAACGTTGTGTGAAGGAGTTTTGGGTACTGAGCAGCACTTTGCAGGTTCATTTTGATTTGCCATTCCTTGTATCGATTTAGCAGAGACCGTGGGAGCTGCACTCTGAGCTCTTTGCCTGGTGCTCTCCATTGTTCTTTCCAGCACATTTGATGTGCAAGTCTCTCCAGGCCGAGATTCAAGGCAGCAATGAACAGGATGTGGATGGAAAGCAAGATTAACCATCCCCTTTAAGAACTGCCATTGTGTGTGTGTTCCATTGCTGACTGACATTACATGAGCTTCGCCAGCGCTCCGAGTTAGCGCCTCACTGCTCGGCCTTTGCGCCTTAAGAGAGGTGTGCAGCGCCTGCTTTAGCGCTCCACTCACCTCCCGGGGCGGTAAAAGTGAAGTTTCCCGTCAGTGCCGATAATTAGCGCCAGGCGCTAATATTTGCGTCCGGACGATATTTGCGCCCCAAATGGGGCGCGACCTAATTTCTACCCCAGTGTCTTTAATTTTAACTTTTAACTTTTTTTTAATTTGACCTTATTCACTGATGCACTATTACCATTACACTCTCTGCCCCTTCCTGTCACACTCTGCTTATCTTTACCCAAATCACTGCACTGCTCTATGACCTTGACTTTTCTCTTTAGAATTCATAAATTTCCCCTCACCTGAACCCTCTGCCACCACCCCCCCCCCCCCCCCCCACCTTTTTAGTTTAAAGCCCTATCTACAGCGCCAGTTATTCGATTCGATTCACCAGGACACTGGACCCAGCCCGGTTTAATGGCCTGGGCCTCACACTGAGGAGTCCGTGGGGGATTCCTGCCAGTCACACGCATGCCTGTAAATCAGCTCAATATCAGGTGACCAAGCGTCTATGTGCATCATTATTTTTCAGTTGAAGTGGCTGCACCAAGAAAATTAGCGTAAATCCGGGAAATTGGCGATCGCCATTGAATTGAATGAGGGGGGCGGAGCTATAAACTTATAAAATTATCACAGTTTTGGCAGGGGGTTCAAAACAACAGCGTAAAAGTCCCAGGAAATTATAGCGTCACAACTCATTTCCACCATGATTTCCTCTGCCTTTTGTGCTGGGAAACGATCCCAACGGCATTCCACTGGGGGAGTTTCCAGGACTCAACATGCTTTGGGACAAGTCAATATCATGAACCAATACTTAGACATACAACAATAAAAGGGCCAACTCCAAGGCACTGAGAAAAAGGCTTAAACTAATTGCACTCAAGAAAGCTTTTAAGGAGTCATTACTCCGCATGTGGGATAAGTACATGTCCAGGACAGGTAGGCACAAATCAAAGTGTGATGCCAGTTAATATGTGAAAATATCAATGCCTGCAGGGGGCAAGATGAAGGGAAGAATACAGAAACCTCTAGAAATGGGAAGAAATGCAATGAGAAAGGTAAAGAGGGAACTAGAAATAATCTAGTTGTAGAATCCATATACAATGGCAAGAAATGGCAGGATGTCCCAAAGTGCTTCATAGCCAGTGAATTACTTTTGAAATGTAGCCACTGTTGTTTTATAGGCAAAATGGCTACCGATTTGTGCACAGCAAGGTCCCACAAATAGCAATATGAAAAATGACCAGATAATCTGCTTTTTGGGAGTGGTTGAGGGTTGATTATTGGCTAGGACAGGAGGAGAACTCCCTACACTTTGAAAAAGAGCCATGGGATCTTTTACACCCACACGAAAGACAGCACCTCCAACATTACAGCACTCCATCAGTACTGCACTGGAGTGTCAGTCTAGATTATGTGTTCAAGTCCTAGAGTAGGGCTTGAGCCTATGATCCTCTGACTCAGGCAAGAGTGCTACCAACTGAGCCAGACTAACAATTGAAATCCGGAAGAACTTAGTTCCATTACAGATGCAAACAAGGTTGAAACTATTGGTGAATTAAAAGTAGTTAACATACTAAATGATTACTTCCTCTAAGTATTCACTAGAGAAGACTTGTACCATGAGACCTATCACACAAAGACAGGCAGCATTGTAAGCAGTGTAGATGGAAGCATAAAATTACAAAGAGATATTAATAGATTAAATGAATGGGCAAAGCTGTGACAAATGGATTTAATGTAGGCAAGTGGACGAGAAACAAAAACACATCTCAAACATGGTGCAATGGTACAACAGAGAGACTTGTAGCTAGCACATTTCGACAGTGATTACAACACATTTAACAGCATCTCAAGTACTTTGGACCTAAAAAGGATCGATCAGAGCACTTTCTAAATGGTGAAAAGTTAGTAACAGTAGAGGTCCAAATGTACATCGATCATTAAAATGTAATGGACAGGGACAGAAAATAATCCAAAAGGCTAATGGAATGCTGGCCTTTATATCTGGAGGACTAAAATACAAGGGGGTAGAAGTTATGCTGCAGCTGTACAAAGCCCTGGTTAGACCACACTTGGAGTACTGGGAGCAGTTCTGGGCACCACACCTTAGGAAGGATATATTGGCCTTGGAGGGAGTGCAGCGTAGATTTACCAGAATGATACCCGGACTCCAAGGGTTAAGTTACGAGGAGAGATTACACAAACTAGGGTTGTATTTCTGGAATTTAGAAGGTTAAGGGGTGATTTGATCGAAGTTTTCAAGATATTAAGGGGAACTGATAGGGTAGATATAGATGGAGAGAAACTATTTCCACTGGTTGGAGAATCTAGGACTAGGGGACATAGTCTAAAAATTAGAGCCAGACCTTTCAGGAGTGAAGTTAGGAAACACTTCTACACATAAAGGGTGGTAGAAATTTGGAATACATCCACAAATGGCAATTGATGCTAGGTTAATCATTAATTTTAAATCTGAAAATGGATAGATTTTTGTTAACCAAAGGTATTAAGGGATATGGGGCTAAGGCGGGTATATGGAGTTAGGCCGCAGATCAGCCACGATCTCATTAAATGGCAGAACAGGCTCGAGGGGCTGAATGGCCTACTCCTGTTCCTATGTTCCTATCATAGGACATTCTGCAAATGAAGTTAAATACTTTGATATCAGCAGGTTGTGAATCTTTGGGATTCTGTACCCCAGAGGGCTGTGGATGCTCAGTCAATGAGTATATTCAAGGCTGAGATCGATAGATTCTTGGGCACTATGGGAATCAAGGGATATGGAGATCAGACGGGAAAGTGGAGTTGATGTAGAAGATCAGCCATGATCTTATTGAATGGCGGAGCAGGCTCGAGGGGCCGTATGGTTTACTCCTGCTCCTATGTTCTAAAATTCTTCTTATGTTCTTACCACTTGCATGGATGTTCCAGGCAGGCTGATGGAGAGCAAAGCAAATAAGTCCCCTGGGATAGACGCCAAATGTGCTAAAGGAGTCTAGGGTGGAAATCGACAAAATGTTGCATCCTTTTGAGGTAGTCGGTGAATATCGGGAAGGATCAAGTTTACCAACTGTTTGCGCTATTTGAGTGCGTGCTTAGTCTGGAAATTGAAATCAAGCCATTCAGCACTGTGGGTTATGTCTGTTGTGAATGCAGGATGTTTCAGCACATGCGCAGAAGATATTACTCGTGATGCTTTATGGGTCCAGGTCAACCCGCTGACAGGCTGATCATGTGAGCAGCACGGGAGGTACAGAGCATCCTGCCCGTGCCATGGGACCTTCCGTTGTTGATCGCTCTCCTTTGTGCTGTGCCACCTCCTTTGCTGCTTGCCCAGAGTATAGCACCATGCAATCTTTCTCTACCAGACTACGGGGATACTTTAAACTGTAGAGTGAAGGTTCAGAACTTAATCTTTTGGAGCCGGGAAACAATGGTCATAAATCTTTCAGCGTAAGAAATGCTGATTTAAATGCTGTACAAATACAGCTGTGGACTTTGGAATGAAGATTTTGTGGATCTCTGCACTAGGCCTGGACTTGTTTAAAGGTTTTCAAATGAATTTGCAAAAGCTGTACATTTCTGAGAGATTGGAAGTGGTGTTTGCTAAGAGCATTAATGATCTGAAATGTTATACATGCAGTGAGGTTTCTTTTTATTTTCTGATTCTCAAGATAATATTCAAATATTTGTGATGAAAGAGGAACATATTATTCACATCTTCCTCTTTGAGGTGAACGGTCCAGCCTGGCTTTCTTGAATTCTGCCAGTAACAGAGATGTTACCGAGAATGGGAGAAATCATTAGTACAAAAACTTCCAAGGATGGGTGGAGTCCCGGAATATTTCCTTCATACAGACCCGGAATATTTCCTACTGCTTTTTTTGATATATATATATATATATAAATGACCTGGATATTGGAATACAGAGTAGAATTTCTAAATTTGCCGATGACATCAAACTTGGGGGTGTGGCAAACAGTGAGGATGATACCAATCGACTGCAACAGGGCATAGAAAGGCTAGCAGAATGGGCAGACAAGTGGCAGATGGAATTTAATACAGAGAAGTGTGAGGTGATGCATTTTGGCAGAAGGAACAGGGAGAGGCAATCTACACTTAATGGCACAGTTTTAAAGAGTGTGCAGGGACAGAGGGACCTGGGGGTTAATGTGCATAGGTCCCTGAAGGTGGCAGGACATATTGAGAGAGTGGTTAGCAAAGCATATGGTACCTGGGCTTCATAAATAGAGGTATTGAGTACAAAAGTAGAGAAGTTATGCTGAACCTTTATAAAGCACTGGTTAGGCCACAACTGGAGTATTGTGTCCAGTTCTGGTCACCACACTTTAGGAAGGATGTGAAGGCCCTTGAGAGGGTGCAGAGGAGATTTAGCAGAATGGTTCCGGGGATGGGTGATCTTAGCTACAAGGACAGGTTGGAGAAGCTGGATTTGTTTTCATTAGAGCAAAGGAGGTTGAGGGGTGATTTGCTAGAGGTGTACAAGATTATGACAGGTTTGGATAGGCTAGACGGGGAAAGGCTGTTCCCACTAGTTGATGGTACAAGGACTAGGGGACACAGATTTAAGGTTTTGGGCAAGAGATACAGGGGGGATGTGAGGAAAAACTTTTTGCACAGCGAGTGGTGAGGACCTGGAATTCGCTGCTGATGGAAGTGGTGGAAGCGGACACACTCAATGTTTTCAAGGGGAGACTGGATAGGCACTTGAGGGAAATAAACTTGCAGGGCTACGGGGATAGAGCGGGGGAATGGGACTGACTGGATTGCTCTACAGAGAGCCGGCACGGATTCAATGGGCCGAATGGCCTCCTTCTGTGTCGTTATGACTCTATGACACAGTCGCGGGAACATTTCCTTCACACAGTCCCGGGAATATTTCCTTCACACAGTCCCGGGAACATTTCCTTCACACAGTCCCGGGAATATTTCCTTCACACAGTCCCATGAATAATTCCTACACACAGTCCCGGAATATTTCTCTCACACAGTCTATTTCCTCCGCACACCATTAGGAATATTCTGACAGCCAGAGATGAAGAATGTGTAATTTCTACTCTCAGTCTCCATCTGTAAGGTAAATAATTGTTCGAGAAACTAAACGGCGAACCAATTGTCAGTGTTTGCCTTTGCACCACTGTGCCACATTCATTGAGAATGTTTTAGCAATTACATATTCATGTAAAATAAACATATTAAGGGAATGTCAAATCAGAGAGGGATGTCATTTTCTGTCATACGCTAATGATGGAGTAATATTTTCTTAACAGCAACTGTTTACAAAATAGTTCTAATATATCACCTGATGTAATCTATGAAAAGAGTATACTCAAAGGGAACAGCAGCGCGCATGTTTCTTAAAACTCTGTTCATAAAAAGACATTTGGAACAGCCTTTAATTGGGAGGGTAACAGAAAGTTAACTGAACGAATGGATTCTACAGGGGAAAATAGAAGGCATTCTTGTGTCCTTTTAATGAATAATTGGATTATTGAGCCCTTTGGCGTCTGTCCCATTGATCTGGCCGCTGTCCATTTAAAGCCCGGCCTGACAAGCCTCGATATCACTTCGTCGTTTGAAGTGATTTGAAGAAAGACCAGCTGCAGGCGGTTCCTCTGCTATGCTATTTGAAGTGTTGCAAACATTGATATCTGCAGTTCTAGTTCATAAATCATAAAATGATGCAGCACAAAAGAAGGCCTTTCGGCCCATCGTGCATGTGCCGGCTCTTTGAAAGAGCTCTCCGATTAGTCCCACTCCCCTGCACTTTTATCCAATTCCCTTTTGAAAGTTACTATTGAACCTGCTCCCACCGCCCTTTCAGACAGTGCATTCCAGATCACAACAACTCGCTGAGCAAAAAGAATTCTCCTCATCTCGCCTCTAGTTCATTTGCCAATGACCTTAAATCTGTGTCCTCTGGTTGCCGACCCTCCTGCCACTGGAAACAGTTTCTCCTTATTTACTCTATCAAAACCCTTCATGATTTTGAACACCTCTATCAAATCTCCTCTTAACCTTCCCTGCTCTAAGGAGAACAACCCCAGCTTCTCCAGTCTCGCCACATAACTGAAGTCCCTCATCCCTGGAACCATTCGAGTAAATCTCCTCTGCACCCTCTCTGAGGTCGAGACATCCTTCCAAAAGTGTGGTGCCCAGAATTGGGCACAATACTCCAGCTGAGGCCTAATCAATGTTTTATAAAGGTTTAGTGTAACTTGCTTGGCTTTCGTGCTCTATGCCTCTATTGATAAAGCCAAGGATTCCATATGCTTTTTTTAACAGCCTTCTCAACATGTCCTGCCACCTTCAAAGATAGTTATTTTTTTAAGATTCTGAAACAATAAATAAATCAACCCTTTTTCTGTAATAAAGCATTTACCAATGACTGCGAGGGCTATGATTGAATGTTGTGTTAGTCTAACTTTGGAAGTAAAGACAAAACAATCTGCTGTATTCAGTTTTCAATCGTCTGACTTTACTGAATAGGGTATTCCCCAAAATAAATTTGGTACCCCCCTCAAACTTCTCTAAATCCACCACTTCAAGAATAATGAAACTGCTGGAATATTGGATGCAGCTGAAGGTGTCAGCTGTGGCTCAGTGGGCAGCACTCTCGCCTCTGTTCGAAAGTAGTGGGTTCAAGTCTCACTCCAGAGACTTGAGCACCATAACCTAGGCTGACACTCCAGTGAAGCGCTCAGGGAGTACTGCACTGTCAGAGGTCTTTTGGATGAGACGTTAAACCGTGACAACAACAACTTGTATTTATATAGCGCCTTTACATAGTTAAACGTCCCAAGGCGCTGCACTGGAGTGTTATAAAACAAAATTTGACACCGAACCACGTAAGAAGATTTTAGGGCAGATGACCAAAAGCTTGGTCAAAGAGGTAGGTTTTACGGAGCGTCTTAAAGGAGGAGAGAGAGGTGAAGAGGTGGAAAGATTTAGGGAGGGAATTCCAGAGCTTAGGGTCTTGGCAGCTGAAGGCACGACCGCCAATGGTGGCGCGATTAAAATCGGGATGCTCAACAGGCCAGAATTAGAGGAGCGCAGATATCTTGGAGTTGTAGGGCTGGAGGAGATTACAGAGATAGGGAGGGATGAGGCCATGGAGGGATTTGAAAAAATGGATGAGATTTTTTAAATCGAGATGTTGCTTAACCGGGAGCAGATGTAGGCCAGCGAGTACAGGGGTGATGGGTGAATGGGACTTGGTGCGAATTAGGAGTTTTGGATGACCTCAAGTTTACAGAGGTAGAATGTGGGAGGCCAGCCACCAGGAGGTTTCAGCAGCAGGAGAGACCCTGTCTGCTCTCTCAGGTGGACGCAAAAGATCCACGGCACTATTTTGAAGAAGAGCAGGGGAGTTCTCCCCGGTGTCCTGGCCACGATTTATCCCTCAACCAACATCACTAAAACAGATTATCTGGTCATTATCACATTGCTGTTTGTGGGAGCTTGAAGCAAGAAGAAATATCTCACTGGCTGTAAAGCACTTTGGGATGTCCTGAGATCGGGAAAGGTGCTATATAAATACGAGGTTTTCTTTTTTTCTTTAAATCATGACACTTTCAACTCCCACTGCACTCCCACTATAATTCTTTTTGTATGTCATAAATGTGAGCATTGGGTTTCAGTTTTCACAGAAAACAAGATGAGTTTCAGAATAAAAATCCTGTAATTGTTCGAGAAGCTGTGCTCAGTAAGATTGTCTTCAGGTTCCCTCTTGTATTGACGACTGGGGAATCAGGCAGCATCTGGAACATGTTGAAATCAATTCAGACCCTCAAGGTCCCTTCATGGCTGGTACATACTGGAGTCACGAAGCCACAGCTTTCTGTTCTGTGTTTAGTTCTGAGTTTCTGCTGCATCAATCTATCTTTAACTATCTGTTAACTATCTACCTATAGATAAGCTGTTGCATTTACCTTTCCTCTCGGTGTAATTAGACAGGCCGCTTATGCTGTGTCTTAAGCCCATCATTGACATGGGGTCTCTCACCCACGGGTACCACAGAGGCAGTGGGGGGGGGGTGGAATTTTAACATGGGTGAGCGCTTGGGATTGGGTGTGGGTGGAGGGTTAAATCGGGAAAAAGTAGGAGCGCGTTGGGAAGCTGGCTCCAACCCGCCCACTGCCAGGATGCGGGTTGGCAATTTAAATATTTTAATGAGACTGGCAGCCTCTGCTTTAACCTGCTTTGCAGGTTTTATAGGGGACGGCCGGGTTTCCCAGGCCTCGGGAAACCTGGCAGCTGAAGTGAGGCGAGGACAGCTTCGGGGAGAAGGTAAGTGCCTTCACAGTACTGCTTGTGGACCAGGAGGTGCAGGAGTGCGGCCCTGTAAGCTCCCCCTCATCAGACTCACCCCCCCACATACAAAAGCCCCCAGGGTCAGGGACCGGACCCCCCCCCCACCAGGTCGTGGATTGGACCTACCTGGTCCTGCAGCTTTCTTCGAGCCTTCCCCGCCCGACTGGAAGCCAAGCCTGTCAATCAAGCTGCCTTTCGGTGGGGAACCTGTCAGGGTCAAAAGATGCACGCTGTGGAGTTAAAACTGCACAGCATGTGGGGAAAACTGGACTTCTGGGTTTCCGTCTGAAACTCCACCCCCCTCTCCTCCCCATGACCCCACACCTCCTGCCGCCTATGTAACCCGCCTCTGATAATATCCAGGCCAGTGAGTTTCTGGGATGCTGAACTAATGGAAGTTAATGTAAACTAAGGGTCAAGGCCATGGAAGGAATATGATGTAATGGGCTGGAGATAAGCGTATTTTTGTAGCGTGGAGTTAGAGAAGATCGAGGGTTGGCCAACTAACTACTGAGCAATTGTAACATGTGGTTTCCCGCAGCCTTCACATCGGCAGACGTGTTGTCTGAGTATCCACATGAAAGGCTGCGACACAAGCTTAAGGCAGTGGGTGTCGGAGGTAAAATGTGGAGGTGAATAAGGAATTGACTGAAACAGAGCAAGCAGCACATTCTAGTTAGGGGAGTGATGTTGGGCTACGGAGATTACGGAGTGAGGTGCCCCAGGATTCAACAGCTCCCCCCGAACCCCCGCCCCCCCGTTTCTGATCTGCATAAGTGATCTGGATTCAGAAATACAAAACAAGCTGATCACATTTGCAGATGATGCTATATTAAGAGCAGTGGTAAATCTCATGAAGTAGTTACGGGATTACAGAAGGACCTCGGCAATGTTTGAGAGTGGGCAGTACTATGGGAGATGACATTCAATGCAGATAAGTACCAGGTCTTACATATTGGAAGAAATAATAGGAGAACGTACTTAATGAATGGTATCAAGCCAGCTGGAAGACAGGCTAAAGAGGTCTGGAAGTGAAAGTAGATTCACCTCTGACCATGGCCAGTCATTGGAGAGCAGCGATCAACAAAGTAAAGAGAATGCGGCACTACACTGGCCAATCAGTAGAGTCCAGGTCTGAGGCGATCATGCGGAGGCTTTCGTCAGGCTTCTCTTTGAAATCTGTGTTAATTCTGGGCACGAAGACAAACATCCAAGCCCTGAATATGGTGCAGAGAGGGGCCATGAGGTCATGAGGCTGACCCTTAGGGCTCGATTTTGCCAGGCCCGAGGAGGCGGGTTTGGAGGCGTGAGGTGGTGAAAATCGCAAAAAATGGCGTGCGGGCCCGATCCCGCCTCCGAGCAATTTTCCCAGAATCGGGGTTTCAGACTCCGTTTCCATCCCGCCTCCAAGAGGCGGGCTAGGCCCTTAACAACCATTTAATTGTCTCTATAATCCAATTTTGAGAGGCCTTTCTGACTTTTAGACATTTCCCCCATCCTCCACGCCTCCTCTGGAACACGCCAGTTAATCCTGGCAGCCTCACAAGTGGATTGCTTACTAACAGCTGCAGCTCCACCATTAAAAAAAAGTTTTCACCAATGATCATTTGCAGGTGGCAGAACTTTGTTGTCTCAGGTCTGGGGGAGCTTTTAGCAGGCATACTCAGTGTTGTGGAAGTTTGGAGCCTGAGACCCATCTCCAGTGTGACCTCCTGGGAAACCCCTCTCCCCACCTTGACTGAGCGCTTCCTCAACTGAGGCATATACCAGAAGCATGGGAACCATTTATTTCCTTTCCTCCTGGACATCAGATTCAGACGAAGACCAGCCATGGCAGCAGCAGAACCATGAACAACAGCACCACCAGCAGCAGCACCATCAACAGAAGCGCCAAGCTGCTGCTCACCCACCTGAAGCTGCACAGGCCAGAAGGCGCCAGCGCGCGACCACATTGCTGCCCGGGATGCAAGGGATGCACTCATGTTGGCCAGATTTGCTTAGCCTGCACAATCAAACAATTTTGTCTTGCACCTTCTTACCAGAGCATCAACAATGGACAAGAACCTGCGGATTCCTATCATCTGACCACCATACTGACAATTTCAAGTCACCCTAAGCCCTCAATGTGAAAGTCCCATTTGCGAAATGACAGGCCACAACTTCAACAGTTTGCCATCAAATCTGTTTATGATACCATGACAAGGATGGTTGGTCCAAATACAATACATCACAGCACCCAAGTGACTATCCTTGTGACTACTTGTGCTTTAACTTCCTCTTACACGTGCTCCTATGTGGTACTTCCCCTGTGGCTTCAGCAGATGTGGAGGCCCCTTGCTCACTTTCTTGCTGCTCCTGTCTCGACGCCTTTGGCGGGCATCCTCTGGGGTTGCGAACCTGTGAGGGCTCGGCAACAATCTGCTGCTCCTGCGGCTGTGCAGGGGCTGAGATGCCCATCTCAGTTGGGTGAGGACTCTGGTGGGGCTCTGACCGAGGGCTTTGCAGTGGCATGGACGTGTAAGTGCTTGGAGAGGAGCTCCCACTTCCTTGTTGTCTGCCACCAACATCCCTCTCATGGGTCAGCCCCACTTCAGAGCTAGCAAGTGGCTTGACAGCACCTTGCTGCACTTCAGGGGGGCCACGAGGACCCGTTTCTGCACTGGAAGTCCTACTCCAGAGGACTTCCATGAAGCTCTGGTTTGTATGCTCAATAGCTGACCATCGCTCCTCAAGAGATGTCATTCTATTCTGAACAATGACCATGTTTTCAAGACCCTGGCGACTAAGCTCCTCCATGGCCATAGCCATCCTCTCCTCTACCATCACCATCCTCTCCTCTACGGTAGCCAGCCTTACCACGGAGGTGGCCATCCTTTCCACGGAGGTTGTCATCCTTTCCGCGGTGATGCATTCATGCGCCAATGCCTCCACAAAGGCTCTGCTCATGTTCGTGATGAACTCCTCCATTCACTCCACACTCGCAGTGACCCTGGAGACAAAACCTGCCAGAGACTCCCGCACCTGTTCCTGGAGTTCCAGCACCACTCTCCTTCTGGATGGACCTGGAGGCACAGGGTCGACATGCAGGTGAGCTGAGCTGGCAGAGTCCTGCGCCCTCCGACGAGGACTCTCTACTGCTGTCCCTGTCTCCACCATCTGTTGATGCTCACTTGTGAGCTGTGATAAACCAGGTGCCAACACTACTCTATCTCGCGAAGGTCCCACTGAGGTGTGAGTGTCTGTGCTGGTTCTGGGTGTGTTGAATTCTGCTGACGCTGCACCCTCAGAGGTTGCAGCTTCCTCTGAGGTGTCTGGAAGCTCAGGCTGTTCCTCCTGGACAGTGGGGATGGGGGCTTTCGATGGTCCTGTGGGGAGTAAAGGAAAGAGTTAGAGATGTGAGGTCAAGGTTACATGCCCATTGAATAGTGCAGATGTTCATAAGTCAATCTGTTAGAGCATCAGAATCATTATCAGTGACTCATGCAATGTCAATGAGAGAGATGCCAACCTATTCTGTCACCAGCTTGCTGTGATGCGCCCGTCTGTCCGTCCCCCACTTGGGAATCGTCCTCGATCCCGCCGATTTCCAGGGCTGCCTCCTCCCAGGCGGTGAGCTGGGCTACTGAGGGTGGCCCTCCTCCTGTCCTCGCTCTTTCCCTCTTATTGTGGGCTCTCTTTTCCTGCAATGAGGGACACAAGTGGAGTTTGAGTGAGAATGAAGGAGTGAGTGTAGAGAATCCATAGCATAGATGCTTAGAAGGACACAAAGGACCCTCCCTGTCTGCTGAAAGTTGTTGTTGTCATGGCATCACAGTGATAGGGAGTGTGAGGCCTGCATGGTCGAATAGTTAAGTGAATGTGACCTTAGAGAGAGAGGGAATGGGTAAGGGTGCAGGCATGTAAGTGTCAAGTGGAATGTGGAGGAAGAGGTTGGCAAAGCAGAGTGCTGGTGAGGAGAGAAGATGGGGATCAGATGGAGGGTGATGGGAAAGTCATACTCACTTTTCCTGTTCGAGAAGATCATGAAACCTCTTCCTGCATTGCAGCCAGGTTCTGCGGCTCAGCGAGATGGAGCTGACCTCCTGGGCCACTTGCAGCCACACAGCTTTAGTCTGCTGGGGTGGCTTTTTTCTCCCTGAGGAAGGGAAGAGCACCTCTTATTGGATCTTGCTCCCTCCACCAGAGCTTGGAGGGAGGGCTCATCGAAGCAAGGAGCACACTTTTGCCTGCTGGTGGACATAGTCGATCAATGAAGTGCTTACTACAATCACCATAAAGGTTGCAGTCTCCAGAAGAAGCAAGGCTGCTTGCAGGCCTTAAATCCAGCAGCATTGATGACGTCATCGGAGGCGACTTTCTGTCTGAAAAGACTCATTGGGCCAGGGGTTCCCACACGCTGGAAATCAATTGCCCAATTAGGGGAAAATCGCACTTTCTCCCCACTTCACTTCGGAGTCAGGGTCCTGACACGAATGCCACCTGACACGCCCCAGCCCGCCCACACTGGCAAAATCAAGCCCATAGTGTCAGACAGTGTGCTATGAAGTAAGGTTGGAAAGATTTGGGCTTTCCACCCTTGAAATGAGTGGCCCTTATAGAGATGTGTATATGATAGAAAATGCTAATCCTGAGAACTATTCCAAGTTAAACCATGGCTGCAGGAGGAGACAAAGGTACAAACTGGGAAAAGGCAAGCTCAGGATTGATGCCAACAAGCTCCTCTTCACACAGAGTGATTAGTACCTGAAATGGCCTCCCTGGGTCTGGTGGGATGGGAGGACCATAGTTTTCTATTGATGAGCTAGACTGGCTGAATGACTCCCTCATCTTTATGATCTAATTTTTTATAGAATGACAACTTTTCAAAGTTTTAAAGCATTAACCCTCTTTCACAACCTCGCTGCTCACAGATTTCACTTTCTGTCATCTTCATCTAAATAAAGACAAACTCCTCAGTGGGACAATCACAGACAAAATGATGCTCGGGATACAGAATGGAATTAATTGCCGCTAAATTGCTATAATCAGAAAATGCGTGTTACAGTCCAGAAATCAGTCCAATTGTCTGCGTATGATTTACATGAAGCCGTCATTAACCTTAACCTCTAACAGCAAACATCTCCCAATATCCTCACCCTCACACTGATTTAGTAAGGAGTCAATTCTTTGAGAACACAACCAACATCAACTTGTATTTATATAGCACCTTTAATGTAGGAACATTCCCAAGACGCTTCAGCGGAATGTAATCAGACAAAACTCGACACCAAGCCAAAGAAGGAGATATTAGAACAAGTCAAAGAGGTAGGTTTTCAGCAGTGTCTTAAAGAAGGAGACAAAGGTGGAGAGGTGGGGAGATTTCAGGAGGCAGAGACGGCTGAAGGCACCGCCCCCAATGGTGGGGGGAAGGAAGTGGGGGATAAGAACATATGAACATAAGAAATAGGAGCAGGAGGCAGCCATTCGGCCCCTCGAGCCTGCTCAGCCATTCAATAAGATCATGGCTGATCTTCTACCTCAACTCCACTTTCCTGCACTATCCCATATCCCTTGATTGCCATAATAACAAAAATCTATCGATCTGTGTCTTGAATATACTAAACGACTGAGACTCCACAGCCCTCTGGGGTAGAGAATTCCAAAGATTCACCACCCTCTGAGTGAAGAAATTTCTCCTCATCTCAGTCCTAAATGGCCGACCCCTTATTCTGAGACTGTGACCCCTGGTTCTAGATTCCACAGCCAGGGGAAACATCCTTCCTGCATCTACTCTGTCAAGCCCTGTAAGAATTTTGTATGTTTCAATGAGATCACCTCTCATTCTTTATACACTCGAGAATATAGGCCTAGTTTACTCAATCTCTCCTCATAGGACAATCCCCCCATTCCAGGAATCTGTCTGGTGAACCTTTGTTGCACTCTCTCTATAACAAGTATATCCTTCCATAGGTAAGGAGACCAAAACTGTACACAATACTCCAGGTGTGGTCTCACCAGGGCCCTATATAATTGCAGTAAGACGTCTTTACTCTTATACTCAAATCCTCTTGTAATAAAGGCCAACATACCATTTGCTTTCCTAATTGCTTGCTGTACCTGCATGTTAACTTTCAGTGATTCGTGTACAAGGACACCCAGGTCCCTCTGAACACCAACATTTCCCAATCTCTCACCATTTATAAAATACTCTGCTTTGCTATTTTTTCTACCAAAGGGGATAACTTCACATTTCTCCACATTATATTCCATTTGCAATGTTCTTGCCCACTCACTTAGCCTGTCTATATCCCCTTGAAGCCTCTTTGCATCATCCTCACAACTTATTTTCCCACACAGCTTTGTATCATCAGCAAACTTGGATATATTACATTTGGTCCCCTCATCTAAATCATTGATATAGATTGTGAATAGCTGTGACCCAAGCACTGATCCTTGCGGTACCCCACTAGATACAACCTGCCAACCTAAAAATAGCCCATTTATTCCTACTCTCTGTTTTCTGTCCGTTAACCAATCCTCAATCCATGCTAGTATATTACTCCCAATCCCATGAGCCCTAATTTTGTTTAATAACCTCTTGTGTGACACCTTATCGAATGCCTTCTGAAAATCCAAATACACCACATCCATTGGTTCCCCCTTATCTTGCAAGTTACAACCTGAAAAAACTCTAACAGATTCGTCAAACACGATTTCCCTTTCATAAATCCATGTTGACTCTGCCCAATCCTATTATTATTTTCTAAGTGCCCTGTTACCACGTCCTTAATAATAGATTCTAGCATTTTCCCTACTACTGATGTCAGGCCAACTGGTCTGTAGTTCCCCAATTTCTCTCTCCCCCCTTTCTTAAATAGTGGGGTTACATTTGCTACCTTCCAATCTGCGGGAACCGTTCTAGAATCTATGGAATTTTGGAAAGTGACAACCAATGCATCCACTATCTCTATAGCCAGCTCTTTCAAAATCCTAGGATGTAGGCCATCAGGCCCTGGGGATTTAAGAACATAAGAAATAGGAGCAGGAGTAGACCAATCGGCCCCTCGAGCCTGCTCCGCCATTCAATGAGATCATGGCTGATCTGATCCAACCTCAACTCTAAAGAACACAAGTAGGAGCAGGACCAGGCCACTCGGCCCCTGGGCCCGCTCCGCCACCCACAGGGCCTTGACCGATCCGAACTCAAACTCATGTCCAATTTCCAGCCCGCTCCCCGTAACCCCTGATTCCCTTTACTTCTAGGAAACGGTCTATTTCTGCTTTAAATTTATTTAATGAAGTAGCATCCACAGCTTATCGGCTTTCAGTCCCATTAATTTCTCCAGTACTATTTTTTTACTAATACTAATTTCTTTCAGTTCTTCATTCTCGCTAGACTCCTGGTTCTCCAATATTTCCGGGAAGTTTTTTGCGTCTTCTTCCGTGAAGACAGACACAAAGGGCTGGATTTTCTCAGTGGTGTCAGGATGGTGGCGGGATAGCTATTTGCCAGGTTCCGGTCCCGCTCCCGGATGCAGCCGCTCTGTCAAAGGGATTTTCCCATGATTGGCCTTGTTAAGCCTGCCCTGCGGGCTTCACGGCCAATTAACAGGAAGCAGTCTGATGAAGTCACTTGATGACGCATCATCAGCTGGTTACCTTAAAGGGACCACGTCCACACAGAGTTTGACAGTTGTTCTGTCAGTGTTCTACAGCATTGAGGTGCTGCAAACACTGACAAGCACTGTACAAAGGTGAACGCTTGCACCCAGGCTCTACAATGACTCCCTCCGAATGCTAATGGAGGGAGTCACAGCACGCAGGGAGGTTCTCTTCCCTTCCAAGGGAGAAGAGACCTCCCCAGGACACCAACGCAGCCTGGTTGCACGTTGCACAGGAGGGCAAAAGCAGGGATGTCATCAGGGGTCCCTGGCTGCAGTGGCGCCAACCTTTCAATGATCTCAGTGGATCACGAAATGTTACTGCAAAGCCACACTCAAACTCACCTATGCTGTGCCACTCATCACATCCCCATCACTCTGCCTTCCATACCCTTCTCCTGCACATCCTTACTCACACCAACTTAGCTTGCACCTCCACCCATCCCTCTCTATCTACTTTATCACTTCCCCATCTCACTAGCCACCCCTCACACTCACCCTCCTCCTACTGCAAGCATACCAACTGACAACACACAAGGGTAGGCACTTGAGAGGTTTAGCCAATGTCCATGTGAAGTTTCTGGTAATGTGTTGTCATACAGTGAAATCTATATTTTCAACACTGCCCCTTATTGGACAGATCTGTGCACACCTTGAGAAGTGTCTTGCTGAGTTCCAGTGAATGTTGAGACATAACTCCGCCCCCCCCCCCCCCGGCTATAGTGATGATTGTGCATGGAATGGTTTAGACATTAAAGGGATGCTTCACGGTGCTGGTGTGGGATGGTGTCAACCTGGCGCATCATGTGGCAGCCAGGGTTTACAGCGTCAAGTGAAGTAAATCTGGCCTTGGTGATGCCATCGCTGGCCTCCCGGGCAGCAATGTTGTCAGGGGCTGATGCCCTGTGTCCTGTGCAGCATCAAGTGATGGCGGAGAAGGTTGGTGTTGGTGATAATGGTGTGCCTGGTGATGTTGGTGCTGGGGCTGATAGTGGAGGGATTCAGAGGACCAAGGTCTGATTTTTTTCAAGGGCACCGATGTTGCTGCAATAGATGGCAGCTGCAGGTGAAATGACAGAAGCGATCTGTCAATGGTGAGAGAGGTTGTTCCAATGAGGTGGCACTGGACATACAGTTGGCTCTAAACACTTGCAAGCTAAAGAAATCTCTATATGTCTTACAAATGCAGTAACCAACAGTTTCTGCGCTCTGAAACTGACCATCTACAACATGGCATCCTTTCAACCACTTCTGCAGCTGTCAGCTTATCAGATACATCAGAGCAGACTCAAATCATGCCAGGGTGAGCTGGCGTGTTCCCCGAGCAGCGGGTAACCCGTGGGGGAGAACGTAAAACTGGAAGGAAGCCTCAAAATAACATTAAAATTGGCTGTTAACAAGCCATTTAATGATCTCAATTGTCTCCCCCGCCGCTTGGTGCCGGGTCAGACTCGACACCTGGGAGACTCGCGTGGAGGCGGGTTGACAGCGGGTTCCCTACCCGCTGTCAATCTTTGCTATTTTGACAGCTGACCCGTCTCCAAACCCGCCCTCTGAGCGCCGGCAAAATTCCGGCCAAAGTATTTGTTTAATTTCCCGGCCATTTCCTTATTCCCCATTATAATTTCTCCTGTGTTAGCCGGTATGGGACCCACATTTACTTTTGCTAATCTTTTCCTTTTTACATACCTGTAGAAGCTTTTACAGTCTGTTTTTATGTCTCTCGCTAGTTTACTCTCATATTCTGTTTTCCCTTTCTTTATCGATTTCTTGGTCCTCCTTTGCTGAATTCTAAAATCCTCCCAATCCTCAGGCTTACTACTCTTTTTGGCAACATTATAAGCCTCTTCCTTTGATCTAATACTATCTTTAACTCCTCTTGTTAGCCACGGTTGGACCTCTTTTCCTGTGGGGTTTTTGTGCCTTAAAGAAGTGTATATTTGTTGTAAATAATGTATTAATTCTTTAAATACTAGCCATTGCTTCTCTACCATCATACCTTTTAATGTAGTTTCCCAATCTACCTTAGCCAACTCACCTCTCATACCTACATAGTTTGCTTTGTTTAGATTTAAGACCCTAGTTTGGGATTTAACTAAATCACTTTCAAACTCAATCTAAAATTCTATCATATTATGGTCACTCTTCCCTAAAGGCCCCTTTACTACAACGTTATTAATTAACCCTTTCTCATTGCACAATACTAGATCTAAAATAGCCTGTTCCCTAGCTGGTTCCTCAGTGGCAGTGAAGGTCACAGTCGCTCTCAATTTCTACACCAGTGGCTCCTTCCAGGCTTCAACAGAGGACATTACAAACATTTCGCAGTTCGCCGTCCATTGCTGCATCTGGGATGTGACAGATGCTCTATACAGAAGGAGAAGGGAGTACATCTCATTCCCCATGACCAGAGAGAAACAGGACGAACGCTCATGTGGCTTTGCAAGGATAGCTCACTTCCCCATTGTTCAGGGCGCCATTGACTGCACCCATGTGGCATTGTGGGCACCTCATTACAATGCAGAGGTGTTCCGCAACCGCAAAAGTTACCACTCTCTGAACGTTCAGTTGATGTGCGACCACAGACAGCGCATTCTCAGCGTCAATGCCCGCTATCCTGGCAGCAGCCACGATGCATTCATCCTGCGTGAGACCGGTGTCCCAGCACTGTTCCACCCACCACATGAAGCGCGGCTGGCTGCTCGGAGATAAGGGTTATCCACTCGCCACCTGGCTGATGACACCCCTCCGCAACCCCAACACTTCTGCTCAGCACGCATACAATGACAGCCATAGCGCCACCAGGAACCTGATCGAACAGACTATTGGGGTGCTAAAGCAACGGTTCCGCTGCTTTGACCACTCTGGAGGAGCCCTGCAGTACTTCCCTGATCGAGTCTCCCTTTTTATCGTTGTGTGCTGCATGCTGCACAACCTGACCATTCTGAGGGCCCTAGCCATTGTCACCAGGGATTGCAGATCCACCTCAGGAGGAGGAAGAGGACAGGAGGAGGAGGAGGAGGCGGAGGAGGAGGAGGAGCAGCAGCAACGGAGGAGGGAGGCACTCAATGTCGCTTCTGCAAGGGCCGTTCGTGATCGCCTCATTACACAGCGCTTCCAATAAATGAGACAGCACATCATGACCTTTGCTCAGAACAACCACATCATTACATCCAGCTCGCAGCCCCTATCACTGGGCAAAGGTCAAATGAGGAAGATCACAAAATGTATTTCATCGAATTAACTATTTATTATTGTGCACAACTCTCTCTTATGAAACACAAACAAACAACAATTTATCAACAAACAGAACTGGTTCTTAGCAAACCGAACTATTTGTTACCAAACTCAACAATATATTTACAAACACATCAATTTATTAACACACACTCCCCCATTTGCTACTAAAGTATTATTTACTCGCCCTTCCTCAATGATTTCCCTCCCCTTTTGATTTCCGCCCTCCCAACCCTACTGCTCCTCCGTAATGTGGCCCCAGTGGCTGCAGCAAGGCTGGTGGAAGGCTGCTGAGTCTGGGAGCCTTGCAGGACACCCTCGACCAGCTCTGGGCCTGGAAGGCCCGGCTGCAGACTACACCACCTCAGCATGGGCGGCAGCAGTCTGGGCTGGCTGGCTTACAGGCTGCGACAAGTGCAATGGCGGAGTGGCAGTGGTGGGAGCAGGAATACTGTCATCCTGAGAGAGAGGACAGCAGCTTCCTGCTCCACCGACACACTGCCAGTCCACCGGGGCAGAAACTCAGCATCCTGAGCAATCTGCTGGAGCACAGATTGCTGGCCTGCTGCAGGCACCGTGAGATCCCTGGTGGACAGTGGGTGACCCAGCGACGATGGCAGCAGTCAGCGATTGCGTGGCATCAATCTGAGACTGCATTAGAGCAGTCTGAGACTGGATGCCACCAACCACTGACTCCATTACATCACTAAGCCGTTGCGTTGCTTCGGCCTGTGCTGCAATAGCTGCTGCCACCTCACCCATGACATGTGGCATGAGGTCTGGGTTCCCACGGTCTCTCTGTAAATCGACCATCCTTTGCAAACTGCCAAGGATGGGCTCGATGGTGTGAGCAGAGCTGAGTGCAATGCTGGAGGCGGACTCCTCCACGCATCAGTGCACCCATGAGCTCGGTGCGCATGCCCATTGCCCGTCTGGTCAATGCCTCCACATCGAGGTCCTCATCTGAGTCCTGTGCAGCAGAACTCGCGCGTGCAAACTCACCCTCCGGCGAGATGGCCCCCGAGCTTCCCTTTCCCCGTGGCGTTGCTGCAGCCCGCTGGGTCCCGGAGCTTCACCCACATCAGACCCATTTCCTAGACTCCCCTCCAGTGAACGCGTCGCCACATTATCGGATCTCTCGACCTCGGGAGACACAGGCAGTGAGGCTCTGGCTTGTTCTTCCTCCTCTCCCGCGTCGCTGCCACTGGGTCATGAATTTCCAATAAAATGGATCTCTGAGAGTCCTTAAACAAGACCGAAAACAGTAATGACAAACAAACCCTTTCTGATAATAGACTGTTTGAAAAATTATCAAGAAATCTTGTGTGCCTGCATTTGCCATTTCTCTAAGTGTCATAATCTACTCCTGCTCTTTGGAGATGATGAAGGTGTGGAATAGAATTGTCATCAGTGGCCGTGCTCAGGATGTAGACAAGTGCAGTGTTAAGTTGGATAAAATTCTGGCTCATTCATGACTTAATGTTGACAGGCAGACGGAAAGCACAAAAACAGCTGAGGAGTTATCGATGATGTTGGAGAAGTGAAGCTGGGTGTTTTAGGCATTCATATGGATGCTGACCCCATGCCTATGGGTAATGTTGCTGGGAAACAGCGTGAAGATGAGGAATAGGATGCAGCCAAGAATACAATGCAGATACAGGAGCAGAATCCATTGCAGGAGATAAGAACATAAGAAATAGAGTCACAGAGTCATAGAGTTATACAGCACAGAAAGAGGCCCTTCGGCCCATCGTGTCCGCGCCGGCCATCAAGCCCTGTCTATTTTAATCCCATTTTCCAGCACTTGGTCCGTAGCCTTGTATGCTATGGCGTTTCAAGTGCTGATCTAAATGCTTCTTGAATGTTGTGAGGGTTCCTGCCTCTACCACCCTTTCAGGCAGTGAGTTCCAGATTCCAGCCACCCTCTGGGTGAAATAGTTTTTCCTCAAATCCCCTCTAAACCTCCTGCCCCTTACCTTGAAACTATGCCCCCTGGTTATTGACCCCTCTACTAAGGGGAAAAGTTCCTTTCTATCTACCCTATCTATGCCCCTCATAATTTTGTACACCTCAATCAGGTACCCACTCAGCCTTCTCTGCTCTAAGGAAAACAACCCCAGCCTGTCCAGTCTCTCTTCATAGCTGAAGCGCTGCAGTCCAGGTAACATCCTGGTGAATCTCCTCTGCACCCTCTCCAATGCAATCACATCCTTCCTATAGTGTGGCGACCAGAACTGCACACAGTATTCCAGCTGTGGCCTAACTAGCGTTTTGTACAGCTCCCTCATAACCTCCCTGCTCTTATATTCTATGCCTCGGCTAATGAAGGCAAGTATCCCATATGCCTTTTTAACCACCTTATCTACCTGTCCTGCTGCCTTCAGGGATCTATGTACATGCACACCAAGGTCCCTCTGATCCTCTGTCCTTCCTAGGGTCCTACCATTCATTGTGTATTCCCTTGCCTTGTTAGTCCTCCCAAAATGCATCACCTCACACTTTTCAGGGTTAAATTCCATTTGCCACTGTTCTGCCCATCTGACCAACCCGTCTATATCGTCCTGTAGCCTGAGGCTTCCCTCTTCGCTATTTACCACCCCACCAATTTTTGTGTCATCTGCAAACTTACTGATCATACCTCCTACATTCATATCTAAATCATTAATGTACACTACAAACAGCAAAGGACCCAGCACCGATCCCTGCGGTACACCACTGGACACAGGCTTCCAGTCACAAAAACAACCTTCGACCATCACCCTCTGCCTCCTGCCACTAAGCCAATTTTGGATCCAATGTGCCAAGTTGTCCTGGATCCCATGGGTTTTTAACTTCTTGACCAGTCTCCCATGCAGGACTTTGTCAAAAGCCTTACTGAAGTCCAGGTAGACTACATCAACTGCACTACCCTCATCCACACACCTAGTCACCCCCTCGAAAAATTCAATCAAATTGGTCAGACATGATCTCCCCTGACAAAGCCATGCTGACTATCCTTGATTAATCCTTGCTTCTCCAAGTGGAGACTAATTCTGTCCCTCAGAATTTTTTCCAATAATTTCCCTACCACTGATGTTCGGCTCACTGGCCTGTAATTCCCTGGTTTACCCCTACAACATTTCTTGAATAATGGTACTACGTTAGCTGTTCTCCAGTCCTCTGGCACCTCCCCTGTGGCTAGAGAGGATCTGAAAATTTGTGTCAGAGCCCCTGCAATCTCCTCCCTTGCCTCACACAGCAGTCTAGGATACATCTCGTCTGGGCCTGGGGATTTATCCACTTTTAAGCCTGCTAAAACTGCTAGTACCTCCTCCCTCTCAATACTAATTTGTTCAAGTATATCACAATCCCCCTGCCTGATTTCTATGCCTACATCGTCCTTCTCCATAGTGAACACAGATGCAAAATATTAGTTTAAAACCCCACCTACATCTTCTGGCTCTACACACAGATTGCCACTTTGGTCCCTAATGGGCCCTACTCTTTCCCTGGTTATCCTCTTGCCCTTAATATACTTATAAAACACCTTGGGATTTTCCTTTATTTTGCCCGCCAGTGTTTTTTCATGTCCCCTCTTCGCTCTCCTAATTTCTTTTTTAAGTACCCCCTGCACTTTCTATACTCCTCTAGGGCTTCCACTGTTTTTAGTCCTTTGTATCTGCCAAAAGCCTCCCTTTTTTTCCCTAATCCATTCTCGTATATCCCTTGACATCCAGGGTTCCCTGGGCTTGTTGGTCCCACCCTTGACCTTTACGGGAACATGTTGCCGTTGTACTCTCTCTATTTCCTTTCAGAAAGACTCCCACTGCTCTGATGTGGATTTTCCTACAAGTAGCTGATCCCAGTCCACTTTGGCCAGATCCTGCCTTATCATATTAAAATCAGCCTTCCCCCAATTTAGAACCTTTATCTCTGGTCCATCTTTGTCCTTTTCCATGACTACCTTAAATCTCACCGAATTATGCTCACGGTCACCAAAATGCTCTCCTACTAAGACTTCTACCACTTGCCCGGCTACATTCCCTAGAATTAGGTCCAGTACCGCCCCCTCTCTTGCAGGACTTTCTACATGCTGGCTCAAAAAGCTCTCCTGGATGCACTTTAAGAATTCCGCACCCTCTAAGCCTTTCACACTCTGACTATCCCAGTTAATATTGGGGAAGTTGAAATCCCCTACTATTATTACCCTATTATTTCTACACTTCTCTGAGATTTGCCTACATATCTGTTCCTCTATCTCCCCCTAACTGTTTGGGGGCCTATAGTACACTCCCAGCAAAGTGCTTGCCCCCTTTTTGTTTTTAAGTTCTACCCATATGACCTCATTAGAGGAACCTGCTAAGATAGAATCCCTCCTTACAGCAGTAATTGACTCCTTGATTAATATTGCAACACCCCTCCTCTTTTACACCCCCCTCTGTCTCGCCTGAAGATGCTATACCCCGGAATATTGAGCTGCCAGTCCTGCCCCTCCCTCAACCATGTCTCTGTGATAGCAACAATATCATGCTCCCATGTGTTCATCAACACCTTCAATTCATCTGCCTTACTCGCAAGACTCCTTGCATTAAAATTAATGCCAGCCAGCCTTGCCATACTCCTTTGTGCCGTTACATATTTGCTCTGCCTTCCAGGCTGACTTGTTTTTTCCTCTATATTTGGCTGTGCATCACCCCCTACTATAGCTCCACTCCGTATCCCATCCCCCTGCCAAGTTAGTTTAAACCCCCCCCAACAGTACTAGCAAACCTCCCTGCAAGGATGTGGGTCCCGTTCCGGTTCAGGTGCAACCCGTCCGACTTGAACAGGTCCCACCTTCCCCAGAAGCAGACCCAGTGATCCAGGAAACTAAAGCCCTCCCTCCTGCAACAACTCTTTAGCGACGCATTCATCTGCTCTATCCTCCTATTCCTATACTCACTAGCACGTGGCACCGGGAGTAATCCAGAGATTACAACCTTTGAGGTCCTGCTTTTTAATCTGCTACCTAGCTCCCTATATTCTTGTTGCAGGACCTCATCCCTCTTTCTACCCATGTCGTTGGTACCAATGTGAACCACAACCTCTGACTGTTCGCCCTCCCCCTTCAGAATGCCCTGCAGCCGTTCAGTGACATCCTTGACCCTGGCACCAGGGAGGCAACATACCATCCTAGAGTCACGTCTGCGGCCACAGAAACATCTATCTGTTCCCCTTACGATATAATCCCCTATCACTATTGCTCTCCCACACTTTTTCCTCCCTTCCTGTGCAGCTGAGCCAGTCGTAGTGCCACGGACTTGGCTCTTGCTGCATTCCCCTGAGAAACCATCTCCCCCATCAGTATCCAAAACGGAAAATCTGTCAGAGAGGGAGATTGACCGAGGGGACTTCTGCACTACCTTCCTAGTTCTTTTACTCTGTCTGGTGGTCACCCATTCCCTGTCTGCCTGTGCACTCTTTACCTGCGGTGTGACCACCTTCTTAAACGTGCTATCCACGAAGATCTCAGCTTTGCGGATGCTCCACAGTGACTCCAGCCGCAGCTCCAGCTCCGAAACGCGGATTTCAAGTAACTGCAGCTGGAGACACTTCCTGCACATGTGTTCGCCCTGACTTCCAACATAGCACAGGAGGAGCACTCCACGCTGCCGAGCTGCCCTGCCATGTCCTACCCTTAATTTACTCCCTTTAAATTAAAGAATATTAAATACACTAGGGACCTTACTTCCCTTTAAACACTAATTACTCCAAACTGGAGACCTTACTTTTACTTTAATGACTAGAATGTAGAAATGCTGTAGAAATACTCACCGCTGGTTCTCTGTCCCCTCTTGTGCAGCTTTTTAGCTCCTGCTCTCCTGGAAGCTGACAAAGATGGAACAAGAAAGGAACACCTCCCTCCCCGAACTCACTCACCAAACTCACAGCTTAACACTCTGTTCCGATCTGCACTCTGTCACAAACTGCACTCTAGCCTCCCTTATTTATACTGCTCAGATTTAAATAAGTGAGCTCTCTGGCAGTTACAGAACCAGATTAGACCACTTAATTAATTAATTACTCTCACCTGCTCTCCAGCACAGAGCTTGCTTAGCCCTGCCCAAGCCTGGAAGAAACTTAAAACTTGAAACAGTAAATTTAAATGCTAATTGCAAGCACACAAGACTAGAATTTATAAAAATAAGAAATTAACCTTTAAGATTCACTCCCTCACTCACCAAACTCGCAGCTTAACACTCTGTTCCAATCTGCACTCCGTGAATAGGGGCAGGAGTAGGCCATACAGCCCCAGGATTCAATAAAATCAAGGCTGAACTTTTACCTCAACTAGGCTTTCCCGCACTATCACCATATCCCTTGATTCCCTTAGTACCCAAAAATCTGTCGCTCCCAGTCTTGAATATACTCAGCGACTGAACATCCACAGCCCTCTGAGTTCCAGAATTCCAAAGATTCACAACCTTCTGAGTGAAGAAATTTCTCATCTCAGTCTTCAATGGCTGACCACTTATCCTGAGACTATGACCCCTAGTTCTAGACTCTCCAGCCGGGAGAAACAACCTCTCAGCATCTACCCTGTCAAGCCCTCAAAGAATTTTATACATTTCACTGAGATCACCTCTCACTCTTCTAAACTCCAGAGAATATAGGCTCATTCTACTCAATCTCTCCTCATAGGACAACCCCCTTATCACAGAATTCAATCTAGTGAACCGTCATTCTAAGGCAAGTATATCCTTCCTTAGGTAAGGAGACCAAGACTGTGCACAGTACTCCAGGTGTGGTCTCACCAAAGCCCGATATAATTGCAGCAAGACTTCCTTACTCTTATATTCCAACTCCCTTACAATAAAGGCCAACATACCATTTGTCTTCCTAATTGCTTGCTGTACCTGCATGTTAACGTTCTGAGATTTGTGTACAAGGACAACCAAATCCCTCTGAACACCAACATTTACGAATCTCTCACCTTTTAAAAAATGATAGCTTTTCCATTCTTCTTACCAAAGTGGGCAATTTCACACTTCCCCACAACATACTCCATCTGCCACCTTCTTGCCCACTCACTTAAGTGAGTGAGAGGCCCATGATACTGGCAGTGAGTGTGAGGCCCATGATACTGGCAGTGTGTGTGAGGCCCATGATACTGGCAGTGTGTGAGAGGCCCATGATACTGGCAGTGAGTGTGAGGCCCATGATACTGGCAGTGTGTGTGAGGCCCATGATACTGGCAGTGTGTGAGAGGCCCATGATACTGGCAGTGTGAGAGTTGCAGTGCCTTCCCTTCCTCTCCTCTCTCCTCCGCCCTCTCCTCCGCCCTCTCCTCCGTCCCCTCCACCCTCTCCTCCGCCCTCTCCTCCGCCCTCCACCCTCTCCTCCGTCCTCTGCTCCATTACATATGAATAAATTATGCAAAGAGTACTCGTGCCTTCCTGTTGCTGTTTCTTTTATTGCTGCTTCCTGCCAATCAGCGCGTGTTTATCCAAATGCAGGTCTTCTCAGCTCCTTCTAAGCGGGCGTTGTAACCAGGTCTCCACTCAATCACATTGTCAGTGTGAAGAAATGGACTGACTTATTTCACAGTAAATTTCTTGCAAAGTGGTTCATTCTGAATGTTTTCTCCGAGGAGAATTACATCCCATTGGAGGAAAGAACAATTTATTGTTAATTTTGCAGCTGGCAAATTGAAAATGAGAATAGATGGGCTCGATAGTTGTGTGTGTGTGTGTGTGTGTGTGTGTGTGTGTGTAGGGGATCTAGGATTTCAGGACTCTTTCATGTTCTGTGCTTCCTTCACACTTCTAGCACAGAATATTGGAGAAAATGTGAGAGTCTCACTTCCATACTTGCTTGTTTAAAGTTAGATGCTGCAGGGGTAGGGAATCTCGCTGGCAACGTTCATGGCATTATTAAACTGGTGTTGTCTGGTGGAGATGGAGCTTCTTGTGACCATAGCATAACTGTCATTGTATTGTGATGTCCTATCTGTTGTGGCAATTTACAATAGTATCACACTCGGGTACAGTGTCAGCCGTGGCTCGGTGGGTAGCACACTCGCCTCTGAGTCAGAAGGTTGTGGGTTCAAGTCCCACTCCAGGGACTTGAGCACATAAAGTTAGGCTGACACTCCAGTGCAGTGCTGAGGGAGTGCTGCACTGTCAGAGGTGCCGTCTTTTGGATGAGATGTTAAACCGAGGCCCTGTCTGCTCTCTCAGGTGGATGTAAAAAGATCGCGTGGCACTATTTCGAAGAAGAGCAGGGGAGTTCTCCCCGGTGTCCTGGGGCCAATATTTCTCCCTCAATCAACATCACTAAAACAGGTTATCTGGTCATTTTCACATTGCTGTTTGTGGGAGCTTGCTGTGCGCAAATTGGCTGCCGCGTTTCCCACATTACAACAGTGACTACACTTCAAAAGTACTTCATTGGCTATAAAGCGCTTTGAGACGTCCGGTGGTCATGAAAGGCGCTATAGAAATGCAAGTCTTTCTTTCTTAAGAGATGAGTAGGAGTTTGTTTACAAGTTGTAAGGAAATTTCCAGTTCCTGGTGACATAATGAACCAGAAAAACAATGCTTGAAGTTCTTCCGGATTCTGAGATTACAGCTCTGTAGCAGATATAGGTGTGGTAGTGTAGTTATTCTGTTACTGGACTAGCAGTCCAGAGAACGTGAGTTCAAACCCCACCAGGGCAGTTTGAGAAGTTGAATTCAGTTGAAATAAATCTGGAAATAAAAATCTGCTCTCAGTAAAAGTGACCATGAAGCTGTCACATTGTCATAAAATCCCAAATGTTTCACTACTGTCCTTTAGGGAAGGAAGCCTACTGTCCTTACCCGGTCTGGCCTGTCTGTAACTCCAGTCCCACACCAACGTGGGTGACTCTTAACTGGCCACCACCACCTTCTCAGTGCAACAAGCGAAGGGCAATAAATGCAGCCTTGCCAGCGCTGCCCACATCTTTATTAATATTTCAATCGCCCTTGCGAAGTAAAAGATTGGTTAACTTACTGTGTGAGTCTTTGATCATCAATGCCAAATGTTGGGCCAATGTGTGTTAGTGTAACAGGTCACTTCACGGACTCCACGTGAGAGGAAGCTGTGTTTTGCTGCAACAGTTGTTTTCTGATTTCATGAGTGGATAGATTGCCGCGCTGTAATTCACAGGGGAGAGAGAGGCATGACATAAAGGTTCCTTCAAAAAATCTGGCACTTTGGAACAGCATCTAATCATTGATTTAAAAATCAGCCGAACGTAGATGTATGGTGCAAGGCGCAATGAAATAGTAGTGACACTGTCACTTTTATATTTATTCAGTCTCCTTTCGACCTGTTTTGATGCATTGCATCGCTCTGAGATACATGGGCCGTAAAAGCAATCTGTACATAATATGATGTAAATGGAACAAGATTTAGTTCAGTGCTTGGCAGGAATTCCCTACATTAGTTACATGTTGTAACACCATGGCGATTACTCTGAGGACTAAGTAACAAGAACCACTTTTATGGATAAGGCCTCTTTGTCTGCCCCTGCTCACACAAGAGTAACCAAATAGTTTATACTGGCACCAGGTGCTCTGCTTAATGGGCTGGTTCGTGTGCAGAGAGCCAAATATCCCCAACAGAGGTACAAGAAGTTAAACTGTTTGAAATCTGATCAATCCACATGCTATCGCTAACAGTAAGAATGTTATCACCCCACCAGCGCGATTGAGATCTTCCAGTGACAGAAAGGATGACTGGGAAAACTGACAGAACGGATGAAGTATCAGATCCTTAGTTTGGGAGCTGCAGTGTCCCCTTCCCAAAAAGTGTGTGTATCAATTGCAAGTCAGTTTCATTAAATTTTGAATCAATCCTCCAACATTCTGAGCCGAGGTACAGAGACCCTGATTTTACAGGGTAGGCAGGCCCGGAGCGAGCCCTGAAGCAGCCGGTGGAGCCAGGGGAGTTCAGGGACGTGGAGACCCGGCTGATCGGAACGGACGGGACTCATTCACATAAACCTTCTCCGACGCCCGCCCGAACTCGGCCTGATCCACCAGCTCGCAGGTGGGCGGGAGTGGGGTTTCAGCAGCAGGAGACCACAGCCTGGGACCCGTGGGATCGCTCCCTGACTGTCAGTTGAGGGTGGGGCTCTGGAAGTGATTGGGGGGGTAGGCCAAGGCCCAAGGCTTCATTCTGAGGCCTGGGGCACTCCTGCCCCATAAGGAACTGTGAAAGAACATTTTTTAAACCTGCTGGGCCTCTTCTGGCCCAGGATTCCCCTCCCGACAGGACAGTCCCAGGATCCCCCTCCCAGGATCCAGCTCCAGGATTTGCCTGGGGGGGAAGCTGACACTGCGCCTCCCCCACCCTGCTCAGGCCTCGGACTAAATTTGGAGATCGGATCCTGTTGATATCATCGGACCCAATCTGCATATTTAAAGTCGGATCCCGTTTCCTTCCTGCGTGTATCCCGCTCACCTGCCCGAGCAGGTTAATATTGGGACAAGGTGGGAAGGAAGCGGGGTTGGAGGGGGTAAGAGGATCCCGTTACTTTAACTGCCCGCCCCCCCGCCCCTTGCCCCTCCCCCAGGCCCGGTTTCCACCAGGTGGAGGGAGTTACAATCAGGGCCAGAGACATTGGTGAATAAATCAGAGCAAGAACATTTCAGAAACTGAACGGCATAAGATAATTCGAGGAAGGGCCAGTGTATGTCTGTGGCAAGTTTCAGCAGGATCAGTTGCTGCAGTTCGGGTCGGCCTCTGCTCTCCACCTTCCCACAGCTGGGGCTCCCAGCACGCAGCCCTGCTCACCCAAAGTGTATCGCAGCAATCCGGCACAAACACCATGGATTTGTTTCTGTCCATTTAAAATTAACAGATGGAAAATCATGGGGAGTTTGCAGCTAAATTGCCCCTTCCATCTGCATAATAATGAACTCCTCGTTCAAAAGGCAAACCTTCACTGAAACACTGCAGGCAGATTGAAATAAACAAGTTGGCGTCATCTTCAGGATAGAGATGATCAGCTCAATGACTCTCTGGAGAATCATAGGGGCGATTTTCTGACTGGGGGCGCGTTGGAGGCGGGACTGCTGCATGGCGGGTCGATGTCCCGCCTCCATCGATTTGTGGCCAACCCACGCTATTTTCCCTTGATTGACCTTGTTAAGCCCGCCCAGCGGGTTTAGCAGGCCAATTGAGGGAAAGCCGGTTGCAGAGAACATCAGCGTATGACGTTTCATCTGTCAAAAATGTTTGACAGATGAATTGTCATCGTTTGACAGCTCTGTGAAACAGTCAAACACTGACATTCTCTGTAGTTTGATGAGGTCTTGAATTCAGGACCTCATCAAACTTCTTTCTTTTACAGAAATGAGATGGTTGTTGCATCTGAGAATGCAATGGCCATCTATCATCTCCAACGCGGAGGGTGCGAGACCCTCCGCATACAAACCGACTGAAGCCTGCAGGAAGAAACAAAGGTAAGTACACTTTTAATAACACTTTGCACTTACCTCAGATACTCACCTCTACACTCTTGCACCCATCACTTACCTTCACAGCATACTTTTGCACCCCCCCCCCCCGCCCCCGACCCCCGCAGACCCAGTATTCGCCTCGCTGAGCTGGCGTGTTTTGGAGCCTTCGGGAAGCCCGCAATTGTGAGGGCAAAAAGGGGATAATCCTATTTTCTGCCTGTTAACTACCTGTTAACAGGCAGTTAATAGGCTTTAATCCCTTCCCGCCTCCAAGGAGCCATTTTCCTGGCAGCCCCGCCTCCATACCCACCTCCCCAGGGCTGGCAAAATCGCCCCCATAGAATCGTACAGCACAGAAGGAGGCCATTTGGCCCATCGTGCCTGTGCTGGTTTTTGAAAGCGTTATCCAATTAGTCCCACTCCCCTGCTCTTTCCCCATAGGCCTGCAACATTTTTCCTTCAAGTATTTATCCAATTCCCTTATGAAGGTCAGACTGAATCTGCTTCCACCGCCCTTTCAGGCAGTGCATTCCAGATCACAACAACTCGCTGCGTAAAGTTTTTTTCCTCATGTCGCCTCTGATTTTTTACGAATCGCCTTAAATCTGTGTCCTCTGGTTACCGACCCATCCGCCACTGAAAACAGTTTCTCCTTATTTACTTATCAAAACCCTTCTTGATTTTGAAAGCCACTGTTAAATCTTCCCTTAAATCCTATCACTAAAGAAGTGGAAACTGCCAATATCACAGTAAAGGAGGAAGCTGTAGCGATATTGGGGGAGGATAAAAATAGACAAAGAGGAGGTACTTAAAAGGTTGGCAGTACTCCAAGTAGAATAGTCACCCGGTCCAGATGGGATGCATTCCAGGTTGCTGAGGGAAGTAAGGGTGGAAATAACGGAGGCTTTGTCCACAATCTTCCAATCCTCCTTAGATAACAGATGACTGGAGGACAGCAAATGTTACACCCCAGAGAGGAATAAACCCGGTAACTACAGCCAGTCAGCTCAACGTTGGTGGTGGGGAAGCTTTTAGAAACAATAATCTGGGACAAAATTAATTGTCATTTGGAAAAATATGGGTTAATAAATGACAGCCAGCATGGATTTGTTAAAGAAAAATTGTGTCTGACAAACTTGATTGAGTTCTTTGATGAAATAACAGACAGGGTTGATGATGGTAGTGTGGTTGATGTTGTGCATATGGACTTTCAAAAGGCGTTTGATAAAGTGAAGCATAATAGGCTTGTTAGCAAAATTGAAGCCCGTATGATTGAAGGGGCAGTGGCTGCATGGATATGAAATTGGCTAAGGGACAGAAAGCAGAGACTCGTGGTGAACGGTTGTTTATCAGACTGGAGGGTGGTTTACAGTGGTGTCCCCCAGGGGTCGGTATTAGGACCACTGCTCTTTGTGATATATATTAATGACCTGGAATACAGGGCATAATTCCAAAGTTTGCAGTTGGCATTAAATTCATAAATATAATAAACAGTGAGGTGGATAGCAACAGAGTTCAGGAGGACATAGACTGGTGAAATTGGTAGACGAAATTTAATGCAGAGAAGTGTGAAGTGATTCATTTTGGTAGAAAGAATGCGGAGAGGCAATACAAACAAAATGGTACAATTTTAAATGGTTTGCTAGAACAGAGAGACCTGGGGGTTTACATACACAAATCTGTGAAGGTGGCAGGATAAGTTGAGAAGGCTGTGAAAAAGATATATGGGATCCTTGGCTTTATAAATAGAGACATAGAGTAAAAAGCAAGGAGGTCATGATAAACCTTTATAAATCACTGGTTCGACCCCAGCTGGAGTATTGTGTCTAATTCTGGGCACCACACTTTAGGGAGGATGTCAAGGCCTTGGAGAGGGTGCAGGAGGAGATTTACTAGAACGGTTCCAGGGACGAGGGACTTCAGTTATGTGGAGAGACTGGAGAAGCTGGGATTGTTCTCCTTAGAGCAGAGAAGGTTAAGGGGGGATTTAATAGACATGTTCAAAATGATGTGGGGTTTTGATAGAGTAAATAAGGAGTTTCCTCTGGCAAGTGGGTTGGTAACCAGAGAATACAGTTTTTAGGTAATTGGCAAAAGAATCAGAGGGGAGATGAGGAGAATATTTTTACGCAGCGAGTTGTTATCATCGGAATGCGCTGCCTGAAAGGGTGATGGAAGCAGATTCAATAATAACTTTCAAAGAAGAATTAGATAAATAATTGAAGGGAACTAAATTGCAGGACCATGAGGAAAGATCAGGGGAGTGGGACTAATGGGAGAGCTCTTTCAAAGAGCCGGCACAGGCAGGATGGGCCGAATGGCCTCCTTCTGTGCTGCATCATTCTCGGATTCTATCCTCCGACTGTAAACACTCCACAGTAGATTCTGTCGCCAATGCTGCTGAGCTCTAGGCTCTCGTTTCTGTTTCGCTTCCCGCTGAGGCTACCAGGAGACTTGTAGCGATAATGGCTCAGCAAATGATTGCAAAGTAATTAAGCCATTTTACTCTTTTCTTTTCTATTGTGCTAATGGGTGTGGAATAAATTCTCGTGTGCAAGTGGAGGCAGACTGCGGGAAGGTCAGTGCGTCACGTGGCTGCAGTCATAATTTGGATTTAATGAGAAGAAAATGGTATTGTATACTCAGGAACCTCACAAGATTGAGGTGTCCCAAAATATTCTCCGGTCGGGACCTTTACATTATGCTTTCATGCTTCGCCGTATCTATAAACAGACACATTCTGCAGGACCAAGCTGCTCATTTCTGAAAGAGATTATTACTGTTTGATTGTCTCCATTCACCCCTTATTGCTGTGGGAAGGGATGCTGTTTGTTTATCAGGGAAAGGACATGCAGGTGTGTGAGTGCTTGTTTGCACATGCAAAGTCTGTTTTGTCTCGTTTGCTTGGCCTTTACCCCACAGGTTTGAAACAAATGAATCTGGTTTAACTACAAGCTTTTAATTTATTGGGTTACCATGGATATTAGCAATGCTAATCATATAAACAGTACTCGTATCGGCACCGCAATTATTGAACTGCCACTGCGCACAGGAACTAAGTGAAATGCCACAGAAACACTCACTGTCATCAGGAATTTCTGACAACCGCCCCCCCCACACAATCCCACGACACACACACACCAACAGCATGCTGCAGGGCCCGGCCTTTCCTGGTGAGCCATCGAATGGAAGGATCCCAAAAATCATATTTCTGAGGAATTTGCGAATAACGGGAAAAATCAAGACCTTAAATGCGGGAGAAGGGAAAGCGGAGTGTAGTGGATGTGGGAAATGTAACTAAAGTTAAATTAAGAGAGAGAGCAGGGGCACGGGGGGGGGGGGGGGGGGGGGTTGTGGTGGCTGGAAGAGGAAAAGCAAACCTGTCATCATTAAGCCAGTGCTAGGAGCATGCTAAATAAACAGAGCAAATAGACTGCGATGATGTGGAGCAGATAGAAACATAGAAAAATAGGAGCAGGAGTCAGGCCATTCGGCCCTTCGAGCCTGCTCCGCCATTCAATATGATCATGGCTGATCCTCTATCTCAATACCATATTCCTGCTCTCTCCCCATACCCCTTGATGCCTTTTGTGTCTAGAAATCTATCTATCTCCTTCTTAAATATATTCAGTGACTTGGCCTCCACAGCCTTTTGTGGTAGAGAATGCCACAGGTTCACCACCCTCTAAGTGAAGAAATTTCTCCTCATCTCAGTCCTAAATGGCCAACCCCGTATCCTGAGACTGTGACCCCTCGTTCTAGAGCCCCCAGCCAGGGGAAACATCCTCCCTGCATCCAGTCTGTCTAGCTCTGTCAGAATGTTATACGTTTCAATGAGATCCCCTCTCATTCTTCTAAACTCTAGTGAATACAGGCCTAGGCGACCCAATCTCTCCTCATACGACAGTCCTGCCATCTCAGGAATCAGTCTGGTGAACCTTCGCTGCACTCCCTCTATGGCAAGTATATCCTTTCTTAGGTAAGGAGACCAAAACTGCACACAGTACTCCAGGTGTGGTCTCACCAAGGCCCTGTATAACTGTAGTAAGACATCCTTGCTCCTGTACTCAAATCCTCTTGCGATGAAGGCCAACATACCATTTGCCTTCCTAACTGCTTGCTGCACCTGCATGTTTGCTTTCAGTGACTGGTGTACAAGGACACCAGTTGTAGAGCACGGCCAAGACTGAGAGCTAAATATACCAGGATATAGGGTTTTTCGGAAGATAGGGGAAAATAGAAAATGGAGCAACAGTATTAAAATGGATGCCATCAAGATGGTAGCAAGAAGAGATGCAAATGCTTCATCGAGAGGAGGATGGAGCTCAGCAAAGGAGAGGCTGCTAAACATTGCTGCAGGAATTTTTATCTGGGCCCCTGACTGGTGACGTAACAGAGGAATGCACATAGGTGCAGGTTAGGGAGGCCTTCAGAAGAAACCTGTGGTAATAATGGGAGATTTTAACATGTATATAAATTGGGAGAGTTATGATAGCACAAGTAGAACAGGAAACCAATTTATTACAAAAGCAAAATACTGCGGATGTTGGAAATCTGAAATAAAAACAGAAAATGCTGGAGATACTCAGCAGGTCAGGCAGCATCTGTGGAGAGAGAAACAGAGTTAACGTTTCAGGTCGATGACCCTTCGTCAGAACTTGAAAAAGTTATAGAGATGTAACCGATTTATTAAATGCATTCAGGATAGTTCCTTAAAGCAGCAAGGTCTTCAACACAACGATGGACTGGGCCTGTAGCAGTGTGGTCATGTGTAACAAACTGGAAACAGTTAGCAATCTCATAGCAAGGGAAAATCTGGGCAAGCGTGACCATAATATGATTGAATTCACTTTCGTGCTGGAAGGGGAGAAAGTCTGGGCATTAACCATGGGTTTGTAATTCATCCAAACTAACAGTGGGGGCTGATGAAAAGAGTGACTGCAGTGTGGTAGGAGAGACTTTCAGCTGGCAAACCTGTGCGAACGATTCAGGAATTGGTGGATTACAAGACAAGTATATTGCATGGCTAACACAACCATGAGGTGTGTGCGGTTAGGACCAGTGTTAAATGCAAGGTGCACAATAGAAGGGTGAAGAATAGCGGCGACAACGAGGATCGAAGATTATCAAAAGGAGAGCAAGAAAACAATGCCGGAAAGGATTTGCAGCTGGTATCAAGGACAATAGGAAAACTTTATATCAATACATTAAAAAGGGAGCAGATGGGACAATTAAAAACAGATTTAGCAGTGACAGTTGTGCAGGATAAGTATCTGGTAGCACTGCTAAATTAATATTTTGCCTCAGTTGTCACAGTATAACAGGAAGATAGGGTACCCGAGGCAGAGGGAAGACTAGAGATTACTGATGGGGAGACACTTACAGCCGTTACTATAAATCAAAAAACTGTAATGGACAAAGTACTAAATTGTAATAGGACTGAATTCAGGCCCAGATGGTTTCCACCCAAGGGAATTAAATAAAAAGTTGAGGAAATTGGAATTCATTAATTCTAATCTTCCAAAGCTTGCCGGATTCAAGGATAGCATCAGAGAATTGGAAGGAAGCAGATGTTATAGAAGAAACGAACAAACCAAGTAAGTCCAGGGCAGTGAGTTTAATAACAGGACTGGGGGAGTTACTGGTATCCATTAGCAGTTAGTTAGCATTCAGAACAATATCAATTAATTAGGGAGAGTCAGCATGGTTAATGCAATATTCCTGGAGAAGGTGCAGTGTCGCATGTTTCCCTGCAGTATTCCTGGAGAAGGTGCAGTGTCGCATGTTTCCCTGCAGTATTCCTGGAGAAGGTGCAGTGTCGCATGTTTCCCTGCAGTATTCCTGGAGAAGGTACAGTGTTGCATGTTTCCCTGCAGTATTCCTGGAGAAGGTACATTGTCGCATGTTTCCCTGCAGTATTCCTGGAGAAGGTACAGTGTTGCGTGACTGTTTGTGAGGTTCAGTAAATAAAAGACCGGAATGACACCACTAATCAGACCTTCTGCCAACAATATTGTAATTTATAAGAAAACGTTTTAAAGTGCTCCGATACATAAATGCGACACAGCATCAATCACATTGGATGTAGCACCTGCTTTATTGAAGCCCTTCCCTTAATAGCTCTTCTCCGAGAATCAGTGCCTGATTAAATGTGCCCCATTGAGATGTTAATGGAGTGATAGATTGTGACCATCACATTGAAACTTCTGTGTAATCATCATATACTTTAAACTCTTCAGTGACGGTTATATGGATTAGATGTAAATGATCAACAGAACATGATGGTCCTTGTGCTACTGGGAGCACCGAATGCAACTTTTCAGAACTGAATAATGTAGTCTTGTAAGGTGGATTAACGTGGATCAAAGAGAAAATTCCCAAAGCTTATCTTCCTGTAGCAGTTACCCATGTGATTCACCTCCCTGAAGTAATTAAATGAATTGGTGAGAGCTGACAACAGCACAATGTTGGCATGGTTTATGGTTCGTGCTTTCCTATGTTCTTAGAAGATTGTTAATAGGTTCCACGGATGACCTAAGGGTAAAGCTACTGCCCAGTGTAGTATTAATCCATACTGCCCACACATTTACAGGTTCAATTTTCTGTGCTGGGCCAGTGCAGAGAGACCTCAGCCAAGGCCCTGCACACTAGGCTGGTGCGGTAATGCCAACCCCACCGTCTTATAAATCATGAGAGAACCTCTTAAAAATCATGAGATTTGGTAAGAAATCATGAGTTGCTATTTTTTGGTTTATAAACCTCATTAGTGGCTTCATTTAATCTCGAACAGGTCACAGCGCTTTACAAAAACTATATTACTGTATCTGAAAATACTTTACAAAAAACTTTTTAAAAATCCTACCCGTTATCACCATCCTTCCCCTGGTGCCCAGCACAACCACCATGTGCATTTCAATGCAGTCCCTGCAGCAGCCAACCAAAGGTAAGTTTGGGGAAAAATCTTCAAAAACACCTTCCCATGGAGACTGGAGTCGTGACCACCCCCAGCGAACATTGATGTGATTGGTGATGTGAATTTTTTTATCTTTGCTTCAGCAAATGACCATAACAAGAGTGTTCTGATTGACCTAGGGCAATACAAAGTCACTTCAGTTAACTGGGCGTGTGGGCTTACCTACAGGAATGACTTTTGTCACTGGACTCAAGGAAACCATGTGGTGCAGCCGAAAAACTTGAACATCCTTCTCATCGCCCCCCTCTTTCCTGTCCCCCAATCCATCGATCTGTCTCTTCCCTTCTCCTTCTGTCTCCCCCCCCCCCCCCTTTTGTCTCCCTTTTCTTTCTCCCCCTTGCCTCTGGTCTCGCTCCCCCACCCCTCTCTTCTGCACCCTCCTTCCATTCTCTCTCCCTCACATCTCTCAGTCAATCACTCTCCCCTCTCTCTCAGTCTTTATCCCCACTACCTCTCAGTTTCTTTCTCTCAGCTCTGTCTTCCCCCTTCCTCTTTTCCCTGTATCTCACTATCTCTTGCCCTCAGTGGCTACTCCTCTCTCTACCTGCCCGGTCTCTCTCTCTTCCTGCCCCAATCTCTCCCACACTCCTCTCTCCCCCAGGCCATGTCAATCTCTGCCATTCATGTCTCCATCCCTCTTTATCCCCCCTCCACTGGTCTCAATCTCTTTCTCCCTCCCCTGCGTCTCGCCCTCTCTCTATACCCCCATCTCTCCCATTCTTTCTGTACCCCCTTCTCTCTCTACATCAGTCTTCCCCCACCTCTTTCTCTGTACCTCCCTCTCTCTCTCTCCCATTCCTCTCTTTATACTCCATCTCTCTCTCTCCCTGTCACTCTTCCCCATCGCTCTCTCTCTCTGTACCTCCATCTCTCTGCCTATCTCTCTCTCCGTGCCTCCATCTCTTACTCCCTGCCACTCTTCCCCAATCTCTCTCTCTACCTCCACCTTTTTCCCATTCCTCTCTCTCTACTCCATCTCCCTGTCATTTTCCACCATTTCTCCAACCCCCACCTAAGTTTCACCCTCACCAGGTCGCACTTGCTGACTCTGCCGTACTGCAGGAACAATGGCTGGACCTTGTCTGGCTGCACCTCCGGGGGCAGCTTCCCCACAAAGAACTTCACCATCCTCGCCGTGCGCAGCAACGCTGCTCGGCCCGGGGAAGGGAGAAACGCATAACTGCGGCGCGACTCCAACTGCCCACGATTCACAAAATGGCGGTCACAGCACCACATTCCTTGCTCTTCCATTGGCTGCTCCCCATCACTTCGCTTTGTGATTGGTTCCCTCTGCTGTCAATTAACTGTGAACAGCTGTCAATCAAAGAATCCTACAGCTGATTGACCGAACCAAACCCATGTGTCCTAGTGCAGCCAATCACCAGGAGGCGTAACAAAGACTAATAAAGTAGTAAAAAATCATGACTTTTCACAGTTAAATTGTGAGATCACACGTTGAGATAAATTTCATTACAAATCGCATGTCTCGCAATTAATTCGCGAGAGTTGGCATTACTGCTAGTGCACGGTTAAACCAGCCAGGGCCCTGCACACCAGGCTCGCGTCATCAGCAAACTTAACAGTTCTGCAGACAACCTATTCCATATCATCCACCAATAATGTGAACTGCAGACGTCCCACAAAAGACCCCTGTGTAACATCACTTGATGACTGTTTCTCAGGCTGAACATTTCCCGTTTCTCACCGCCCTGTGTCTTTTGTTCCTGGGCTGGTTCTTAATCCATGGAGATAATTCTCCGACCATTCCCAGAGCCTTAGCCTCTTCTACTAGTCTCACTTTGTCAAATAACTTTTGGAAATCCAAGTCATGTAGAATGTGTGGATTATCGCCATCCACTAATTTACAGGCGGTTTCATGTCTGACCTAAAGTGAGCTGGTACCTCACTGTGATACCTGTGCTCATCGTAGAATCCCACTGAATGTCCTTGAGCACGTTTCTCACTGTGGGTGAGAGACTAACCAGTCTACAATTAACAGGTTCATCCCCTGCCTGCTCCTTTTTGAATATGGGAACTGCTTCCTTCAGACCTTAGGTATGTCGTTAGTATTTATAGAGCTCTGAAAAATGTCAAAGTGTCAATAAGTCTGCAAAAGAACAGATCAATACAATAACAGCGAATTACTAATTTGCATTTCTGCTAAATCATTTCTCAGCCATCTGAATCTTACTGTGCCGTGTACACATCTGAGCTGGGAAACACAACATACGCTGGAGTTTAGAAGAATGAGAGGGGATCTCATTGAAACTTATAAAATTCTAACAGGACTAGACAGACTAGATGCAGGAAGGATGTTCCCGATGGCGGGGGAGTCCAGAACCAGGGGTCACAGTCTAAGGATAAGGTGTAAGCCATTTAGGACTGAGATGAGGAGGAATTTCTTCACCCAGAGAGTGATGAACCTGTGGAATTCTCTACCACAGAAGGCAGTTGAGGCCAATTCATTAAATATATTCAAGGAGTTAGATATATTTCTTAAGGCTACAGGGATCAAGGAATATGGGGAGAAAGCAGGGACAGGGTACTGAATTTGGATGATCAGCCATGATCTCATTAAACGGCGGAGCAAGCTCGAGTGGCCAAATGGCCTACTCCTGCTCCTATCTTCTATGCTTCTATGCAGTGATTAGTGTAGATTATGGGGAGAGTGTGGGAAAGTGGAGTTGAGGTCGAAGATCAGCCATGATCTGATTGAATGGCGGAGCAGGTTCAAGGGGCCGAATGGCCTCCTCCTGCTTCTATTTCTTATGTTCTCATGTTGAAGGGTTAAAATACCACAACAGGATTGATTGTAACAACAGGGTGGGAACAAAACCTACCTCTAACAAGGAGATGTAGTGTATGAATGGTTAAAATCATAGAATGATACAGCACAGAAGGAGGCCATTTGGCCCATCGTGCCTGTGCCGGCTCTTTGAAAGAGCTGTCCAATTAGTCCCACTCCCCCTCTCTTTCCCCATAGCCCTGGAAATGTTTCCCCCTTCAAGTATTTATCCAATTGCCTTTTAAAAGGTATTATTGAATCTGCAACCATCACCCTTTCAGGCAGTGCCTTCCAGATCATAACAACTCGCTGCGTAAAAATATTCTCCTCATCACCCCTCTGGTTCTTTTGCCAATTACCGTAAATCTGTGTCCTCTGGTTAATGACCCACTTGCCAGAGGAAACAGTTTCTCCTTATTTACGCTATCAAAACCCATCATCATTTTGAACATGTCTATTAATTCTCCCCTTAAGCGTCTCTGCTCTAAGGAGAACAATCTCAGCTTCTCCAGTCTCTCCACATAACTAAAGTCCCTCATCCCTGGAACCATTCTAGTAAATCGCCTCTGCACCCTCTCCAAGGCCTTGACATCCTTCCTAAAGTGCAGTGCCCAGAATTAGACACAATACTCCAGCTGAGGCCTAACCAGTGTTTTATAAAGGTTTAGTATAATGTCCTTCCTTTTGTTCTTATAAAGCCAGGGTTATACCTATCTGCACATGTGTTATGTCCATTACTGCATTTCAGTGGGCTGAACTGTAAAGTATTGGCATCACAATCAATTAGAAGAAAGTGAGATTTCTGAGTCAGGATTTCTATGAAATGATTTTTGAATTATGCATCAATTTCGAGACTTGTCCAGATTGAGTGAGGCACTCAGTGTCTGTCCTCACCCAACAAATGGGTGAGTTACCGAGGCAGGGGCTGCGTTGGATTTGGTGTTTACTAATCTCAGAGCTGGTTAGTAACCTGGAGAATGCTGAGCCCCTGGGATCTGGTGCTGGCTGTATTGTTGGATTTGATATTGTTGTTAAAGTTGATGCTGGAAGTAGGAATGGAGTGGGGACAGAAGCAAGGAGACGCTTCTGCAGCTGAGAAAGGTTCAGGCAATATTATTTGGGAAATCACATGTTACATTTTTTGGGTCTTTACTCTGGATATTTTTCTTGGGCTCACCCACTCAGCCCATTCCCATCGGTGACCTCGCTCCTATGACCCAGAGAATGCCTTCACCAGTCCCATATCTCGGTCATGTGGAACCAGCAACCATGCAGCGTTGTATTTAAGGCACTGCGTGTATCAGTGTCCTCACCTGATCTTTCTCGCTTTTGGAAGATGATAGAAGAAACACTTCACTAGATTGTGACTTAGGTGCTAAATTGATAAAGAGCTAGATTAAAGAATCAGTGACTAAGTGAACAGAAGCCAAGGCTTGACACACCAGGGGTGACGGACGACAGTGAATCAGCTATAATAACAACAGAAAATGCTGGAAAAACTCAGCAGGCCAGGCAGCATCCGTGGAGAGAGAAAGAGAGTTAACGTTTCAGGTCGATGACCTTTCGTCAGAACTGCTGTCTGTTTTACACGTTGGAAACGAGTATTGTGAAATGAGCTGCCGATTGGCTCGCCCATTCTGCACTGCTGACCAAGACCAGTTTCACCCCCATTATGCTTCATTTTTGCCACACCAGACTTAGAACTAGAACAAAAGTTAATGGAGTGTGTGTAAGGCAAGTAGGATGAGGAAAGAAAGATTATTCTGTTTAGAAAAAGAGAAACAAAGCAAGGTCTGGACTATGGTCTAATAAGCAGGTAAGAATGAACTTGAAAAACAAGCAGAAAAACTTCTAAAAGATACAACGAATCAAATTTAGAATTCAGTAGAGGAGGAGCCCACTTATCTTAGTGCCAGCTGCATTGACATTCTCTGCTTTAATCCCATCTCCTGCTCTTTCCCTCTACCCTTTCATATTTTTACACTTGAAGTGTTCACCTAATTCCCTCTTAAATGCCGTGATTGACGCAGTTTCAAAAGCAACTTGTATTAATATACTCCATATTCTAACAACCCGCTTCTTCTAAACTTCTCCATGCTTTCTGTACTAATCCTAGCTTCCTGCTGTCTTATTACTGATTTACCAACCAGTGGAAATAACCCTTCACTATTTACTTTCTGAAACTGTTTCAAAACACTTCTATTAGACCTCCTTTAATCTTCGCCATTCCAAACAACAATAGCAGTTTACAGCAAAGAAATGGACCGTTCGGCCCATCATGTCTGTATTAGCTCTTTGCCAGAGCAATCCAAATCTCATTGCCCCACTCGCTCGCCCTATAGCCCGAGGTGTTCCTATGGTTCAAGTGTTCAACCAATTTTCCCTTAAAAGCTGCAATGGTCTCCGCGGCAACCATTCCATGCGGCAAAGCATTCCATGGTCCAAAACCCCTCTGTGGAAAGAAAGTTTTTCACACTTCCCTTAGTGACAATGTTAAGTTGATGACCCCTCATTACTGACCCCCCCCCAACCAACCAACCAACCAGAGGAAAGAATCTTTCCCTGTTTAATCGATCAAAGCCATGGCAATTTTAAAACGCCAGCGTGACGGCCCTGAGACCCGATCCCGCCACCTACCTCGTGTCACCACAGCGATTTCCCCTTTCCAGCCGGAAGTTATCCAGAGGGATTTAAATGAGGCCCGGGAGTTAAAGTAGCCCAGGCTGCATTTCTAGAGCAGCGGGTGCGTTTCCGACTCTCCTCGCTAGTTGATACGAGTTAAAATCAGGCTGCAACTGTGGGTTAACCAGTGCCTTGCACAAGTTCATCAATATCTCTCTATTACTGTTGGCCTTATCTACCTGCTCCTACTTTCAGGAATTCTGTATTTGCACACATAGGTCTCTGTTCATCCACATCCTTCACTATCTTTCCATTGACTGCACACTCCTAATCCCAGCAACCGTATCCTCTCCTTCAGGAGAGCAGGGGGAAAAAAATGGAAATATAAAATATCAAGATCGCCAATATTCTGGAAAGTAGAAGTTCACATTATTTCTGAGCAGCTTCTAAATAAAATCTTTTCAAGAAATTCAAAATTTACTACGAAGACTATGGGGGTAATTTTGACTTTGTGCGATAGTGTGAAACAGGTGATAGCGAATCAGCAACCCGTTTCACATCTCTCCTGATATTTATTTCTAGATGTAAAATGAGCTGTTGGTTCACCATTGCCCATTTTGCACCATTGCACAAAGACCCAATGCCCCCTATCAGTGGCCAGCCCTGCTGGTGAGTAGTCTTGCCCTGCAAGACACTATTGCCAAACTATAGAGACCATTAATCAGAACAAGTTCATCAGTAGAATTTATACAATGGAAATGTATTACCACTTTCATCTTCTTCTCCTCCATGCCTAGCAACCTGTTTCTTCCGCTGTCTTACATCCAGCAGATCGCCTCTGGGCTGTTTCCGTAACAAGGACCCTTTTTATGTGGACAGGTTGTCAGGTCAACAGATGGAGTTAAGATATAGATCAGTCATGACCTAATTGAATGGTGTAACAGGCTCCAAGGGCTGAATGGCCTACTCTTCTTCCTATGTTAGCCTGGCTCACAAGCCGATGGGGAGACTGGCTAGATAGGATGGGGGGGAGCACCTCCCTCCCATTGGATGCGAGTACCCAGTATTCAGAGATCGCGTCGGGCCGTGGCGCAACACGGGCGGTATTGGATCGGCCGCCCATTATACGCAGTGCCTGGTATTCAGATTCATTGACTGCAATAGAGCTGAATATCAGGCGCCCGCTTTGCACCACTGCCCGAGATAAATTTCTCGGCCCGTAACTCTTGTTTCCATTTGCCGGCGCTGTCTGGAGTGGGACTCGAACTGATAACCTTCCGACTTCGAACACTTATCACTGAGTCACGGCTCACTCCGCGGCCATTTTGTTTGCTCAGAATCGAGAAGAGCGTGGCCAAGGTTAATACTTGGACAGTTTGTAAGATCCTGTTGTTGGAACCAGTGATTTGGTGGAGCGCATTTCTACAGATACTGCAAGTTGCGAGACTCCCTGCCTGAGTAAGGGAATTGTGTTTGATGATTGTTGAATGCTAACACATCGCTTTCTGCTGCCTGTGGGTTGCCCAACCCTTTGTTCAGGGAAGGTTGCAGAAAAGGTCCAGAAATTAAATCCTTTTTGTAATAAATTTCTAAAGAAAGAGAGAAAGACTTGCATTTATATAGCGCCTTTCACAACCGCCGGATATCTCAAAGCGCTTTACAGCCAATGAAGCACTTTTAAAGTGGAGTCACTGTTGTAATGTGGGAAACGCAGCAGCCAATTTGCACACAGCAAGCTCCCACAAACAGCAATGTAATAATGACCAGATAATCTGTTTTTTTGTGATGTTGATTGAGGGAGAAATATTGGTCAGGAGAAATTCTGATCCTACTGCTACAGAATACAAGCACAGTGAGCCACTACCTGCTCACAGGAAGGCAGAGGAATCGACTTCAACTGTTTGGAGCAATCTGGAGGATTTCCTTTAACAGTGTATATTTTTCCTTCTTGTATTCTCAAACCTCTGACATCTATTTGTCTCCCAGCTACAAATGTGAAAATCAGTGAGCCTGACTTTGTGGAACTAGTTGAACCATAAAGACTCAGGCAGCAGAAGCCCCAAAGCAACACACAGTGAGCTAGCCAGGCTGCTCAGCTCTCTCAAGCTTAATGAGCTAGCAATCTAGAGTGCAAGAGACAGCAGTATGTCTGTTTCACTTAAACACGCTCTACGCACCAGCATTTGATTTGATTCTGATTTTTTGGGGGTTCTAACAAATTTTAAGATAGATCTTTATTTATTGATTGATTATATTGCGTTTATTTGTACCCGGGTGTAGTTGCTGCTTGTTAATAAGTGGTCATGAGTCAGAGATGGAAGGTGTCAGTGCTATCAAGCAGCAATTACTCACCAATAACCTGCTCACTGATGCCCAGTTTGGGTTCCGCCAGGACCACTCGGCTCCCGACCTCATTACAGCCTTGAGCCAAACATGGACAAAGGAGCTGAATTCCAGAGCTGAGGTGAGAGTGACTGCCCTTGACATAAAGGCAGCATTTGACCGAGTGTGGCATCAAGGAGCCCGAGTAAAACTGAAGTCAGTGGGAATCAGGGGGAAAACTCTCCACTGGCTGGAGTCATACCGAGCTCAAAGGAAGATGGTTGTGGTGGTTGAAGGTCAATCATCTCAGCCCCAGGACATCGCTGCAGGAGTTCCTCAGGGAAGTGTCCTAGGCCCAACCATCTTCAGCTGCTTCATCAATGACCTTCCCTCCATCATAAGGTCAGAAGTGGGGATGTTCGCTGATGATTGCACAGTGTTCAGTTCCATTCGCAAATCTTCAAATAATGAAGCAGTCTGTGCCCGTGTGCAGCAAGACCTGGACAACATTTAGGCTTGGGCTGGTAAGTGGCAGTTAACATTCATGCCACGCAAGTGCCCGGCAATGACTATCTCCAACAGTGAGAGTCTAAACACCACCCCTTGACATTCAATGGGATTACCATCGCCGAATCCCTCACCATCAACATCCTGGGGTTCACATTTGACCAGAAACTCAACTGGACCAGCCACATAAATACTGTAGCTACAAGAGCAGGTCAGAGGCTGGGTATTCTGCGGTGAGTGACTCACTTCCTGACTCCCCAAAGCCTTTCCACCATCTACAAGGCACAAGTAAGGAGTGTGATGGATTACTCTCCACTTGCCTGGATGAGTGCAGCTCCAACAACACTCAAGAAGCTCGACACCATCCAGGACAAAGCAGCAGGCTTGATTGGCACCCCATCCACCACCTTAAACATTCACTCCCTCCACCACCGGCGTACCGTGAGTGCAGTGTATACCATCTGCAAGATGCACTGCAGCAACTCGCCAAGGCTTCTTCACCAGGCTGAGTCAGGCTGTGTGTTACATAAAACTGTGCTGTTTGTGACAGGAGCTAGAAGCTAGGCATGTTAGTCCATCTGATTTAAAATTTAAAAATACCTTTAAAGGAAATGTAATGAACATTTTAAAGGCACTGTGTCATCGTTGAGGAGAGCTGCAAAAAGAAACCACGGTATTGGCTATGGTATAGCTGTTACCATAACAACAGTTTGAGTTCCCAGGTAATTAAAGTCAAACATGGTGGCAGAAATTTGAGCTGTTTACAGTAATGTTGTTTTCAGACCATTTCCAAAAAATGACTTTCGTCTTCAAGCAGACGCTGAACATTGACTGGACAATAACACAGCCAGGTGCGTGTTCTGTGCCACTTCCTGATGTTGATACGAGTCAGTGTCTGCAATAAAAGTTCAGTCAGTGCATTTCCACTGAACTAGAAAGAAAGAAACTCAAGATTCCTCCCACTCCACCTCACACACTCACAGAATCACTCACACACTCACAGAATCACTCACACACTCACAATCACTCACACACTCACAGAATCACACACACACTCACACACACAGAATCACACTCACACTCGCACACACACAGAATCACACACACACTCACAGAATCACACACACACTCACTCACACACAGAATCACACTCACACTCGCACACACACAGAATCACACACACACTCACAGAATCACACACACACTCACAGAATCACTCACACACACACAGAATCACACTCACACTCACAGAATCACACACACACTCACACACACACAGAATCACTCACACACTCACAGAATCACACACACACTCACAGAATCACACACACACTCACACACTCACAGAATCACTCACACACTCAGAATCACACACACACTCACAGAATCACTCACACACTCACAGAATCACACACACACTCACACACACACAGAATCACACACACACACACACTCACAGAATCACACACACACTCACAGAATCACACACACACTCACACGCACACAGAATCACACACACACACAAACTCACAGAATCACACACACACTCACAGAATCACACACACACACTCACAGAATCACACACACACTCACAGAATGACACTCACACTCACAGAATCACACACACACTCACTCACACACAGAATCACTCACTCACACACAGAATCACTCACACACTCACAGAATCACACACACACTCACAGAATGACACTCACACTCACAGAATCACACACACACTCACTCACACACAGAATCACTCACACACTCACTCACACACAGAATCACTCACACACTCACACACAGAATCATTCACACACTCACAGAATCACACACAGAATCACTCACACACTCACTCACACACATAATCACTCACACACTCACACACAGAATCATTCACACACTCAGAATCACACACACACTCACACACACACAGAATCACTCACACACTCACACACAGAATCACTCACACTCACTCACACACAGAATCACTCACACACTCACACACAGAATCACTCACACACAGAATCACACACACACTCACTCACACACAGAATCACTCACACACTCACTCACACACAGAATCACTCACACACTCACACACAGAATCATTCACACACTCACAGAATCACACACACACTCACACACACACAGAATCACTCACACACTCACTCACACACAGAATCACACACACACTCACTCACACACAGAATCACTCACACACTCACTCACACACAGAATCACTCACACACTCACAGAATCACACACACACTCACACACACACAGAATCACTCAGACACTCACTCACACACAGAATCACTCACACACTCACTCACACACAGAATCGCTCACAGAATCACACACACACTCACACACACACAGAAACACTCAGACACTCACTCACACACAGAATCACTCACACACTCACAGAATCATACACACACTCACACACACACAGAATCACTCACTCACACACAGAATCACTCCCTCACGCACAGAATCACTCACTCACACACAGAATCACTCACTCACGCACAGAATCACTCACTCACACACAGAATCACTCACTCACACACAGAATCGCTCACACACTCACAGAATCACATACACACTCACAGAATCACACACACACACACAGAATCACACACACACTCACACACACAGAATCACACACACACTCACAGAATCACACACACACTCACAGAATCACACACACACTCACACACACAGAATCACACACACACTCACAGAATCACACACACACTCACACACACAGAATCACACACACACTCACAGAATCACACACACACTCACAGAATCACACACACACTCACAGAATCACTCACACACTCACAGAATCACACACACACTCACACACACACAGAATCACACACACACACACACTCACAGAATCACACACACACTCACAGAATCACACACACACTCACACGCACACAGAATCACACACACACACAAAATCACAGAATCACACACACACTCACAGAATCACACACACACTCACAGAATGACACTCACACTCACAGAATCACAGAATCACACACACACTCACAGAATCACACACACACTCACAGAATGACACTCACACTCACAGAATCACACACACACTCACTCACACACAGAATCACTCACTCACACACAGAATCACTTACACACTCACAGAATCACACACACACTCACAGAATGACACTCACACTCACAGAATCACACACACACTCACTCACACACAGAATCACTCACACACTCACTCACACACAGAATCACTCACACACAGAATCATTCACACACTCACAGAATCACACACAGAATCACTCACACACTCACTCACACACATAATCACTCACACACTCACACACAGAATCATTCACACACTCACAGAATCACACACACACTCACACACACACAGAATCACTCACACACTCACACACAGAATCACTCACACACAGAATCACACACACACTCACTCACACACAGAATCACTCACACACTCACTCACACACAGAATCACTCACACACTCACACACAGAATCACTCACACACAGAATCACACACACACTCACTCACACACAGAATCACTCACACACTCACTCACACACAGAATCACTCACACACTCACACACAGAATCATTCACACACTCACAGAATCACACACACACTCACACACACACAGAATCACTCACACACTCACTCACACACAGAATCACACACACACTCACTCACACACAGAATCACTCACACACTCACTCACACACAGAATCACTCACACACTCACAGAATCACACACACACTCACACACACACAGAATCACTCAGACACTCACTCACACACAGAATCACTCACACACTCACTCACACACAGAATCGCTCACAGAATCACACACACACTCACACACACAGAAACACTCAGACACTCACTCACACACAGAATCACTCACACACTCACAGAATCATACACACACTCACACAAACACAGAATCACTCAGACACTCACAGAATCACACACACACTCACTCACGCACAGAATCACTCACTCACACACAGAATCACTCACTCACGCACAGAATCACTCACTCACACACAGAATCACTCACTCACGCACAGAATCACTCACTCACACACAGACTCACTCACTCACACACAGAATCGCTCACAGAATCACACACACACTCACAGAATCACACACACACTCACACACACAGAATCACACACACACTCACACACTCACAGAATCACTCACACACTCACAGAATCACACACACACTCACAGAATCACACACACACTCACAGAATCACTCACACACTCACAGAATCACACACACACTCACACACACACAGAATCACACACACACTCACACACACAGAATCACACACACACTCACACACTCACAGAATCACTCACACACTCACAGAATCATTCACACACTCACAGAATCACACACACACTCACACGCACACAGAATCACTCACACACTCACTCACACACAGAATCACTCACACACTCACACACAGAATCACTCACACACAGAATCACACACACACTCACTCACACACAGAATCACTCACACACTCACTCACACACAGAATCACTCACACACTCACACACAGAATCACTCACACACAGAATCACACACACACTCACTCACACACAGAATCACTCACACACTCACTCACACACAGAATCACTCACACACTCACACACAGAATCATTCACACACTCACAGAATCACACACACACTCACACACACACAGAATCACTCACACACTCACAGAATCACACACACACTCACACACACACAGAATCACTCACACACTCACTCACACACAGAATCACACACACACTCACTCACACACAGAATCACTCACACACTCACTCACACACAGAATCACTCACACACTCACTCACACACAGAATCGCTCACACACTCACAGAATCACACACACACTCACACACACACAGAATCACTCAGACACTCACTCACACACACAATCACTCACACACTCACTCACACACAGAATCGCTCACACACTCACACACACACAGAATCACTCAGACACTCACAGAATCACACACACACTCACTCACGCACAGAATCACTCACTCACACACAGAATCACTCACTCACACACAGAATCACACACACACACTCACACAGAATCGCTCACACACTCACTCACGCACAGAATCACTCACTCACACACAGAATCACTCACTCACGCACAGAATCACTCACTCACACACAGAATCACTCACTCACACACAGAATCGCTCACACACTCACAGAATGACATACACACTCACAGAATCACACACACACTCACACACACAGAATCACACACACACTCACACTCACAGAATCACACACACACTCACACACTCACAGAATCACTCACACACTCACAGAATCACACACACACTTACAGTATCACACACACACTCACACACACAGAATCACACACACACTCACACACACAGAATCACACACACACTCACACACTCACAGAATCACTCACACACTCACAGAATCACTCACACACTCACAGAATCACACACACACTCACACACACACAGAATCACACACACACTCACACACACACAGAATCACACTCACACTCACAGAATCACACACACACTCACACACACAGAATCACACACACACTCACACACACACAGAATCACACACACACTCACAGAATCACACACACACTCACACACACACAGAATCACACTCACACTCACAGAATCACACACACACTCACACACACACAGAATCACACACACACACACAGAATCACACTCACACTCACAGAATCACACACACACTCACAGAATCACACACACACTCACACACACACAGAATCACACTCACACTCACAGAATCACACACACACTCACACACTCACAGAATCACTCTCACACTCACAGAATCACACACACACTCAGAATCACACACACACTCACACACTCACAGAATCACTCACACACTCACAGAATCACTCACACACTCACAGAATCACTCTCACATTCACAGAATCGCACACACACTCACACACTCACAGAATCACACACACACTCACAGAATCACTCACTCACTCACAGAATCACTCACACACACACAGAATCACACACACACTCACAGAATCACTCACTCACTCACAGAATCACACTCACACACACACACACAGAATCACTCACACACTCACTCACAGAATCACACACACACTCACAGAATCACACACACACTCACACACTCACAGAATCACTCTCACACTCACAGAATCACACACACACTCAGAATCACACACACACTCACACACTCACAGAATCACTCACACACTCACAGAATCACTCACACACTCACAGAATCACTCTCACATTCACAGAATCGCACACACACTCACACACTCACAGAATCACACACACACTCACAGAATCACTCACACACTCACAGAATCACTCACACACACACAGAATCACTCACACACACACAGAATCACACACACACTCACTCACAGAATCACACACACACTCACAGAATCACTCACTCACTCACAGAATCACACTCACACACACACACACAGAATCACTCACACACTCACTCACAGAATCACACACACACTCACAGAATCACACACACACTCACACACACACAGAATCACTCACACACTCACTCACACACAGAATCACTCACACACTCAGAATCACACACACAATCACACACTCACAGAATCACACACACACTCACAGAATCACTCACACACTCACAGAATCACTCACACACACACAGAATCACACACACACTCACAGAATCACTCACTCACTCACAGAATCACACTCACACACACACACACAGAATCACTCACACACTCACTCACAGAATCACACACACACTCACAGAATCACACACACACTCACACACACACAGAATCACTCACACACTCACTCACACACAGAATCACTCACACACTCAGAATCACACACACAATCACACACTCACAGAATCACACACACACTCACAGAATCACTCACACACTCACAGAATCACTCACACACTCACAGAATCACACACAGAATCACACTCACACACTCACAGAATCACTCACACACTCACAGAATCACTCACACACTCACAGAATCACACACACACTCACACACACACAGAATCACACTCACACACACTCAGATTCACAGAATCACACACAGAATAACACACACACAGAATCACTCACAGAATCACTCACACACTCACACACACACAGAATCACTCACACACACACAGAATCACTCACACACTCACACACACAGAATCACACTCACACACACACAGAATCACTCACACACTCACAGAATCACTCACACACTCACACACACACAGAATCACTCACACACTCACAGAATCACTCACACACACTCAAGATTCACAGAATCACACACAGAATCACACACACACAGAATCACTCACAGAATCACTCACACACTCACACACACACAATCACTCACACACTCACACACACAGAATCACACTCACACACACACAGAATCACTCACACACACACAGAATCACTCACACACTCACACACACAGAATCACACTCACACACACACAGAATCACTCACACACACACAGAATCACTCACACACTCACACACACAGAATCACACTCACACACACACAGAATCACTCACACACTCACAGAATCACTCACACACACTCAAGATTCACAGAATCACACACACACAGAATCACACACACACAGAATCACACACACATACGCACAGACTCACACTCACCCACACACTCACACAGAATCACTCATTCACTTACGCACACAGAATCACACACACAAACACACACACTCTCACACTTAAATGTACTTTCTTTTCTGTCTCTTTTTTCTCTCTCTCTTAATCCAGTCTTGCTTTCCCTCTCTCTATTTCTCTTTCTGTAGCTAATCTGACGTTGAATTCACCCATTCTATTTTACACTTCCTTCTCAGTCCTCGCACTGCTAATTTCACAATCCTTCAATCTCATTGGGTAAGGAGATGCCCAGTTTGTTGCCCTGCTCACTCAAGTCCTAGATGCCCGCTTTCACTCGCTGCGCCGTTATCAGCTCACACTTGCAGCAACTTGCCACACAAAGCACCAGTCGAACTCACGGCAGACACCGTTAGATGCCCTGCCAAAGCAATTTACGGCCCATTATGTAGGGAGATACAGCACTAACTGCGCACAGCAAGACCCCACAAAGATGAAGAGAAGGATTAGCTAATCTGCCTTCCTGGTGGTGTTGGCTGGGGCAGGAGTATTGGCCAGGGCACCGAGAGGACTCCCTGCTCTTCTTCAAATAGTACCATGGGATCTTTTATTTCCAACTGAACAGGCAGATAGAAGTGTAGTTCAACACCTCATCCAAAGCAGCATTCCCTTAGTACTACACTGAAAGGTCAGTCATGGAGTAGAGCTTGAACACACAACCTTCTGAGCCAGAGGTGAGAGCGCTACTAACTGAGACAAGCCAACAAGACTTCTCCATCACCAGATGTGTCGTCCACGAACACATTTGCCCAAAGAGACCTTCTTACTCAGCCCAAGGAGGATGGTGAGCTTGTCTGGGGGAAGGGGATCCCGAGCAGAGGCATGAAGGGAAAATAAGGGGATGTGATTCAAAGTGACTTTCACACACCTCTCAGGATCCAGCTTCAGAGCAGCATTGGCAAGGGCCTATGCACAGGTGAGGGCACGGGACAGAGAGAGATAGAGTGGAGTCGATTTTAAACCTACCTGCCCGGCGGAAACTGGGTGGAACGGCAGTTAAAAATACCACATTCCATATCTGTCCTAGGACCACCAGGATCCCACTGCCTGTGAGTAAATGGGCATGCTCCATGCAACCAGGGAGTGTGTGTTATTGGACATGCAGGCAGGGAGTGTGTGTAAATGGACATACAGCCAAGGAGTGTGTGTAAATGGACATACAGCCAGGGAGTGTGTGTAAATGGACATACAGCCAGGGAGTGTGTGTAAATGGACATACAGCCAAGGATTGTGTGTAAATGGACATACAGCCAAGGAGTGTGTGTAAATGGACATACAGCCAAGGAGTGTGTGTAAATGGACATACAGCCAGGGAGTGTGTGTAAATGGACATACAGCCAGGGAGTGTGTGTAAATGGACATACAGCCAAGGAGTGTGTGTAAATTGACATGCAGGCAGGGAGTGCGTGTAAATGGACATACAGCCAGGGAGTGTGTGTAAATTGACATGCAGGCAGGGAGTGCGTGTAAATGGACATACAGCCAGGGAGTGCGTGTAAATGGACATACAGCCAGGGAGTGTGTGTAAATGGACATACAGCCAGGGAGTGTGTGTAAATGGACATACAGCCAGGGAGTGCGTGTAAATGGACATACAGCCAGGGAGTGCGTGTAAATGGACATGCTTCATGCAGGCAGAGTTTTTTGAAAGCAGCTGGGAAGTGTATGTTTCTGCAACCTGTGAAGATAGGAAAGAGCGGTAAGATTTTCTTACCTCTTTGCACATGGCCTTGGTCACAGGTTGATGGGATGCTCATTATCTCTGGGATCTCCCTGTGCGTATATAACTGGGATCGATTTGGTGAGCTTGGCTGTTGGATTTCAGGGCGGTGCAAAGCTCCCAGCGCAGGGCAGCTCAGGCCGATGTAGCTTTATAGTCCTGACAGGAGGCCAGGAGGGGAGCAGTTAGAGGTCGAATATTTGAGTAATGTATCTCTGGGCCTAACTATAGAAGAGCCTTTGTGATGACACTGGCCTAGAGATTACTGTTGATGACATTAGCAAAGGAACGATTAATATGTCTTAAAATATTGCTCTGTTCAGTGCTTTAAAGGAGGTGATATCATTTATAGTGATCAGGTTAATCCCAACGTTAATGAACTGAGAGACGCTATACTGTCTACAATTATAACGGGCAGTAATTCATAGGCCAATACTTGTAAAATTCTTCATAGGTAAGACTATTGGAAGGACTGTGATTTATTTTTATTGAGAATATTGAATATTCTCAGTGCTGTTCGCAAACAGTTTTGTTCCATTTTAAACAGCGATGGTTTTCTTCCCTCCTTCCTCCCTGTGGCTGTTCAAGATGAATTTGTTCAGAAGCTAAATCGGAGTTTGTAACATTACAAAAGCTAATTGGTGGGAGCAGACTCCTTTTAGAACCTCCATCAGTCAATACACTTCTTGTGCCTTTAATAATTATTCCATAACTCTGTATCTCCTGCGTGTCGATTTTCTCATCAGATCCGATTGAGGATATCCTCGTAAAATAGACTGCGGCTCCCACCGTACCCCTGCCAGTCAGACACAAAACTAATACCATCTTAAATACTTCTTTTGGCTCGACGGTGCATTTGAACTGCTCTGGCGTACTATTGCTTGGAGCGCAGCAGAGACTGAAGCTGCCCTGGGTGATTTACAGCGGAAACAAGTTGTCACCGTAAATTGACCACCAGGTCCTGTCACAGTACATGAGCCTCTGCTTTCTCCTCAACTAACAACGTACTGGTTATTAATGGTAAATAATGAATACCCCGAGCTTGATTACTGAGGAATGAGCCCGACATTATTCTATTTGACTCTTGTACGGAGAGAGTTGTAAATAATTAATAACCTCAGGTTTGCTGTGGTTGGCATGCAATTTCCCAGAGGATTTTTTTTGTCAATTTTGAAGAAAAAAATGGAGTGGATGAGCTGTCTGTATGTTTTGTTGTGGGATTCACCTCTGTACTTCGCATGTATTTATTCAGAATGACCTTATTTTATATCAGGAGACCCAGAGTTACAGGAATTAATCTATTTTGGAGCAGTGATGGTTCATCTTTAAGAGTTGGTAAAATGTTGGTGTTTACAAAATCAAGGATCAATTTCAATGACAATACAATGACTGAGGATTGAGAGGATTTTAGAATTAAACAAAGGATGACCAAGCAATTGATAAAGAGAGAGAAAATAGAATATGCGAATAAACTAGCAAGAGATATTAAAACAGATTGTAAAAGCTTCTAGAGGTATGTAAAAAGGAAGAGATTAGCAAAAGTAAACAAGGGTCCCTTACAGGCAGAGACAGGAGAAATTATAATGGGGAATAAAGAAATGGCAGCGACAATAAACAAATAATTTGTGTCTATCTTCACGGTAGAAGACACAAATAATATTCCGGAAATAGTGGGGAACCAAGGGTCCAGTGAGAATGAGGAACTTAAAGAAATTAGTATTCGTAAAGAAATTGTACTGGAGAAATTAATGGAACTAAAAGTCAACAAATCCCCTGGACCTGATGGCCTATATCCCAGGGTTTTAAAAGCGGTAGCTCCAGAGATAGTAGATGCATTGGTTTTGATCTTCCAGAATTCCCTAGATTGGAAGGTAGAAAATGTAAATCTGCTATTCAAGAAAGGTGGGAGAAAGAAAACAGGGAACTATAGACCAGTTAGCCTGGCATCAGTATCATAGAATGGTTACAGCATGGTAGAAGGCCTTTCGGCCCGTCGAGCCCGTGCCGGCTCTCTACAAGAGCACTTCAGCTAGTCCCACTCCCCCGCCCTTTCCCCGTCACCCTGCAAATTTGTTTCCTTCAGGTACTTATCCAATTCCCTTTTGAAAGCAGTGATTGAATCTGCCTCTACCACCCTTTCAGGCAGTGCATTCCAGATCCTAACCACTCACTGCGTAAAAAAGTTTTTCCTCATGTCGCCTTTGGTTCTTCTGACAATCACCTTAAATCTGTGTCCACTGGTTCTCGACTCTTCTGCCAATGGGAACAGTTTCTCTCTATCTACTCTGTCCAGACCCCTCATGATTTTGAACATCTCTATCAAATCTCCTCTCAATCTTTTCTGCTCCAAAGAGAACAACCTCAGCTTCTCCAGTCTATCCACGTAACTGAAGTCCCTCATCCCTGGAACCATTCTCGTAAATCTTTTCTGCACCCTCTCTAAGGCCTTCACATCTTTCCTAAAGTGCGGTGCCCAGAATTGGACACAATACTCCAGTTGAGGCCGAACCAGTGTTTTATACAGGTTCATCATAACTTCCACGCTTTTGCACTCTATGCCTCTATTCATGAAGCCCAGGATCCCATAAGCTTTTTTAACCGCTTTCTCAATCTGCCCTGTCACCTTCAATGATTTGTGCACATATACCCCAAGGTCTCTCTGTTCATGCACCCAATTTAGGATTGTACCCTTTAGTTTATATTTCCTCTCATCATTCTTTCTACCAAAATGTATCACTTCACACTCTCCTGCGTTAAATTTCATCTGCCACGTGTCCGCTCATTCCACCAGTCTGTCTATGTCCTCTTGAAGTCATGGGGAGAAATTCAGTATCGCCCCATTTGGGGCGCAATTATCGGCCGGGCGCAAAGATTAGCGCCACCGACTGCAAACTTGACTTTTATCGCCCCTGGAGGTGATTGGAGCGCTAAATCAGGCGCTTCACACCTGTCTTAAGGCGCAAAGGCCGAGGAGCGAGGCGCTACCTCAGAGCGCTGGCGAAGCTCATGTGATGTCAGTCAGCAATGGAACACACACACAATGGCACTGGCCAGTTCTTAAAGGGGATGGTTGATCTTGCTTTCCATCCACATCCTGCTCATTGCAGCCTTGAAACCCGGCCTGGAGAGACCTGCACATCAAATCTGCTGGAAAGAACAATGGAGAGTACCAGGGAAAGAGCTTAGAGTGCAGCCCCCACAGTCTCTTCTAAATCGATACAAGGAATGGCAAATCATAATGAACCTGCAAAGTGCTGCTCAGTACCCAAAACTCCTTCACACAGCGTTGAATCTCTCCAGAAGTCTCTCTCTCTCTTTCTCAGAATGCGTGGTTCAAAAATGGCACCAACAATAAAAGGCAGGAAGGAAGCAGTCGCCTTTAAATAGCGCTCCCCCAGTCCCTTCATGACTGCAAAACGCTCCCCTCAACCTATCGTTGCTAGCGTCGGGCGGTAAGGCAGGGGCGCCACTCAATATCTGCTCCGGGGCGATACCGGGGCGTTGCGCAATCGACTGACGTCACGATCTGCCAGCGCAGGAGATCGTGGCGTTAGTGTTTAGCGCCGCCACAAAATGTCTAGTTAATTTCGCGAGCGGCACAAACATTGCCGCGCCAGGGCGCTAGTTGCTTTACGCCCCATTAGCGCCCTCTTAAGGCGCTAACAGGAGGCGCAACCAACTGAATCTGCAAATTTTAAAATTGTGCGCTGTACACCCACATCCAAGTCATTAATATATATTAAGAAAAGCATTGGTCCTAGAACCGACCCCTGGGGAATCCCACTGTGTACCTTCCTCCAGTCTGAAAAATAACTGTTCACCACTACTCTCTGTTTCCTGTCACTTAGCCAATTTCGTATCCATGTTGCCACTGTCCCTTATATTCCATGGGCTTCAATGTTGTTGGTAAGCCTATTATGTGTCACTTTGTCGAACGCCTTTTGGAAGTCCATGTGCACCACCTCAACCACACTGCCCTCATCAACCCTCTCTGTTACCTTATCAAAAACTCGATCGAGTTGGTTAAACACGATTTGCCTTTAACAGATCCGTGCTGACTTTCCTTAATTAATCCACACTTGTCCAAGTGACTGTTAATTTTGTCCCTGATTATTGTTTCTAAAAGCTTCCCCACTACCGAGGTTAAACTGATTGGCCTGTAGTTGCTGGGTTTATCGTTACACCCTTTTTTCAACAAGGGTGTAACATTTGCAATTCTCCAGTCCTCTGGCACCATCCCCGTTTCTTAGGAGGATTGGAAGATTACGGCCAGTACCTTCGCGATTTCTTCCTTCACTTCCCTCAGCATCCTAGGATGCATCCCATCTGGTCCTGGTGATTTATCTACTTTAAGTACAGCCAGCCTTTCTAGTACCTCCTCTTTATCAATTTTTATCCCATCCAGTATCTACTCTACCTCCTCCTTCACTATGTCTATGGCAGCATCTTCTTCCTTGGTGAAGACAGATGCAAAGTACTCATTTAGTACCTCAGCCATACCCTCTGGCACCATGTGTAGGTCTGCTTTTTGGTCGCTAATCGGCCCCACCCCTCCTCTTACTATTTATATGCCTATAGAAGACTTTTGGATTACCTTTTATGTTAGCTGCCATTCTATTCTCATACCCTCTCTTTGCCCCTCTTATTTTCTTTTTCACTTCTCCTCTGAACTTTCTATATTTAGCCTGATTCACAGATGTATTCTCGACCTGACATCTGTCATACGCGCTCTTTTTCTGCTTCAGAAAATGTAGGGAAAATGTAAGAATCTATTATTAGGGACGTGGTAACAAGGATTTATGAAAGGGAAATCGTGTTTTACAAATCTGCAAGAGTTTTTTGAGGTTGCAACTAGCAGTGAAGATAAGGAGGAACCAGTGGATGTAGTGTACTTGGTTTTTCAAAAAGCATTTGATAAGGTGCCACACAAGAGGTTATTACACAAGATTAGGGCTCATGGGGGGGGTGTAATATATCAGCATGGATTGAGGATTGGTTAACGGACAGAAAACAGAGAGTAGGAATAAACGGGTCATTTTTAGGTTGGCAGGTTGTATCTAGTGGGGTACCACAAGGATCAATGCTTGGGCCTCAGTTATTTACAATCTATATCAATGACTTAGATGAGGGGACCGAGTGTAATGTGTCCAAGTTTGCTGATGATACAAAGTTAGGTGTGAAAGTAAGCTGTGAGGAGTTCGCAAAGAAGCTGCAAAGGGATATAGACAGGTTAAGTGAGTGGGCAAGAACATGGCAGATGGAATATAATGTGGAGAAGTGTGAAGTTATCCACTTTGGTAGGAAAAATAGAAAAGCAGAATATTTTTTAAATAGTGGGAAACTGGGAAATGTTGTTATTCAGAGGGACCTGGGTGTCCTTGCATACGAATCGCAGAAAGTTAACATGCAGGTACAGCAAGCAATTAGGAAAGCAAATGGTATGTTAGCCTTTATTACAAAGGGATTGGTGTATAAGAGTAAAGAAGCCTTACTACAATTATATAGGGCCTTGGAGAGACTACACCTGGAGTACAGTGTACAGTGTTGGTGTCCTTACCTAAGGAAGGATATACTTGCCTTAGAGGGAGTGCAATGAAGGTTCACTCGGCTGATTCCTGGGATGAAGGAGTTTGTCCTATGAGGAGAGATTGAGTAGACTAGGCCTATATTCCCCAGAATTTAGAAGAATGAGAGGTGACCTAATTGAAACATGTACATTTTTAAGGGACTTGACAGGGTAGATGCTAGGAGGATGTTTGCCCTGGCTGGAGAGTCTAGAACTAGGGATCACAGTCTCAGAATAAGGGGTTGGCTATTTACGACTGAGATGAGGAGAAATTTCTCCACTCAAAGGTGAATCTTTGGAATTCTCTGCCCCAGAGAGCTGTGGATGCTCAGTCATTCAGTATATTCAAGACAGAGATCAATAGATTTTTGGATACTCAGTGAATCAAAGAGTCATAGTCATAGAGTCGTAGAGTTATACAACACCGGCCGCGCCGGCCATCAAGCCCTATCTATTTTAATCCCATTTTCCAGCACTTGGTCCGTAGCCTTGTATGCTATGGCGTTTCAAGTGCTCATCTAAATGCTTCTTGAATGTTGTTGAGGGTTCCTGCCTCTACCACCCTTTCAGGCAGTGAGTTCCAGATTCCAACCACCCTCTGGGTGAAAAGTTTTTCCTCAAATCCCCTCTAAACCTCCTGCCCCTTACCTTGAAACTATGCCCCCTGGTTATTGACCCCTCTACTAAGGGGAAAAGTTCCTTTCTATCTACCCTATCTATGCCCCTCATAATTTTGTACACCTCAATCAGGTCCCCCCTCAGCCTTCTCTGCTCTAAGGAAAACAACCCCAGCCTGTCCAGTCTCTCTTCATAGCTGAAGTGCTCCAGCCCAGGTAACATCCTGGTGAATCTCCTCTGCACCCTCTCCAATGCAATCACATCCTTCCTATAGTGTGGCGACCAGAACTGCACACAGTATTCCAGCTGTGGCCTAACTAGCGTTTTGTACAGCTCCATCATAACCTCCCTGCTCTTATATTCTATGCCTCGGCTAATGAAGGCAAGTATCCCATATGCCTTTTTAACCACCTTATCTACCTGTCCTGCTGCCTTCAGGGATCTATGTACATGCACACCAAGGTCCCTCTGATCCTCTGTCCTTCCTAGGGTCCTACCATTCATTGTGTATTCCCTTGCTTTGTTAGTCCTCCCAAAATGCATCACCTCACACTTTTCAGGGTTAAATTCCATTTGCCACTGTTTTGCCCATCTGACTAACCCGTCTATATCATCCTGTAGCCTGAGGCTTCCCTCCTCGCTATTTACCACTCCACTAATTTTCGTGTCATCTGCGAACTTACTGATCATACCTCCTACATTCATATCTAAATCATTAATGTACACTATAAACAGCAAAGGACCCAGCACCGATCTCTGTGGTACACCACTGGACACAGGCTTCCAGTCACAAAAACAACCTTCGACCATTACCCTCTGCCTCCTGCCACTAAGCCAATTTAGGATCCAATGTGCCAAATTGCCCTGGATCCCATGGGCTCTTACCTTCTTGACCAGTCTCCCATGTGGGACTTTGTCAAAAGCCTTACTGAAGTCCATGTAGACCACATCAACTGCACTACCCTCATCCACGCACCTAGTCACCCCCTCAAAAAATTCAATCAGATTAGTCAGACATGATCTCCCCCTGACAAAGCCATGTTGACTATCCTTGATTAATCCTTGCCTCTCCAAGTGGAGACTAATTCTGCCCCTCAGAATTTTTTCCAATATTTTCCCTACCACTGATGTTAGGCTCACTGGCCTGTAATTCCCTGGTTTATCCCGACTACCCTTCTTAAATAATGGTACTACGTTAGCTGTCCTCCAGTCCTCTGGCACCTCCCCTGTGGCCAGAGAGGATCTGAAAATTTGTGTCAGAGCCCCTGCAATCTCCTCCCTTGCCTCACACAGCAGCCTGGGATACATCTCGTCTGGGCCTGGGGATTTATCCACTTTTAAGCCCGCTAAAACCGTTAGTATCTCCTCCCTCTCAATACTAATTTGTTCAAGTATATCACAATCCCCCTGCCTGATTCTATGCCTACATCGTGCTTCTCCATAGTGAACACAGATGCAAAATATTCATTTAAAACCTCACCCACATCTTCTGGCTCTGCACACAGATTGCCACTTTGGTCCCTAATGGGCCCTACTCTTTCCCTGGTTATCCTCTTGCCCTTAATATACTTATAAAACACCTTGGGATTTTCCTTTATTTTGCCCACCAGTGTTTTTTCATGCCCCCTCTTCGCTCTCCTAATTTCTTTTTTAAGTACCCTCTGCACTTTCTATACTCCTCTAGGGATTCCATTGTTTTTAGTCCTTAGTATCTGCCAAAAGCCTCCCTTTTTTTCCTAATCCATTCTTGTATATCCCTTGACATCCAGGGTTCCCTGGGCTTGTTGGTCCCACCCTTGACCTTTACGGGAACATGTTGGCGCTGTACTCTCTCTATTTCCTTTCTGAAAGACGCCCACTGCTCTGATGTGGATTTTCCTACAAGTAGCTGAATATGGGGATAGTGCGGGAAGGTGGAGTTGAGGTAGAAGATCAGCCAATGTCTTGTTGAATGGAGGAGCAGTCTTGAAAGGCCGAATGGCCTACTCCTGCTCCTATTTCTTATGTTCTTACCACAAGCTTCCATAAACGGCAAGTCATGATAGAAGGTATAAAAGGGAATGTAGTCGTATGAACAGGTTGTTGGTTGATGGACAGGAGATCAAGGGTTAGGGCTATGGATGCTGCTTTGGTTGGATGTGGTGTACCCCAGCCCCAGTGCTGGATCTATTTTTGTTCTCGGTACATACAGAGGATATCCTGATATTTTGTTCTCATAAAAATAGGGATTTTGACAAACAGTGTAATAGACTTCTGGAGGACATAAGTTAGCAGATTGGGCATGCAGGTAGCAGATACAGTTTAAAGCAGAAAGGTCTGTGAGGAAGCATAAGGAATGGAAGTATACACTCAAAGGGAAGATGCTGAAAGGTGTGGCTGAACAGAAAGATCTAGGGCTTTAAATTTATTCTTTGCAAGTGTGTGCGAAATAAAAATGTAAAAATAGGACAGTGACATTCTAGATTTTATAAAGCACAAAAGCAAAGAGGCAGTGACAAATTTGTACAAGAAATGAAAAGGCCACAATTAGAGTGCTGTGTGCAGTTTTGGGCCCCCCATTATAGAAAGGACATTAAAATCATAGAGAGCGTAAAGTGTAGATTCACCGGGATGTTGCCAGAGGGGAAAAACTGTTGTTAAGTGGAAAGACTTAAAATATTACAGCTACGCTCATTTGGGCAGACAAGCCTAAGAGCCTAAGATTTAGTAGAGATTTTTCAAATGATGAAAGGTTTCTATAGAGTGAATGGGGAAACACCATTTCCTCTGGTTGGAACGTCACTGATGAGAGCGCGGTTAAAGCAACACTGCATCTTATAGAGAAAACGTTGATAAACATTTGAAGCAGAGGAAAATCGAGGTCTACGGGGAGAGATGGAGGGCAGTGCGATTAGTTTTGTATTGCTCTAGCAATGGGCCATGGTTTCTTTCTGTGCTGTACAATTCTAAACTTATAACAAGCCATCCTTCAGATGTGGAGTCCAGCTAGATCCTGGCTGATTGTTGTAGACTTGAAAAGCTGTAACAGGAAGGTGGATGGATGAAACCAAATGGGCCGAAGTTGTTTTCTTCAGCTTTTGTCTTATAATCACTCCTGTGAAGCGCCTTGGGACATTTTACTACGTTAAAGGTGGTGGTGGTGGTGGTGGTGGTGGTGGATGATGAAGTTGAATTCAGCTTTTGATCTCGAGACTATAAGGTTGCCCATTGGGTTTAGGATACTCGAGAAAAGGTTCCACATCCTGTTGTTAGCAAAATGCACCATGGGATGAGGCACATGGTATGCATCTGTCATTGAGTAAGCAAGTGGCATCATTATGCATTCACTCCTGTGCCTAGCCTACTCCAAAAGGCTGTAGAGTGGGCAACCTCCATTATTACAGAGGATTACATAGGATATATGGCACAGAAACAGGCCATTCGGCCCAACCAGTCCATGGCAGCATTTATGCTCCACTCGAGCCTCCTCCCGACTTTCCTCATCTAAATCGATCAGCATAACCCTCTATTCCCTTCTCCCTCATATGCTTGTCTAGCCTCCCCTTAAATGCATCTATACTATTCACTTCAACAACAACAACAACTTGTATTTATATAGCGCCTTTAACGTAGTAAAACGTCCCAAGGCGCTTCACAGGAGTATTTTAAGACAAAAAATTTGACACCGATCCTCATAAGGATAAATTAGGGCAGGTGACCAAAAGCTTGGTCAAAGAGGTAGGTTTTAAGGAGCGCCTTAAAGGAGGAACAAGAGGTAGCGAGGCGGACAGGTTTAGGCAGGGAATTCCAGAGCTTAGGGCCTAGGCAACAGAAGGCACGGCCACCAAAGGTTGAGCGATTATAATCAGGGATCCTCAAGAGGGAAGTATTAGAGGAGCACAGATATCTCGGGAGGTTGTGGGGCAACAACTCCCTGTGGTAGCGAGTTCCACATTCTCACCACTCTTTGAGTAAAGAAGTTTCTTCTGAATTCCCTGTTAGATTTCTTGGTGACTATCTTACATTGATGGCCTCTAGTTATGCTCTTCCCCATGTAGCTTCCAAAAGCTCTTATAATAATTTGTCTGTGACTACACAAACCACTCTGGGTACAGGTATATTGTGTATCAGTAAAACAGGTTTATTAAGCATTAAACATCCAGTACAAAGAAGTAATACTTAACCAGGAGATAGTCACAGTCTTGTTCGTTTGAGCCTCGGTGTTCCTTCCGAGTGACTGTGGCGCGGTCTCTTTATCCTCTTGCTGTTTTGTGTTGACTGAAGCTCCTTCAACTCTGGTTCGCGCTGCCTTCAGTGTTCAAAATCCGTATCTTTATACACTTTTCCTTCCTTTGCCTGCGTGACTTCAAACAGCTATCTGACACCTGGTACATGTTTTATGACCTTGTTGATCCCACTTGGACTCGCTTTGTGCATATCAAAGTGCCCTTAATTTTTAGATGTTCTCTTTCCAAAGACCATTTCCCAAGATGTTGTCTAAACAATCTGTCCATTTTATAGTGGTATCGCTGAGGGGTGCTTCTCTTATCTCTCTCTCTTCTCCAACTCTTCTCTCTTTTCTATCACATTACTGAATACCACCTCCCTGATAGTCCCCATAAACTTAGCATTACAGTCCATTACTTCAGTAATTGAAAACAGAGCCAGTTTCAGTCAGGTTGGTATAATTTCCCATCCTGCTTTTCTCTCAGCCATTCGCCATTTTATACAGACTTTTAGGCTTTTAACATACAATTTCACATATTATAGTTATACAAAAATGTTTTACTAAATCATACAAAAACACCCTATCCTACACCCACAAGTGGAAACATTCTCTCTGTATCCACTCTATCAAAACCTTTCATAATTTTAAAGACCTCTATTAGGTCACCCCTCAGCCTTCTTTTTTCAAGGGAAAAGAGACCCAGCCTGTTCATCCTTTCCTGATAGGTATACCCTTGCATTTCTGGTATCATCCTTGTAAATCTTCTCTGCACCCTCTCCAGTGCCTCTATATCCTTTTTATAATATGGCAACCAGAACTGTACGCAGTACTCTTAAGTGTGGTCTAATAATGTTCGATACAGGTTTAGCATAACTTCCCTACCTTTCAATTATATACCTCTAGAAATAAACCCTAGTACTTGGTTTGCTTTTTTTATGGCCTTGCTAATCTGCGTCGCAACGTTTAGTGATTTGTGTATTTGTACTCCTAGATCCCTTTCTTCCTCTACCCCACCTAGACTCGCACCCTCCAAATAATAAGTGACCTGCCTATTCTTCCTACCAAAATGTAATACCTCACATTTAACTATGTTGAACTTCATTTGCCAATTATATGCCCATTCTTCAAGTTTATTAATGTCCTCCTCGGTATTGACTCTCCCCCCCCCCCCCCCCAATTTGGTGTCATCCGCAAATTTAGAAATTGTGTTTTTGATGCCAAAGTCTAAACCGTTAATATAAATTGTGAACAGCAGTGGTCCCAGCACTGATCCTTGTGGAACACCACTACCCACCTTCTGCCACTGTGAATAGTTACCCTTTACCCCTACTCTCTGCTTTCTGTCTTGAAGCCAGCTAGCTATCCATTCTGCTACTTGTCCCCTGACTCCGCATTCTCTGACCTTGTTCATCAGTATATTATGGAGTACCTTATCGAAGGCCTTTTGAAAATCCAGATAAATTACTGCATTACCATTGTCTACTCTCGCTGTTACCTCTTCAAAAAATTCAATGAGGTTGGTCAAGCAAGACTTTCCCTTTTGAAATCCATGCTGACTATTCATTATTATATTTTTGGTTTCTAGATGTTCTTCTATTTTCTCCTTTAGTAGGGATTCTGTTATTTTTCCTACCTCCGATGTTAAGCTGACTGGTCTATAGTTCCCTGGACATGTTCTATCCCCCTTCTTAAATATCGGTATTACGTTAGCTATCCGCCAGTCCTCTGGCACTACACCTTTTTCTAACGAGTTATTAAATATGTGTAGTAATGCCTCTGCTATCTCTTCCCTAGATTCTTTTAAAATGCATGGATGCAATCCATCCAGACCAGGGGTTTTATCCTCTTTGAGTTTGATTAGTTTATTTAATATATCCCCTCTTTTTATTTTAAATGCACATATCTCATTACTAATATCATCATCCAATGTCATGTCCACCTGTTCTATCTCTCTGGTAAATATTGAAGCAAAATAATGATTTAATGGCCCAGAAATTTGCCTCTCCGGCTTGCCGCGGGGGTAAGGATTGCGCGCACAATTACCTACCGTGCCTGCCGTTGTGTTTTGGGCCCACGGGAACTTCAGCTCCTGGTCCTGCTCCAAGAGCCGGCGCGCAGTGCTTGCGTGTCCCAGGGGCGCAGTTAGTGCGATGCGTCCCCTGGGATCATGTGGGCCATGGAAAGCCAATGGCAGCAGACCATCTTTCATTCATAGATTTGACCTGTCAAATCTATGAATTGAAATCGGCCCCAAAAGAACAGCTAAACTTAAAATAAATTAAAATAAAAACCATCACATTTATAAAATAACTATAGTTAAATAAATTAACCACTTTAAACAAAAATTTAAATTTTTGAAAAAATTAAAATACTTTTTAAAAGTGATAAAAATAAACTTACCTTTCTTTAAAGTATCTAAAAAAGATAAACCTGTTGAAAAAATTTTTAAATTATACTTAATTAACCACTTACCTTGTTGAAAACGGGTCTTGCACCTCCTTTTTAATAGCGTAGTTTCTTCAATACTTACCCTCGCGTAGAAACCTGAAAAAAAATCTAAGTTTGCTGCGTGCGCGCAGCCTCTACCGCGCACGCGGTTCACCTAGGAACCGCCCCCTTCACCAGACCGGAAGTTCCGGTTTCCCGCGCATGCGCAGTGCATGCAGGAAACCGGCACTTCAGGACGCATTACGGGTGAGTACACAGCGCGTACTCACCCGGCAAGTGCCGAATTTTTGGCCCAATATTTCTGCCATCTCTCTATTGTTACCTGTGGTATTATCCTGTCTATCCCTTAATGGCCCTATTCCCATCCCAACCTTTCTTTTTATAGAAACATAGAAACATAGAATCTAGGAGCAGGAGTAGGCCATTCGGCCCGTCGAGCCTGCTCCACCATTCAATACGATCATGGCTGATCATTCAAAAATCCAGTACCCTGTCCCTGCTTTAATCCCCACAGTACACATATCCCATCCTATCCCCATAACCCCACATATTTAATCCCCCCCTAACACTAAGGGTCAATTTATCATAGCCAAATCAACCTAACCCGCACATTTTTGGACTGTGGGAGGAAACCGGAGCACCCGGAGGAAACCCACGCAGACACGGGGAGAATGTGCAAACTCCACACAGACAGTCACCCGAGGTCAGATTCGAACCCGGGTCCCTGGCGCTGTGAGGCACCAGTGCTAACCACTATGCCACCGTGTTGATGTGCATGTAAAATATTTTACTATTTTGTTTTATGTTCCTTGATAATTTAATTTCAGAGTTCCTCTTTGCCTTCCTAATTGTTTTTTTGACTTCTCTCCTAATCTTTTCGTATTTTCCCTTATCATGCACTCCCCTGCTGTCTATGCACTTAATATATGCCTCTTTCCTTACCCTCAATTGTTCCCTTATGTCTTTATTCATCCATGGTGTCTCATTAGTGTTTCATTTGTTCTTTCCTTTTAGCGGAATATATTGTTCCTGCACTCTGTTGAACACCGTTTTAAATGTTTCCCATTGCTGTTCTACATCGTTTTTTGCCAATATTGTTGTCCATTTTATTGTTGCCCATTATAAATATGGACGTAGTTTAACAAGCTGAAGCAGGCCCAGGACCCAGTGCTCAATTAGACACGCAGACTAGAGCTTAAAACAGGTGAGGTTTATTCACCACGGCAGTTGTGTCTTTGAGTGCAGAGATGAACAGAACAGTAACAGGGATTTCCAGCAGACACATTCTCACTCTTTGTTCCTTCCGCTCTAACCTCTCCCCAAATGCCCCTGTCTTTCCTCTTTAAAGATGCTGATCTACCTGCTGTATATTTCCAGCATTTTTTTTTGAGTTGTGGAGCAGAGTGTTCTCCTGGTAGTTCGAGGAAATGTTGCTGCCCAAAAACTCCCTGAAGGGCCAGTGATGCCTTTTTAGTGGTTTTAAGTGAGATGAACGTCATTGGCTCAGTCCAGCTCCCTGTACAGCACAAACTTACCCCTCACTTGGAATATTGTGCTCGTCTTTCTCTGCAGTGACTGTGAAGGGAGCAGGTGTGGGAAATAGAAATAGCACAGTCAGATGGAAGATGATGTTCTTCTGTATTTCCAAGCCAAGTTTGTGTGAGGAGTCTAGCGGAAGCTCTGAGTGCTAATGCTTGATACACTGAGTGCAAAAGGAAAAATATTCACCTCTATTTAAAACAGTTTTGATTATTCGACAGTAGTTTGTTTCTTTTTATTCGTTTATATTTGAATTTATTTAAGTTTATTGGTAATCATTTCCAACCTGGCTATGGGAAGTGTAATATTTCTTTTCTTGTAACAAGACAGAAATCCACTCAACATTGTGTTCCCATGCTTAAATTAAAATTAAACAGCGAGGGTCATTGGGAGTTTGTGCTGACCTTAATATATGTGAAAGAATGGATGTCTGGGAGGGAGTTAGAAAGTTGTAACCTAATTAGCAGATAATCAGCAAAAGGCAAACTTTAGCAATTTTAACCCTGTCATGATGATGATGTCACACTCGTGTCACAATCATAATGTCACGGTGATTTTGTCACAGTCGTTATGTCGTTCTTTGGGATGTTACTGTAGGTTCAGTATTTTTCGGGATTTTTTTTATTGTTTTTGGGAAAGTTTAGTTTCTGGGGTTTCTGCAGTGTGTCAGTGCAGCACTGAATGATATTCACAGCAAGGTATTCATTCACTCCGATATCATTAATACAGGGTTTGTCATCAAATAATTATGATGCGGAGATAATTAGCAGAGGATTATAGGGAAATCCTGTACAAAGACCAGATTATACAAGCTCATATTTGATGTTTGTATCTTTTACAAATCAAAATCGTACAAATAGCGGTGGGCTCAGTCACTTCCCACTACAACTGTTGGATCACTGTGACAAGTAGGAGGCATCTTTCTCTAATCTAGATTTAATGGCTGTTCCTTTACTCCAGTCACAGTACTGTACGTAAGCAGTTACAAACCATCGACACTTCAGATTCCCCATTTCTGATATGTTGAAAGTGTTGTCAGTTACGGGTCAGAGAAAGGTATAATAAATAAATGCTGTCATGAAACAATGCTGTCTGATTGGTTCAGTTTGGGTAGGGTGACAGTTCTCCTTTAAACCTGATGGGTCAGTCATCAAAATCCAAGACGTCTCAGTAAAACTTTTCTGGAATTTAAAGAGAGAGTTCTTCAGTTGGAATAAAAGAATCAGTTTGAAAAACTCAAAGAAGGAACTCCTGAAGGATAGAAAAAAATCGGTCTGTATTTCCCAGTCACAGTTTAGATTAAACAGGCTCTCGCTGTGATCAAAAATTCAAAGCAAAGAAACACTTGGGGCAATTTTAACTCTACCGGGTGAGTGGGCAGTTCAAGTCACCGTGCTGGAACCATTGGCAGCAGACCTCCTTCCATTTACAGCACGGCCTCCTAAAGCCAGCGGGGTCCTTTTCAACAAGTGCATGTCGGATCTCGCTGATGTCAGTTTTTACTAGACAGCCTGAGCGGTGAGATTCTCGCCAGGCCCACCTAGCGAGGAGGAGGATCGGGGCCAGAACAACAACAACTTATATTTATATCGCGCTTTTAACGTAGTAAAATGTCCCCAGGCTCTTCACAGGAGCGTGATCAAACAAAATTTGACTCCAAGACACGCAAGGAGATATTAAGGCAGATGACCAAATGCTTGGTCAAAGAAGTAGGTTTTAAGGAGCGTCTTAAAGGAGGAAAGGGTGGTCGAGAGGCGGAGAGGTTTAGGGAGGGAATTCCAGAGCTTAGGGCCTCGGCAGCTGAAGGCACAGCCACCAATGGTGGAGCGATTAAAATCAGGGATGCTCAAGAGGCCAGAATTTGAGGAACGCAGATATCTCGGGGGTTTGTGGGGCTGAAGGAGATTACAGAGGTAGGGATGGGCGAGGTCATGGAGGGATTTGAAAACAAGGATGAGAATTTTAAAATCGAGGCTTTGCTTAACCAGGAGCCAATGTAGGTCAGCGAGCAAAGGGGTGATGGGTGAACGGGACTTGGTGCGAGTTCGGACACAGGCAGCCGAGTTTGGTTTACGGAGGGTAGAACGTGGGAGGCCAGCCAGGTGTGTGTTGGAATAGTTAAGCGTAGAGGTAATAAAGGCATGGATAAGCATTTCAGCAGCAGATGAGTTGAGGCAGGGTGGAGTCAATGTCACAGAGGTGGAAATAGGCGATCTTACTAATGGTGCGGATATGTGGTCGGAAGCTCATTTCAGGGTCAAATATGACGCCAAGGTTGCGAACAGTGTGGTTCAGCCTCAGACAGATGCTTGGGAGAGGGATGGAGTCAATGGCAAGGGAATGAAGTTTGTGGTGGAGACCGAAGACAATAACTTCGGTCCTCCCAATATTTAGTTGGAGGAAATTTCTGCTCATCCAGTACTGGATGTCCGACCACCAGTCTGACAATTTAGAGACAGTGGAGGGGTCGAGAGAAGTGGTAGTGAGGTAGAGCTGGGTGTTGTCAGCGTACATGTGGAAACTGACACTGCGTTTTCGGATGATGTCGCTGAGGGGCAGCATGTAGATGAGAAATAGGAGGGGGGCCAAGGATAGATCCTTTTGGGACACCAGAGGTAACGATGTGGGAGCAGGAAGAGAAGCCATTGCAAGTGATTCTCTGGCTATGATTAGATAGATAAGAATGGAACCGGGTGAGTGCAGTCCCACCCAGCTGGATAACGGTGTCGAGGCATTGGAGAAGGATGGAGTGGTCAACCGTGTCAAAGGCTGCAGACAGGTCGAGAAGGAGGAGGAGGGATAGTTTACCTTTGTGACAGTCACAAAGGATGTCATTTGTGACTTTGAAACGAGCCGCTTCAGAATTGTGTCAAGGGTGGAAACCTGATTGAAGGGAATCAAACATGGTGTTCCGAGAGAGATGGGCACGGATTTTGGAAGTAACAACACGTTCAAGGACTTTGGCGAGGAAACTGAGGCTGGAGATGGGGCGGTAGTTTTCAAGGACGGAGGGGTCAAGGTTTTTTTTGAGAGGGGTGATGACGGCAGATTTGAAGGTGAGGGGGACAGTACCTGAGGAGAGAGAACCGTTAACAATATCTGCTAACATGGGAGCCAGAAAAGAAAAACAGACCCAAAAAGGTAAATTTTTACATTTATCTTTACATTGCTTCAGGGGTGAGAAAAATAATGAGAGCTCCTGCGGGCCCAGAAGGAAAGTTTAGGCCTCCCCGCCATGATCTCAACCCCCCCCCCCTCTGGATCGCAGGGACCTCCGCGGGACAGCCCGGCTCTATGCTCGATCCTATCACCTACCTGCTGTCAGCGGACAGCCTCTAGGCAATGCAATTTTCGGCCGCTTCCCTCTAACTTCACGCCTGGAACTGGTGAGCAGTAGGGATTTAACTGAGGCCCATGGGTTAAAATCCCTCGGGCCTCATTTGTGGAGCAGCACCAGCTCACACCAGTACTACTCACCCTCCCAAAAATCAGGGCCGCTGTGCTATTTAAGAGTCATCTACAAAATTGGTTCTTAAATTTGGAATCTTTTGATCATTTTGTCCTCTTGAATCATTTGGTGAAAGGATGTTTTCTGTAAATGTAGAACTAGATTATACGGCTGCCACTATTGCGCTAGTTCATCTTTTGTAAAATAAAGCTGCTTGATATTTTCAACTTAAGACAAGGTCTGGTGTGATGTTCAACTGCTTTTGAAGGCTGGAGTGAGATTTTATGGAGGCAAAGGATGAGTGTAATTACCAGGCAAAGTGTTTGTTTCCTGGGCATGTTACCAGAAGCTTGCCCAGACTTCAAGGCAATGAGAGACACCCTCAAAGATACGCGGAACTGGGAATCGTGCGTGAGAGTGACAGAAGAGACGAGAGCCAAAATAATCTTGGGTAAGAGTCCTGGAAGAACCCAAAAATGGAACAATCTTCATTGCTGCGGATTATTGACTTCTAGTGACTGCAACTAGAAATTCAAGGCCATTGGGAATTTTTTAGAACAAAATAATCAGAGAGAGAAATAAATTTGGGCAATCTTAATCAAGTCTCAAACGGGCACAGATCTTCATCCAAGAGTGTTCCAATAATCACTCAGGCATCACAGTGGAATTGCAGAGACTTGAAACTCTGACATCCAGAATATTCTGTGATCCAGGTCAATCAAAGGGATAGTTTTCTGATATTCTAAGAATTTCCAATTTTTTAGATCAACTTCTAAATAACCAATATTCTAAGAAAATAAGCATTATATGTTCCACTTACAGTGACGACTTCTGATCCTACACATTTGAAATCACCAGGACACTGGGTGACTTGACGGTTGCTCTGATTGAGGTCTCAGTGATTGCTGGGGTGACTCTTGGAAATGTCCCATTAACGCAGTCGCGAGACTCTTCTGTAGTTAGAATAAAGACTCGTTGGCGAAATGCATGGGGACGTCAGGCTGCCACGGTGAGCATGGAAACTCACCAAACCTGCTTAAAAAAGATAAGATGGGATAGTGATAATGTGCCAATGCCTTCCACATGCTGTTTTGATAATCTGTGAGCAGATACTTTACACTCGCTGTTAATAGTGTGGCTCTCAGTGCTCAGAGGATATTAAATCATGGTGCCCACCTCAGCTGTGACTGACTGTTCCTTTAAAAATGAGAGGATTAGGCAATCATGCAAACTAGTCTCGAAAGCCCTTCGTCTGCTGCTAGTGTCTCCTGAGTCCTGCCTCTTATCTACATCCAGATAACCCTATTACCTTTATGCTAATTAGATGTCAGTCACTGTTAAACCTCGATATAATTTCTACTGAAGGCGCCCCAGAGGGCTATGACTTGATTAAGGGGCATAGTTTGGCAGACTGTATCAGCTCCAGTGTACTGAGAAAAAATAGTAACTTTTGTCATTTTTGGGGATTAATTTTGGGCTTATCAAACAGAACAGATGTTAGTGCTTGGGAATAAAATATTTTCTTCTGTTTATACATCCAATGTATTTGTAACAAGCACTGTTTGATCAGGTTATATTTGGACACAGGATAAGCTCTGGCTATACTGTCCCAACAACCCCAGCCTTAAACCCAAGCTCAGACAAGCACCCCCATTGCACAAATCTGACATTTCCATTTCCCACATATCCTTGTGCATCTCAGTGAGATTCCCAGTGTTGTACTAGTTAGCGCCAAATTATGGGTCAACCAACTTCAGCTACTTCATTAATGATCTTCCTTTGATCATAAGATCAGCAATGGGGCTGTTTCCTGATGATTCACAGTGTTCAGCTTCACTCATAACTCCTGCACGAATGAAGAAGTTCATGGGAGCCGACAGCAGGACATGGATACCATCCAGGTTTGGGCTGACAAATGGTATTCACTTAAGTGCCAGGTAATGACCACCTCAAACAACCACCTCCCCTGACCTTCAGTGGCACCACCATCACCTAGTGCTTCACCATCAACATCTTGGGCATCACCACTGGCAGAAGTGGAACTGGACCAGCCATATCAGCACTGTGACTGCAAGAGTAGAGCAGAGGCAGGCGTTCTGTGATGAGTGGCTCACCTCCAACCTCTTCAACATCTACAAGATTCAAGTCACGAGTGTAATGACGTACTCACCATTCACTTGGATAGGTGCAGCTGCAACAATACTCAAGAAGCGCGACAGTGTCCAGGACAGAGCAAGCCACTACACCAGATCCTGTGCCACTGGATTCAGCAACCATGCCCCCCACATCTGGTGCACTGTGGCTGCAGCAACTTGCCAGGTTTACTTTGAGAGCAACTACCTCCCCTAGGAACAGGAGGAGGCCATTCAGCAGCTCGAGCCTGTTCCACCATTCAATTAGATCATGGCTGATCTGTATCTTAACTCCATGTTGGTTCTGTAATTCTTAATACCCTTCGCTAACAAAAATCTATCAATCTCAGTAGCATCCACAGCCTTTTAGGGCAGAGAGTTCCAGATTTTCACTACTCTTTGTGTGAAGAAATGCTTTCTGACATCATCCCTGAACGGCCTAGCTCTAATTTTAAGGTTATGCCCCCTGGTTCTGGACTCTCCCACCAGAGGAAATAGTTCTCTCTACCTACCCTATCAAATCCTTTAATCCCCTCTGGTTCTTTTGCCAATTATCTTAAATCTGTGTCCTCTGGTTACCAGTTCTCCTGTCAGTGGAAAGTTTCTCCCTATCTACTCTTTAAAAAAAAGCGCTCATAATTTTGAACACCTTGATTCAATCTCCTCTTAAACTTCTCTGCTCTAATGAAATAATCCCAGCTTCTCCAGTCTCTCCACATAACTGAAGTCCCTCATTCCTGGTACCATTCTAGTAAATCTCTTCTGCACCATTTCTAAGGCCTTGGCATCCATCCTAAAGTGAGGTGCCCAGAATTGGGCACAATACTCCAGCTGGGGCCTCAGCAGTGTTTCATCAAAGATTCAGTATAACTCCCTTACTGTTGTACTCAATGCCTCTATTTTTAAAATGAGAAGTCGCACAACACCAGGTTATAGTCCAACAGATTTATTTAATTTTACAAGCTTTCGGAGCAGTTCGCTCCTTCGTCAGGTAAGTTAGCAGTGAGAGAATCTCCCAGAATTCACAATTTAAACACAGACAAAATCTATTCACATCTTTCCCTACATCAAAGAGCACAGCCAAGACAATGAGATGTGTCCCAGGGGGTCCAACATGTCAAACCACCTGCTGGCTGCATATCCTGTCAATTTGTGTAGGTTCTTGTGTTGTCTTTTTAAAAAAAAAAAACACCTGGGAAGACCGGCCATGATGTCAAGTCACGTTCTGTATCGTGACATGAACCCGATATCGCGATTGAGGCCATCCTCATGAGTGCGGAACTTGGCTATCAGTTTCTGCTCTATGATTTTGCGCTGTCGTGTATCTCGAAGGCCGCCTTGGAGAACGCTTACCCGCAGATCCGAGGCTGAATGCCCCTGGCTGCTGAAGTGTTCCCCGACTGGGAGGCAACCCTCCTGCCTGGCGATTGTTGCGCGGTGTCCGTTCATACGTTGTCTCAGTGTCTATTTTTAAAGCCAAGGATCCCATATTTTTTTTTAACAACCTTATCAACCTGTCCTGCCACCTTCAAAGATTTTTTTTACATATACCCCCAGGTCTCCAGCACCCCCTTTAAAATTATACCATTTTTATGTTTTTCATTTTTATATACTTGTTCCTCTAGGTGACCCTGAAACTAAATCCTTTGTTTGCCAATCAGTGGAAACAATCTTTTACTATTTACCTGCTCAAAAAAAATGTGTTTAAACCATCTCTTTTAGATCCACCTTCTCTGTTTCAGTGAGAGAAAACTGAATTTTTAAGCCTCTCTTCATACCTGTAACTACTTATTCCTGGTATCATTCCCATTAATTTTCACTGCTCCCTTTCCATGGATATCATATCCTTCCTACAATTGGGTGCCCAGAGCTGTATACAATACTCCAACTGTGGCCTAAACAATACCTTGTATAATTTTAACATCACTTCCTTGTTTTTGTATTCAATGCCCCTGAGTATATAACCCAGAATCCCATTTGTCTTTTTATGATCTTTTTAAGTGTCAGCTGTGGCTCAGTGGGTAGCACACTTGCCTCTGAGTCAGAAGGTTGTGGGTTCAAAGTCCCACTCCAGGGACTTCAGCACATAAATCTAGGCTGACACTCCAGTGCAGTGCTGAGGGAATGCTGCACTGTTGGAGGTGCCGTCTTTCGGATGAGACGTTAAACCGAGGCCCCATCTGCTCTCTCAGGTGGATGTAAATTATCCCATGGCACTATTTCGAAGAAGAGCAGGGGAGTTCTCCCCGGTGTCCTGGCCAATATTTATCCCTCAACCAACATAAAAAAACAGATTATCTGGCCATTATCACTCTGCTGTTTATGGGAGCTTGCAGTGCACAAATTGGCTGCCGTGTTTCCCACATTGCAACAGTGACTCCACTTCAAAAGTACTTCATTGGCTGTAAAGCACTTTGAGACGTCCGGTGGTCATGAAAGGCGCTATAGAAATGCAAGACTTTCCTTCTTTTCTACCCAGAATGCCACCATGAAAGATAAATGTATCTCCATCCTACCTCGCTCTGTTCAGTCCCTGTGTTAAGAACAATATTTAGAGTACATGTGCTTAAACTATATTTTACACAAAAGGTACCACTTCATATTTCTATGCACTAAACTCCATTGGCCACCTGTTGCATTAACCCATTTTTATTGTCCTGCATTCTTCCTCGTTGTTTGATAATATAGTATCAGCAGCAAGCTTCAAAGGAGGGTCCTGGTTCCATGAATGAACAGTCAGATTAGGCTGAAAATAAAAACTATCAAAGAATAGAGCATTTACCTAATGGTGAGAGACTAGGAGCTGTGGAGGAATGAAAAGATTTAGGTGTCCATGTACACAAATCACTAAAAGCTAGTAGACAGGTACAAAAAGTAAGCAGAAAGGCTAATGGAATGTTGGTCTTTATCTCAAGAGGATTGGAATACAAAGGGGAGAAAAGTTATCCTGCAGTTGTACAGGTCCTTAGTCAGACCCCATCTGGAGTATTGCGTGCAGTTCTGGCCATCGAACATCAGGAAGAATATGATAGCAAAATACTGCAGATGCTGGAAATCCGAAATAACAACAGAAAACGCTGGAAAAACTCAGCAGGCGAGGCAGCATCCGTGGAGAGAGAAACAGAGTTAACATTTCAGGTCGAAGACCTTTCGTCAGAACTGGAAATAGCAGGAAATGAAATAGATTTAAGGCAAGGATAAAGCTGGGAAAAGGGGGAGGGGATGAAAGAACAAAAGGAGAGATTAAGAGACATTAAGAGACATTAAGAGATGATCAAGGCAAGAGGTGGTGTTAATGTGAGAGGTTGAGGCTAAAAGAAGTGTGAAATGCACTGGCAGAATGAAGGACAGCTGCCAGCTTCTAGGCCTTAAATCTATTTCATTTCCTGCTATTTCCAGTTCTGACGAAAGGTCTTCGACCTGAAACGTTAACTCTGTTTCTCTCTCCACGGATGCTGCCTCGCCTGCTGAGTTTTTCCAGCGTTTTCTGTTGTTATTATCAGGAAGAATATATTGGCCTTGGAGGGGGTGCAGCGCAGATTCACCAGAATGCTACCAGGGCTTAAAGGGTTAAGTTAAGAGGAACAGTTGCATAAACTTGGCTTGTAGCCCCTTGGGTTTAGAACGTTGAGCGGTGATCTAAGCAAAGAAGGTTAATGGGGGATTTAATAGAGGTGTTCAGAATTATGAGGGGTTTTGACAGAGTAGATAGAGGGACACTGCTTCCACAGCAGGAGGGTCAGTAACCAGAAGACGCAGATTCAAGCGAATTGGCAAAAGTACCAGAGGGGAGAGGAGGAGATTTTCTTTTTCTGTAGCGAGTTGTTATGATCTGGAACGCACTGCCTGAAAGGGCGGTGGAAGCAGATTCAATAGTAACTTCAAAAGGGAATTGGATAAATACTTCAAAAAGGAAAAAAAATGCAGGGCTACGGGGAAAGAGCGGGGGAGTGGGACTAACTGGAGAGCTCTTTCAAAGAGCCGGCGCAGGCAGGATGGGCCGAATGGCCTCCTGTGCTGTGTGATTCTACGATAATGGAGATTGGGATTTGATACAGAGGCACACCTTCCTCTGGTGGGGGAATGCAGAGCAGTGGGGCATGATCTTAAATTTAGAACCAAGCCATTTAGGAGTGAAATCAGGAAGCACTTTTCACACAAAGGGTAGTGGAGATCTGGAACACTATCCCCCAACATGTTGTGGATGCTGGGGGTCATATTGGATCTTTCAAGACTGGGATCAATAGATTTTTGTTTGGTAAGGATATCAAGGGATATGGAGTAAAGGTGGGTAAATAGAGTTGAGGTACAGATCAACCATGATCTAACTGAATGGCGGAACAGGCTCTAGTGAACTGCTCTGTCCCAGACAGTGTTGAGCTGCTTGAGTGTTGTGCCTTCATCCATCCAGGCGAGTGGTGAGTATTCCATCACACTCCAGACTTGAGCCTTGTAGATGGAGGAGAGGCTTTGAGGGGTCAGGAAGTGAGCTACTCGTAGCGGAGTACCCAGCCTCTCACCTGCTGCTGTAGCATCAATGTTGATTTGGTTGCTTTCAGATGCACTTCTGGTTAAAAATATAAACAGAATTGTTTCAAGAGATAATTTTAATCCAGATTTAACAAACCTTCATGCCGTGCCAGTAAACCAAATAAATATGCAGTGCATGTATGATTTTCCACATGACCTATCCTTGTTGCTCCAAGCTACTTCAGCATCACATCACATCGTAACGTGGACAAAACTGACAGCAGAATAACTCATCTGAGAGTATCTGTGCACTGAAAGCACGGCATAAAAGCTTTGTGCACAGGTCTGCCCTGAAAGTGATGATATTTAAAATGCCTATTTATTTTTAATGGGAAAGGATTGTTTCCAGGGTTAAAGTTGAATCAGGCTGCACTGCAGTTCTTGGAACATAGGAATCGCTAGATGAAAAAGACCAGGGTCCATCTAGCTCACCTCTACCATCCTGGTAGTCCCTTGATACAATGACAATGGAGATGTTGACTAATCACAGCGATCAATCTCGATCAGTGAGTCTACAACAGACCCAGACATGAGGCGAGGAAAACCCCCAGTGGTGGAGAGCTTTGGGAACCACAGGTCCAAAGTCACCTGTTCCTCCCAAACATGCTACACTCACCACATCATGTCTCAAATTGCTCGTATACTGTATCCCAAAATATTATTTTCTGAAAGAAATCTATCTCATTTGCACTGGAATGAATCAATACTAACTGCTTCCACCATCTCCCTCGGGAGTCTGTTCCATAGATTGACCACTCACTCACTGAAACATTGTTTCCACGGATTAGTTTTGAATTTTGCCCCTTCAAGCGCAGGCCGTGTCCTCTGGTTCTGGACAAGGTGAAACAGCTTGTCATGGTCGATATTATCTACTCCCTTTAGAATCCTAAAACCAGCAATCATATAACAGCAACCTTCTCTTTTCCAGTGAGAACATGCTCAATTTACATAATCCCTCCATCCCCTCACTCATTCTGGTTGCTCACTTCTGTATCCTTTCAGTAGCTGCAATGGGTCATATTTGCTGTCAAAATAGCGGCGAGGTGAACCGTTATTTATGCACAAATGTTACAGCACCTTCAGGCGGGGGCAGATGTACGGCTAAACTCAAATATCCAAAAGTTGCTGTCCGAATTTTGCCACTATTTCACTGTATGGCTCACGATTGAAATGCATTGAATGGTGTGAAGTCACAGAAAGTTAAATCTTGTCCATTTCAGTCTAAGCATCCTTTCAACGACATGATTAGGGATGGACAATAAATGCTGGCCTTGCCAGCGGTGCCGACGTCCCATGAATGAATACATTTTTAAAAAGTGTTAATTACTGCCAGTCAACCTCTCTGGCACTGAATACTAACTCTTACACCTGTGGAGTCTCATTTCTTCAGGTTAAAATTGTTGTTGGAGATTTAAAAAATTGTAACAGTTGTATTTTTTTTTTACTTTTCCTTTCTGTCTCTTTTTTCTCTTTCTCGTAATCAAACCCTTCTTTCCCTCACTTTCTGTACCTGATTTGACATTGAATTTTTACACTTCCTTCTCAGTCCTTGCGTTGTTAATTTCACAATCCTTCAATCGGATTGGTTAAGGAGACACCCTGTTGCTTGCCTTTTTCACTCAGGTTCCAGATGAGCTGTTTCCCTCGCTGCATTGTTATTAGCTCGCACTTTCAGCAACCTGCCACACAAAAATAATTAAAAACGAAACGTGTAAGGGCAAGTCTAACTAACAGCGGACACCGTTAGATGCTCTTCTACAGCTACTTATGGTACATTATCCTTTCTGTAATGTGATCAGAAATGTACACAGTATTCGGTCTTAGTGCGGTCACTCCAATGATTTATAAAGTGGTAGGATCACCTCACTATTTCGGCACAATATGACCTTTTAATACATCGCAACATCTGATTTGCTTTACTGTCTACCACCGAGTATTGTTGCAATAGCTTCAATTTATTGTCAATCCGGACCGCCAGATCTCTTTCATTTTCCATGCACATTATTTTCTTTCCATTTAAGTAATGGTCCCTTTCCTGGACTTTTTTGTCCCTATTTGAAGCACTTTGCCTTTCTCTCCATTGAATTTCCTCTGCCACCTGTTTGCCCAATTCCCAAGTATATTCAAATCCTCCTGCAGCTCATCCCGCTCAGTGTTGGAGTCCACCACCTTCACTTTGTATCATCGGCACATTTAGCTGTTGTATAATCTATAATTAAGGACAGAGTGACTGAGCACTTAAAGCAATTTGAGCTGATTAGAGAGAGCCAACATGAATTTGTTAAGGGTAGGTCATGTCTTACGAACCTAATTGAACTTTTTGAGGAAATAACTAAAGTAGTGGAGAGGGGAATGCCTATGGATATAGTTTATAATTTTTTTTATTCGTTCCTGGGATCTGGGCGTCGCTGGCAAGGCCAGCATTTATTGCCCATCCCTAATTGCCCTCGAGAAGGTGGTGGTGAGCCGCCTTCTTGAACCGCTGCAGTCCGTGTGGTGAAGGTACTCTCACAGTGCTGTTAGGGAGGGAGTTCCAGGATTTTGACCCAGCGATGATGAAGGAACGCCGATATATTTCCAAGTTAGGATGGTGTGTAACTTGGAGAGGAGCTTGCAGGTAATGGTGTTCCCATGCACCTGCTGCCCTTGTCCTAGGTAGTAGAGGTCGTGGGTTTGGGAGGTGCTGTCGAAGAAGCCTTGGCGAGTTGCTGCAGTGCATCTTGTAGATGGAACACACTGCAGCCACGGTACGCCGGTGGTGGAGGGAGTGAATGTTTAAGGTGGTGGATGGGGTGCCAATCAAGCGGGCTGCTTTGTCTTGGATGGAGTTGAGCTTCTTGAGTGTTGTTAGAGTTGCACTAATCCTTCTTCTTCTTGGGCAGTCCCTCGGAACCGAGGATGACTTGCTTCCACACTAAAAATGAGTTCTCAGGTGACTGATGAGTCCAATGAGGGACCTACAGTCTCTGTCACAGGTGGGGCATACGGTGGTTGAAGGGGCGGGTAGGTGGGATGCTTGGGTTGACGTGCGTTCCTTCTGCTGTTTGCGCTTGGCTTCCACTTGCTCCCGGCGAAGAGACTCGAGGTGTTCGGCGCCTTCCCGGATGCTTCTCCTCCACTTTGTGCGGTCTTGGGCCAGGGATTCCCAGGTGTCGGGGGGGATGTTGCACTTTTTCAAGGAGGCTTTGAGGGTGTCCTTGAAGCATTTCCTCTGCCCACCTGGGGCTCTCTTGCCATGCCGGAACTCCGAGTAGAGCGCTTGTTTTGGGAGTCTCATATCGGGCATGTGGACGATGTGGCCCGTCCATCGGAGCTGATCGAGCGTGGTCATAGCTTCAATGCTGGGCTGAGCGAGAACACTGACATTGGTGTGCCTATCCTGCCAATGGATTTGCAGGATCTTGCAGAGGCAGCATTGGTGATACCTCTCCAGTGCTTTGAGGTGCCTGCTGTACACTCATCCAGGCAAGTGGAGAGTAATCCATCACACTCCTGACTTGTGCCTTGTAGATGGTGGAAAGGCTTTGGGGAGTCAGGAGGTGAGACACTTGCCACAGAATACCCAGCCTCTGACCTGCTCTTGTTGCCACAGTATTTATGTGGCTGGTCCAGTTAAGTTTCTGGTCAATGGTGACCCCCAGGGTGTTGATGGTGGGGGATTCGGCGATGGTAATGCTGTTGAATGACAAGGTGCAGTGGTTAAACTCTCGCTTGTTGGAGATAGTTATTGCCTGACACTTGTGTAGTGCGATTGTTACCTGCCACTTATCAGCCCAAGTCTGAATGTCGTCCCGGTCTTGCTGCATTCGAGCATTGACTGCTTCATTATCTGAGGAGTTGCGAATGGAACTGAACACTGTGCAATCATCAGCGAACATCCCCACTTCTGACCTTATGATGGAGGGAAGGTCATTGATGAAGCAGCTGAAGATGGTTGGGCCTAGGACACTGCCCTGAGGAACTCCTGCAGCGATGTCATGAGGCTGTGATGATTGACCTCAAGCGCAGCTACTCTCACCTCACCTCTGGAATTCAGCTCTTTTGTCCATATTTAGACCGAGGCTATAATGAGGTCTGGAGCCGAGTGGTCCTGGCGGAACCCAAACTGAGCATCGGTGAGCAGGTTATTGGTGAGTAAGTGTCGCTTGATAGCACTGTCGATGACACCATCCAGCACTTTGCTGATTATTGAGAGTAGACTAATGGGGCGGTAATGGTCTGGATTGAATTTGTCCTGCTTTTTGTGGACAGGACATACCTGGGCAGTTTTCCACATTGTCGGGTAGATGCCAGTGTTGTAGCTGTACTGGAACAGCTTGGCTATACGCGTGGCTAGTTCTGGAGCACAAGTCTTCAGCACGACAGCCGGGATGTTGGCAGGGCCCATGGCCTTTGCTGTATCCAGTGCGCTCAGCCGTTTCTTGATATCACATGGAGTGAATCGAATTGGCTGAAAACTGGCTTCTGTGATGTTGGGGGACCTCAGGAGTAGGCCGATATGGATCATCCACTCGGCACTTCTGGCTGAAGATGGTTGCAAATGCTTCAGCCTTGTCTTTTGTACTCATGTGCAGGGCTGTGCCATTATTGATGATTGAGTCTCCTCCTCCCGTTAGTTGTTCAATTGTCCACCACCATTCACGACTAGATGTGGCAAGACTGCAGAGCTTTGATCTGATCTGTTGATTGTGGGATCGCTTAGCTCTGTCTATAGCATGCTGCTTCTGTTGTTTAGCATGCATGTAGTCCTGTGTGGCAGCTTCCCCATTTTTAGGTATGCCTGGTGCTGCTCCTGGCATGCTCTTCTACACTCCTCATTGAACCAGGGTTGGTCCCCTGGCTTGATGGTAATGGTAGAGTGAGGGATATGCCGGGCCATGAGGTTACAGATTGTGGTGGAATACAATTCTGCTGCTGCTGATGGCCCACAGCACCTCACGGATGCCCAGTTTTGAGCTGCTAGATCAGTTCTGAATCTATCCCATTTAGCACGATACTAGCTTTTTATTCGAGATTTATTTAATTGAATTTAAATTTAAGGATAGATCCAAGAATCATTTAAATGGTGAAAGATAAAGCGGAGAAAGTTTTGCTCCAGCTATACAAAGCCCTGGTTAGACCACTCCTGGAGCACTGTGAGCAGTTCTGGGCACCACACCTTAGGAAGGATATATTGGCCTTGGAAGGAGTGCAGCACAGATTCACCAGAATGTTACCAGGACTCCGAGCGTTAGATTATGAGGATAGATTACATAAACTAGGCTTGTATTCCCTGGAATATAGAAGGTTACGGTGTGATTTGATTGAGGTTTTTAGGATTTTGAAAGGAATTGGTAGGGTAGAGAGAAACTTTTTCCGCTGGTGGGGGCGTCTAGGACAAAATCAGAGCCAGGGCATTCAGGAAACAAGATAGGAAACACTTCCTCACACAAAGGGTGGTAGAAGTGTGGAACTCTCTCCCACAAAAAGCAGTAGATGCTAGCTCAATTAATAATTTGAAATCTGAGATCAATAGATTTTTGCTAGACATGGGTATAAAAGGATATGGAGCCAAGGCGGGTTGATGGCGTTAAGATAGAGATCAGCCATGATCTCGTTGAATGGCGGAACAGGCTCGAGGGGCTGAATGGCCTATTCTGTTCCTATGTTCATTGTACTTGTGGCTCCTAGCTCCAAATCATTTATTAAACAAAAGAGGTCCCAAATCAGAGCCCTTTGGGACCCCACTGGTAACATTCTCCCAGGCTGATGACAATCCCTGTACTACCACCCTCCGGATTCTATCCGTCAACCAATTACGTATCCATTATAAAATATTTACACTGATTCCTGCTTCATTTATTTTCAGTACCAGCCTTTCCAGAGGAACTGTATGACAGGCCTCACTGAAATCCAAGTACACCACACCCACTGCCTTACCCCATCACACTCCTTTGTCACACGCTCAAAGAAAACTAGATTAGATTGACAAGCCCTCCCCTTCATGAACCCACATTGGTTATCTTTTATGATTTATTTCTATTCAGATGTTCCATGATCTTATCGTGCTTGAGAGTTTCCATAACGTTTCCCACAATGGATGTCAAACACACTGGTTTGTAGTTTGCTGTGTCACTTCTGCCAGCTTTTTAAAAATAGGAGTAACATCTACCTTTCTCTAGTCCCCAGACACCGCCCCAGTATTCAATGATTTCTGTAAGAGTTGTGCCAGTCTTCCTGCAATTTCCTCCCTTATTTGCTCAAGGATCTTTGGATGCATCTTATCCACCCCCTGAGATTTCTTCACCTTACGTTAGCACAGCGATTTGGCACCATGCTGGCAGTAATGTGAATCACAACTTAGTGCAACACCCTCCATTTCCAGATCAAAGTTCCCTGTCTCTTTGGTAAAAACTGAGGCAAAAACATATTGAGCGCTTTAGCAGCCTGTGCAGGATCAGGCGCCACACCCTCACCCGATCATGGGCCCTACTAAATCCTTCCTTTTTCTCTTTTTCTTAATATAACTGAAAAACATTTGATTATTCTCCTTCACATCTCTTGCCATATGTGTCAGCTGTGGCTCAGTGGGTAACACTCTCGCCCTACTGAGTCAGAAGGTTGTGGGTTCGAGTCCCACTCCAGGGACTTGAGCACAAAAATCTAGGCTGACACTCCAGTGCAGCGCTGAGGGAGAGCTGCACTGTCGGAAGTGCCGTCTTTCAGATGAGACGTTAAATCGAGGCTCCGTCTGCTCTCTCAGGTGGATGTAAATGATCCCATGGCACTATTTCGAAGAAGAGCAGGGGAGTTCTCCCTGGTGTCCTGGCCAATATTTATCCCTGAATCAACATCACAAAAACAGATTATCTGGTCATTATCACATTGCTGTTTGTGGGAGCTTGCTGTGTGTAAATTGGCTGCCGTGTTTCCTACATTACAACAGTGACTCCACTTCAAAAGTACTTCATTGGCTGTAAAGCATTTTGAGACTTCCAGTGGTTGTGAAAGGCGCTATAGAAATGCAAGTCTTCTTTCCTTATATTTAATTTGAAATTTTCTTTGCCATTTTGATGCCCTTTGTTCAGTCCAGGCATGATGCCTTTTAATATTGAATCAATCTTAATGCTGTGCCATTTCCCTTCCTGGCCTTAAATGCTTTTTTTCCTTCTGCATGAGCTGCTTGGTACTCCTGTTCACCAGGCAGGAGTGCCTTTATGCTTTGTACCTTTGTGGAAAGTGTAAATAAAGGAAGAGCTTTACAAGTCTGTTTCCTTATCAGACCACTGTAGAATTGGCCATAAAAGAGTTTGACAGGCTAAGAACTGTAACCCCTTCTGCAAATTCACAGGGAGAGAAAGTATTCATTTTAAGGGTCAAGTCCCCAAAAGGGCCTGATACACCAGGCATGGGAGAGAATGGCCAGAAGGTCGGCATGTCGTGGGATCAAGTCCCACTCCAGAGACTTGAGCACATCATCTAGGCTGACACTCCAGTGCAGTGCTGAGGGAGTGCTGCACTGTCGGAGGTGCCGTCTTTCAGATGAGACATTAAACCGAGGCGCTGTCTGTCCTCTCAGGTGGACATAAAAGATCCCATGGCACTATACAAAGAAGAGCAGGGAGTTCCCCCCAGAGTCCTGGCCAGTAATTATACCTCGACCAACATCACTAAAAACAGATTATCTGATCAATTATCTCATTGCTGTTTGTGGGACCTTGCTGTGCGCTAATCGGCTGCCGTGTTTCCTATATTACAACAGTGACTCCACCTCAAAAAGCACTGAGTTTGTAAAAGGAGCTATTTCAATGCAAGTCTTTCTTTTTTGCGGAATTAGTAGCTACTGTAAGGAAAACTGATCAGAAACAGAGTAAAACCATATATTAAAATGAAACTGTGCAGTTCAAATCGGAACACATACCAGAAAATGATTTGTTGTAAATACAGAAAACGCTGGAAATACTCAGCAGGTCAGGCAGCATCAGTGGAGAGAGAAACAGAGTTAACGGCCGCGAATTTAATAGAGGAGGCGAGATGGGGGCGGGAGAGCTGGTTTCCGGGTTCCAGTCCCGCTCCCAGCTTGAGGGAAGTTTTGATGCAACTTTACAGGGCGCTGGTGAGACCGCACCTGGAGTACTGCATACAGTTGTGGTCTCCATCTTTAAGGAAGGATATTCTTGCATTTGAGGCAGTACAGAGAAGGTTCACTAGGTTGATTCCTGGGATGAAGGGGTTGACGTATGACGAAAGGTTGATCAGGTTGGGCCTATACTCATTGGAGTTTAGAAGAATGAGAGGTGATCTTATTGAAACATATAAGATTCTGAGGGGGATTGACAGGGTGGATGCTGAGAGGATGTTTCCCCTCGTGGGGGAATCTAGAACGAGGGGGCATAGTTTCAGAATAAGGGGTCGCCCATTTAAGACGGAGATGAGGAGGAATTTCTTCTCTCAGAGGGTCGTGAATCTTTGGAAATCTCTACCCCAGAGAGCTGTGAAAGGCAGAGTCATTGAATATATTCAAGGCGGAAATTGACAGACATTTGAACTACAAGGGAGTCAAAGGGTATGGGGAGAGAGCGGGAAAGTGGTGTTGAGGCCAAAATTGGATCAGCCATGATCTTATTGAATGGCGGAGCAGGCTCGAGGGGCCGATTGGCCGACTCCTGCTCCTGTTTCTTATGTTCTTATGTTTACGTAGGGTGGAATATGGGAGGCCAGCCAGGAGTGCGTTGGAATAGTCAAGTCTAGTGGTAACAAAGGCATGGATGAAGGTTTTAGCAGCGGATGAGCTGAGGCAAGGGCGGAGACGGGCGATGTTACACAGGTGGAAATAGGCGGTCTTTGTTATGCCACGGATATGTGGTCGGAAGCTCATTTCAGGGTCAAATATGACACCAAGGTTGCGAACAGTGTGGTTCAGCCTCAGACAGATGTTAGGGAGAGGGTTGGAGTCAGTGGCTAGGGAACGGAGTTTGTGGCGGGGACCGAAAACAATGGCTTCGGTTTTCCCAATATTTAATTGGAGAAAATTTCTGCTCATCCAAAACTGGATGTCGGGCAAGCAGTCTGACAATTTAGAGACCGTGGAGGGGTTGAGAGAAGAGGTGGTGAGGTAGAGCTGGGTGTCGTCAGCGTACATGTGGAAACTGACGCTGTGTTTTCGGATGATGTCGCCAAGGGGCAACATGTAGATGAGAAATAGGAGGGGGCCAAGATAGATCCTTGGGGGACACCAGAGATAACGATGCGGGAGCGGGAAGAGAAGCCGTTGCAGTGGTTATGTTGAACTCGATGTTGAGACTGGACGCCTGTAAAGTGCCTAATCGAAAGATATGAGGTGCCGTTCCTCGGGCTTCATTGGAACAGTGTAGGAGGCTGTGGACAGAGATCAAGGTGGGAGTGGGGCGGAGAATTGAAATGACAGGCGACTGGAAGCGCGGGGTCACGCTTGCGGACTGAACTTAATAATTTGTTGGGTTGGTGCTATGATTGCCTATTTTAGGACAGCAAACCCTGGTAACCAACAGCAAACCCGGTTTGGTAATGGTTACTGAGTACTGGGCTATCTCATGCAGACTTAAGATTTTCACTCAGTCTTTGAAAGCGAACAGGGTCTCGCAATAGATCACATTCTAAGTATAAAATATGAAGTGAATAAAATAAATGCTAAACAAACGAATAATCAAACAGTGATATAATATACGATAATTTTACTGTAAGACTGGCAGCTACCCTCTTCAGAAGAAAAAAATAATAAACATATTGCAACCCTGATAATGAACTTCAGAATGGAACAGGATTCCTCTAGTCTACCTATAATCCTAAAATACCATAAATTCTTTCATCTGAAAACTTTCAAGATGTCTGCCAGACCTGAGAGAATTATTTAACTGTTTGCCCGAGAGAGGAAGTTGCCCTCATTTTCCCAGTGAGCCCCCAGCCCACATCCCGAACCCACTGCCCACAGCCCGAACCCACTGCCCACAGCCCGAACCCACTGTCCGCAGCCCATAGCTCACACCCACTGCCCACAGCCCGAACCCACTGCCCACAGCCCACAGCTCACACCCACTGCCCACAGCCCGAACCCACTGCCCACAGCACACAGCACATAGCCCACACCCACTACCCACATCCCGAACCCACTGCCCACAGCACACAGCACATAGCCCACACCCACTACCCACATCCCGAACCCACTGCCCCAGCCCACAGCCCACAGCCCACACCCACTGCTGCTTCTCTTGAGTCCTCCTGTCCTTTTCTAAGAGGCAGTAAATGGGCCGTGACGTCCTGTGATCTCAATGGCCTCTCAGCTTCACTCAAAGGCTGTCAGTAAAATACAAACAGAACCACGCAGGAGTCTGTGTATGCACAGAGAGAGCGAGAATCAGAGATCCCTGCAAAACCTGTAGCAGCACTGGTCGAGAATTTCCTCGGAGCCGTAACTTCGCTGGGAGTGTGATGGAAACCTTGATACCGTTCTCTTCCATTGAAGTTATGGTGGTGGGATGGGAACATGTCCAAGTAAACCTCCGGCCATTGTGCTAAGGACTGAAAAGTCCGACAACAACCCACTCCAGGCCTACTGATGGAGGGAAGGTCATTGCTGAAGCAGCTGCAAATGGTTGGGCCGAGGATGATGCTCTGTGGAGCTTCTACCTCGGTGTCCTGGGGCGGCGATGATTGATTTTCAATAATAGTGACAGTTATCCTTTGTGTCAGGTCTGACACCAGCCACTGGAGAGTTTTCTCTTTGAACCCCACTAACCTGAGGTTTGTTCAGTGCAATACTTGGTCGAATGCTGCCTTGATGTCAAGTGCAGTTACTCTTACCTCTCCTGTGACATTCAGCTCTTGTGTCCATGTGTGGAACAAGGCTGCATAAAGATCTGCAGCTGAGTGATTCTGACAGATTCCATCGAAGTGTTGGTGAGCAGGTTATTGGTGAGCGGGTTATTGGTGAGTGGGTTAATGGTTGGTAGATTATTTATGGGTTCAAGCCCCACTCCAGAGACTTGAGCACATAATGAGGGGGTGCTGCACTGTCAGATGTGGCCTCTTATGGATTGAGACGTTAAACCAAGGCCCCATCTGCATTTTCAGGTTGACACAAAAGATCCCAAGCCAATATTTCTAGGGGACGGTAGCATAGTGGTTATGCTACTGGACTTGTGATCCAGAGAGGCCTGGACTAATGATCTGGGGGGTGACATGTGTTCAAATCCCACCATGGCAGCTGTGGAATTTAAATTCAGTTAATAAATAAATGTCCTTTTAGTGAAAGGAAATCTGCTGGTCTGGCCTACATGTGACTCCAGACCTACAGCAATGTGGTTGACTCTGAAATGGCCTAGCAAGCCACTCAGTTAAGGGTAATTAGGGATGGGCAATAAATGCTGGCCAGTGACGCCCGCATCCCTGGAACATGGTTATATTCTAGCACGATGATAGAAACCTTCACTGACACTGCTGCCCCACTCCCACTTTTTCCCTCTCTGTCTCTCCGAAAAATGTTATAATCAGGACTGTAATCCCAGTCCTCTCCCAATTCACGTCATTCTCCATTATAGCTTCTATATTATATCCTCCTTAATTATCAATAGTCTCTAACTCTCCAATTTTGTTTTGATTGCTTTGTGCATTCACCTATGTGCTACTCAATCCTGATTCCAATATTTTTCAATGTTGATCTTCTCCTTGTTAGTTTTCTTATTTAATTGTTTTGCTATCCCTTGCCCCACAAGTCTTGTTATTTCTCGATGCCTCAAGCCCTGTTTCTTTCCCATTCTTCTCTGATAATATTTTCTCACTCCTGCTTCTATTCCAATTGCTCTCCCTCTCCAAGCTGCCCCTTTTGCCCTGTTAGTTTAACTCCTTCCCCACTGCTCCATTCCCCTCTCCACTGGTACCATTTTAGTTCAGGTGAGGGCCCTCCCTTCTTTATATCCTCCCCTTATTCCAGAACTCGTTCCAATTCCCCAAGAACGTGAACCCGTCCCTCCCGAACCAGCCCTGCAGCCATGAGTTGATCTTCCGAATCTTCCTCCCATGACCTGTCCAGTGTGTGCCACAGGAAGCACTCTGGAGATTACTACCCTCGACATCATGTTCCTCAATCTAGTACCCAACTCCTGAAATCCCCCTCTGGAAGACATCAAACGCACTTCTATCCGTGTCACTGGTTCCAACATGGAGCATGATCTTTGGTTGGTCTCCCTCCCTTCCCAGAGGTTTACCCACTTGCTGCGTGATGCCCTTCACCCTGGCACCGGGGAGGTGACATAGCATTCGGGACTCTTGATCACAATCATAAAAAAAGCTGTCTATTGCCCTGACTATTGAGTTTCCCACTACCTCCATGTTCCGATTCTTGCAATCTACCTGCCTTTCATTCCCTGCTTGAGGTGCCAAGGTTGCTAACGACTCGGAGCCGCTGTCAACCTCTGCCTGACATTCATTAAAACATTATAAATCTATTGGGCACTTCCAATAACTCAGGGATTTCCTGTCTCTGTGAGTCCCGTCTCCCTCTGCTGCTCTTGTGGAGGGTCACTCACTTCTCTCTCTCAACACTATCCCTGTGTCCTGAACTGCCTGGTACTGTCTCTTGAGTGACCGGATTCGGGAGAGTCCGATCCAGACACCCCTCCCCCTCTCTGATGCTGCGGCGTGATGTCATGCGGGGGAGGGTGATGTCACAGAGCGTGGGTGATGTCACGGATCGAGGGGGTGGTGCTGCTGCGGTGAGAAATTTAAACTGCTGTCTCCCGGGCTGTGAGAAGCAGTGCCTGGGAGATTCCTGCCACATTGTGGGAGACTCCTGGGTAATCCGGGTGGGTTGGCGACTCCATTGGCGCCCAAGGCCTGCGAGGTTGTAAACGGGCAAAGAGCCCGGCCGCCTCTTTCCAACAGGTGGCAGCTTAAATATGCAAATCAGGGCCCTGAGCTGGTGGTAGGACCCCAATGGTCAGGTACGAATGCGTGGGGTGTAGTGGGTGTTGAGGAGTCTGACCAATGGCGTGGAAGGGACCTGTGGAGGCTGCTCAAAAAACAGCCCAGGAAAAATATCCGAGCCCCACACAACCTCCGGTCCTTTGCCAACCCACGTAACTGCCCCCGACCCTCCAGTATCACTCCTCCCCCCCATCCCCCTCGGTATCATCCCTCCCCAGTACCCCCCGCCCCCGCCCAGCATCTCTCATCCCTGGTGTCAACTCCCCCTCCGCTAGTATCACCCCTACCTCGGATCACCCCCCCTCCCCTGGTATCATACCCCTCGCCCAGGATCACCCACCCCACCCCCGATATCACATCCCCCCTCCCCGCCCCGTATCATTGTCCCCGACAATCCAGTATCACCCCACCCGCCCCGGATCACACTCCCACTCCCTGATATCACCCCCCGGTATCACCCTCCCCCCGCCCCCCCCCCCCCCCCCCCCCGCCAGGCTGAACTAAAGTGCCTAAACTGGTGCATGTTCTCTCACAGTGTGCAGCATTCATTTCACATTCACCTTTGGTCTCCAACACGATAAATAGACTTTAGCCTAATGCAGCGCTGTGTCACAGTAAATGATTTCTGAGCTGTTACTGCACTTTCATATGGACTGAATAATTGAACAGATCAGCTGGTGGATCCAGGATGCTTTTACATTTCACTCACTTTTAAACAGATTCTATTCCCAAAATAGAAATTCCACAATGTAACCTGCACGCTATCACCGCCTGGAATGTTGCCTGGTGTCTTCCAGAGTGTTTAGTCCAGGTGTGAGGAAGGTTGCAGTTGCTGTCGGAACAACGGTTGTTTAAGTTCCCCTCGCACTTTGAGTGACTGTGTTTAATAAATGATGTGACACTCCCTGGACTATTGTGAAAGGAGAGAGCATCAGGGCTGGTTTTCTTTAAGTATCTCTCTATAAGGCATTGCCGAGAAACTCTACCACACACACGCCCCTGTACCTAGCCCTCCTGTGTTATATTGACACAGAGAAAGATAATTACTTCACCACCTCTTGCTGAAAAATATGAAGATAAATTCTGCTAGCAATAAGCTGGATTTCCCCTGACTGCTGACCGACTTTGTGGCACTAATCAGGCGGATGGAGCAGAGTCTCGAGACTAATGGTGACATGCAGCATCCTGCGCATATATTTCTCAGAAAGAGGTCTCGGCATAGTGGCCTCATGAGCAGAAAAAGGAGCAAAGAAAGACTTGCATTTCTATAGCGTCTTTCACAACCTCAGGACTTCCCAAAAAGCTTTACAGCCAATGAAGTACTTTTGAAGTGTAGTCGCTGTTGTAATGTAGGAAACACGACAGTCAATTTGCAGCACAGCAAGCTCCACAAACAGCAATGTGATAATGACCAGATAATCTGTTTTAATGATGTTGGTTGAGGGATAAATATTAGCCAGGACACCCCCTGCTCTTCTTCAAAATAGTGCTATGGGATCTTTTACGTCCACCTGAGAGAGCAGATGGTGCCTCGGTTTAACGTCTCATCCGAATGATGGCACCTTCGGCAGTGCAGCACTCCCTCAGTATGAATGCACTGGGGACCAGGATCCACTGTGGGCCAAAGAGGATAGAGTGCTGAGTGAAGGCAATTTGGCGCAGGACAGGATATGTACAGCAGAGTTTTGGATAAGTTGGAGTCTACTGAAGGTAGAGGATGGAAGATGAGAGTGTTAGAGTAGTGAAACATAGAGGTAAGAAAGACATGTATAAGTGTCTCAGCAATGGAGGAGTGGAGGTGGTCTGAGGTCTGAACGAGTCAGGTGATCTTCAAGAGGGTGGTTCCAACTCGGTATCTGTATGGCTTCAGGACCCGAGTTATTGGAAGAATCTCGAAAATAGGGCAGAGGGACAAGGGTTGGGATGGAAGGGCAAAGGTAAGCAGTTGAGGGTCAGCGCAGTGCGGCCCCAGCATGGCATGTTATGTGTGAGAGCGTGAGCTAGAGTTAAGTGGAAAGAGTAAAGGAAGGGAAAATGCCCAAACATACAGCAGTGCCCAGCCTCCCCCTCACCACTGCTGTGTGCCCTCCCTCTACCACTCAGGCCAGTGTCTTTCATCGGAGTGCCAGTCTGCGCTGTTTTTTTAAATTTGTTTATGGGATGTGGGCATCGCTGGCAAGGCCAGCATTTATTGCCCATCCCTAATTGCCCCTGAGAAGGTGGTGGTGAGCCGCCTTCTTGAACTGCTGCAGTCTGTGTGGCGAAGGTACTCCCACAATGCTGTTAGGGAGGGAGTTCCAGGATTTTGACCCAGTGATGATGAAGGATCGGCGATATACTTCCAAGTCAGGATGGTGCGTGACTTGGAGGGGAACTTGGAGGTGGTGGTGTTCCCATGCGCCTGCTGCCCTCGTCCTTCTAGGTGGCAGAGGTCACAGGTTTGGGAGGTGCTGCCGAAGAAGCCTTGGCGAGTTGCTGCAGTGCATCTTGTAGATGGTACACACTGCACTCACGGTACGCTGGTGGTGAAGGGAGTGAATGTTTAAGGTGGTGGATGGGGTGCCGATCAAGCGGGCTGCTTTGTCCTGGATGGTGTCGAGCTTATTGAGTGATGTTGGAGCTGCACTCATCCAGGCAACTGGCTGCAGCGCCCTCGTTGTTGCCGTCTCCCTCCTGCTGTGTGCCGTCTCGTGCGACAGGAAGAGTGGGGGTGGGTTAGTGCGTGAGAGTGTGTGAAACAACTTAGCATAGTGAGCACTCGGAGAGGAAGAAGCAGCAAATGTGGGCAAGAGGGAGAAGCCATTTGATGAAAGAAAGTGTTTACAGTGTGAAATGTCAAAGAACTTCGCAAAAATGTCAAACAAAATAAAAGCAGAATGTTTGCAGCCGTTCTGAGGGCAGCAGTGGGTGTGGAGTGTGAGCAGGAGGAGGCGTGGTGAAGTGTCCTGCTGTGAGTGAAGGAGAGGTTTGTATGGCGGGAGATGGAAGGATTAGCAGTGCTGGGGAAAATTGTGGTGTTTCAGGGCTGTATTCAGAGTAAGAGAGAGGTGAAGGGGAGTCTTATCTTGGGAGTTCTGGTCAGGTCATTCATTGTTTTCCTGCACTGCAGCCAGGTCATGGATGCTGCTGCTGGTACTGTCCTGCCCAGCCATCTCTCTTTGTGCCTGCTCGCTTTTTTGGGGTGGCACCTATCTGCCACCTGAGGAAGCATGCCGTCCTTGCTGGCCCTGTCTTGTTCAGCAAGCTTCTGCAGCCCCAGAAATGCGTGATCCACACAGCACCGATGAAAACCTCACCTCCCTTTAACAGGAGCAGGCACCCCCGCTGGATTTCCCAGCCCTCCCAAATGACGAGCCTGCTTGAAGCAGTTCGATTATTGCCGCAGCTCACCACTCAAATCTACATGCTTACGGAAATCGAGTGGGCTACTCGCCGAGGTTATCAGGCGGGTAGAGTGGAGGCAATACCCTCTGCCAGCACGTGTACGCCAAACAGGGACATCCGCCACCGTGTCTCCACTCTGGCGTAGGGTATTATATAGTGAGCATTGTGGTGTTCAGTATTGATAGTGAGCACTGTGATCTGCTCTTTGCAGATGATGGAAGCACCACAGTAAAACCTATCACATCCACACGTTATTCAGAAATAGTCGGTCTGATTCATGAGCTGGAGTGCGAGTTGGAGATGCTCCGACACATAAGTGAGGGGGAGGAATTTCTGGACAGTTTTATCTAGAACGCAGTCACACCCCAGAGGAAAGCACAGGTTCAGGAAGGGGAGGGTGTGACTGCTAGGGAGCCGTGTAGCGGGGATTTAGGAGAGGTTGAGAAGGAGGTTCCGCAGACACTGGTCCTGTCCAACAGGTACAAAGTACTCACTACCTGTGAGGACAAGGAGAAAGACTGCGGGGAGGACAGCCACAATGCAGACCAAGGCACCGTGGCTCAGAAGGCTGTCCAAGGGGGGCAAGAACAGAATAGAAATATGGTAGTGATAGGGGACTCTATAACTAGGGGGATGGATAGCGTCCTCTGCAGCCAAGAACGAGAATCCCGAAGGGTATGTTGCCTAGGGTAAGGGATATCTCACGGTAACTGGAGAGGAACTTGGAAAGGGAGGGGATAAATCCAGTTGTCATGGTCCATGTTGGAACAAACAACATCGGTAGGAACAGGGTGGAGGTCCTGCTGAAAGAGTATCAGGAGTTAGGCTCTAAATTAAAAAGCAGGACCTTGAGGGTAATAATCTTTGGATTACTGCCCGAGCCACGTGCAAATTGGCATAGAAGCAGCCAGATCAGGAGAATTAACACGTGGCTAAAGGGCTGGTGTGGGAAAGAGGGGTTCCTTTTCATGGGACACTGGCACCAATTCTGGGACAGGAAGGAGCTGTACCGATGGGACGGGCTCCACCTGAACTGGAATGGGACCCGTGTCCTAGCAGAAAGGGTAAAGAGGGAGGTGGCAAAGGCTTTAAACTAGTAAGATGGGGGGAGGGATCTACAAGAAACGTAACCAGCCTAATTATAAACAAAACGGGAAAAGAGAGCATAGGAAAGAATAAAGTAAGGGAGGACATTGATGGCAAGGGAATAAATAGAGTTATAGAACAGGAGTCTAAAAAGATGGTTAAACATCAAGTGAGAGGAAATCCTATTAAAAATTAGTTAAACTGTCTGTACAGCAATGCACACAGTGTCCGTAATAAAACAGGGAGCTGGAGGCAATCATGCGTTGAGAGGAACCAGACATAGCAGGGATTACTGAGACGTGGCTACAGAAAAATCAGGACTGGGAATTAAACATTGCAGGGTATAACATATTTAGAAAAGATAGAGAGGGAAAAAGGGGAGGGGGAGTAGCTGTACTTATTAGGGATAACATAATGGCAGTAGAAAAAAGTGACGCAGCTATCAGCAAGACAAAAATAGAATCGATGTGGATAGAGATAAAAGATATTAAAGGATCCATCACACTAATAAGTGTAGTCTACAGACCACCTAATAGTGGAAGGGAGGTGGAGGAAGAAATATGCAGACAAATTAGGGAAATGAGTAAAAAACATAGCATAATCATCATGGGGGATTTCAACTATCCAGATATTAATTGGACAGAAGAGGTAGGTAAAAAGGATAAGGGAATGGAGTTCCCACAATGTGTACAGAACTCCTTTCTAACCCAATATGTAAAAAGTCCAACAAGGGAGGATTCGCTCTTGGATCTAGTAATGGGGAATGAACCAGAGCAGATTAGAGAAGTTAAAGTAGAGGAACATCTAGGCAATAGTGACCATAATATAATACGCTTTAAGATGATAATTGAGAAGGACATAAGTATGACGAAAACCAGGATAATAGATTGGAGAAAAGCAGATTTTGAGGGGCTGAGAATAGAACTTGGGAAAATAAAATGGGCAACAATATTGTCAAACAACGATGTAGAACTGCAATGGGAAACATTTAAAACAGTGTTCAACAGAGTGCAGGAAAAATATATTCTGCTAAAAGGAAAGAACAAACTAAACACTGATGAGACTCCATGGATGAATAAAGCCATAAGGGAACAATTGAGTGTAAGGAAAGAGACACAGGGGAGTGCATGATAAGGGAGAATACGAAGAAATTAGGAGAGAAGTCAAAAAACAATTAGGAAGGCAAAGAGGAACTATGAAATTAAATTATCAAGGAACATAAAACAAAATAGTAAAATATTTTACAGGCACATCAATAAAAAAGGAAGGTTGGGATGGCAATAGGGCCATTAATAGATAGGATAATACCACAGGTAACGATAGAAAGATGGCAGAACTATTAAATAATTATTTTGCTTCAGTATTTACCAGGGAGATAGAACACGTGGACATAGCATTAAATGATGAGATTAGTAATTAGATAAGTGATTTAAAATAAAAAGAGGGGATATATTAAATAAACTAATCAAACTCAAAGAGGATAAAACCCCTGGTCTGGATGGATTGCATCCATGTATTTTAAAAGAATCTAGGGAAGAGATAGCAGAGGCATTACTACACATATTTAATAATGTTAGAAAAAGGTATAGTGCCAGAGGACTGGCGGATAGCTAATGTAATACTTATATTTAAGAAGGGGGATAGAACATGTCCAGGGAATTATAGACCAGTCAGCTTAACATCGGTGGTAGGAAAAATAATGGAATCCCTACTAAAGGAGAAAATATAAGAACATCTAGAAACCAAAAACATAGTAATGAATAGTCAGCATGGATTTCAAAAGGGAAAGTCTTGCTTGACCAACCTCATTGAATTTTTGAAGAAATAACAGAGAGTAGACAATGGTAATGCACTAGATGTAATTTATCTAGATTTTCAAAAGGCCTTCGATAAGGTACCCCATAATAGACTGATGAACAAGGTCAGAGAATGCGGAGTCAGGGGACAAGTAGCAGAATGGATTGCTAGCTGGCTTCAAGACAGAAAGCAGAGAGTAGGGGTAAAGGGTTGCTCTTCACAGTGGCAGAAGGTGGGTAGTGGTGTTCCACAAGGATCAGTGCTGGGACCACTGTTGTTCACAATTTATATCAACGATTTAGACTTTGGAATCAAAAACACAATTTCTAAATTTGCGGATGACACCAAATTGGGGGGATAGTCAATACTGAGGAGGACTGCACCAAATTACAGGAGGACATTAATAAACTTGCAGAATGGGCATATAATTGGCAAATGAAATTCAACACAGATAAATGTGAGGTATTCCATTTTGGTAGGAAGAATAGGGAGGTCACTTATTACTTGGAGGGTGCGAGTCTCGGTGGGGTAGAGGAACAAAGGGATCTAGGAGTACAAATACACAAATCACTAAAAGTTGCGACACAGGTTAACAAGGCCATAAAAAAAGCAAACCAAGCACTAGGGTTTATTTCTAGAGGTATAGAATTGAAAAGTAGGGAAGTTATGCTAAACCTGTATCGAACCATTGTTAGACCACACTTGAGTACTGCATGCAGTTCTGGTCACCATATTATAAAAAGGATATAGAGGCACTGGAGAGGGTGCAGAGAAGATTTATGAGAATTATACCAGAAATGCGAGGGTATACATATCAGGAAAGGATGAACAGGCTGGGTCTCTTTTCTCTTGAAAAAAGGCTGAGGGGTGACCTAATAGAGGTTTTTTAAATTATGAAAGGTTTTGATAGAGTAGATACAGAGAGAATATTTCCACTTGTGGGGAAGAGCAAAACTAGAGGCCATCAATATAAGATAGTCACCAAGAAATCCAATAGGGAATTCAGAAGAAACTTCTTTACCCAAAGAGTGGTGAGAACGTGGAACTCGCTACCACAGGGAGTGGTTGAAGCAAATAGTAGAGATGCATTTAAGGGGAGATTAGACATATGAGGGAGAAGGGAATAGAGGGTTATGCTGGTAGAGTTAGATGAGGAAAGATGGGAGGAGGCTCGAGTGGAGCATAAATGCCGGCATGGACTGGTTGGGCCGAATGGCCTGTTTCTGTGCCGTATATCCTATGCAATTCCCAAAATATGAATTGATCCTAGTTTGGTCTCGGGATGCTTCTCGCTTCAAATAAAATGGTTACTTGCAAAGCCTTGCTGAGTTCCTGCTGAAGGCAAATATGTGTTTGTCTAATCCTGATTGGTTTAATCAGAAGAGGCATCTGGTTATCTGGTGGTTCTCTGTCTGGAGCAGGTGAGGGCTGGCAATGTTGATGGTGATAGGGTGGTGAGGGCTGGCAATGTTGATGGTGATAGGGTGGTGAGGGCTGGCAATGTGGGTGGTGATAGGGTGGTGAGGGCTGGCAATGTTGATGGTGATAGGGTGGTGAGGGCTGGCAATGTTGATGGTGATAGGGTGGTGAGGGCTGGCAATGTGGGTGGTGATAGGGTGGTGAGGGCTGGCAATGTTGATGGTGATAGGGTGGTGAGGGCTGGCAATGTTGATGGTGATAGGGTGGTGAGGGCTGGCAATGTGGGTGGTGATAGGGTGGTGAGGGCTGGCAATGTGGGTGGTGATAGGATGGTGAGGGCTGGCAATGTTGATGGTGATAGGGTGGTGAGGGCTGGCAATGTGGGTGGTGATAGGGTGGTGAGGGCTGGCAATGTGGATGGTGATAGGGTGGTGAGGGCTGGCAATGCGGGTGGTGAGGGCTGGCAATGTGGATGGTGATAGGGTGGTGAGGGCTGGCAATGTGGATGGAGATGCGGGGAGGAAAGTGAGTTGTGATAAACGATCAGCTGAATCCTTTGGCTGATGGGGTGGCGATGGGTGGGCGATGGGGCGCTTCCTGCCACGTATTCAATCCACACAGAATCTCCGTCACTGATGTCACTTGTCAATGGTTGTGCTGGAGTTGGGCTGATTAACATTTCCTAAATTCAGGAATCACCGGATAACATTGCAGTCACAGGGTCTGAATCCGGGAACTTTTGTTTATTTGTTCACAGGATGTGGGCGTCGCTGGCACGACCAGCAATTATTGCCCATCAGTATTTGCCCTTCATGGTGGTGCAGGGGCTCGTTGGCCATTTCGGAGGGCGGTTAAGAGTCAACCACATTGCTGTGGGTCTGGCGTCACATATAGGCCAGACCGGGTAAGGACGGCAGATTTCCTTCCCTAAAGGACATTAGTGAACCAGATGGGTTTTTACCACAAAATGGTATTTTTTTAATTAACTGAATTTACATTCCCCAGCTGCTGTGGTGGGATTTGAACTCTTGTCTCTGGATCTTTAGTCCAGGTCTCTGGATTACTAGTCCAGTAACATAACCACTATGCTACCGTACCCACTTAGCAGTGATGCATCTTATCTGGAAGTTTTTTGTAGATTACAAATAGATAACATTCAGCTGCTGAAAATCACAACTTACCTGCCGTCCTTACCCGGTCTGGCCTACATGTGACTCCAGACCCACAGCAATGTGCCTGACTCTTAACCGCCCCTCTGAAATGGTGGTGCTATGGCTTGCTAGGCCATCAAGGGCAATTAGGGATGGGCAATAAATGCTGGCCATGCCAGCGACGCCCGCAACCCATGAACGAATAAAAAAAAAAGTTCCTGGATTCAGACCCTGTGACTGCAATGTTATCCGGTGATTCCTGAATTCAGGAAATGTTAATCAGCCTAAATGTTAATTACATCTAAATTTCATCATTTATACATAATTAAGAAAGCAGAATAAGGAATGGCGCGATCACCGTGCTCTCGTATCAGGTCATGCAGCCCTTTGTATTGGGAATGCCAGTCTCTGACACACCCTGCAGTAATTAAAGGCCACAGCCAGACTCTGCCCATTGTCGCAGGGTTCACAGGCATCGCAGAGTTTTGGATCGGGGGCTCAGGAGAGCTCACTCTATCAGGTTTTTTAAAAGCTGCGAGCACTGGATATAAACACAAGCAGGTTCGAATGTGAGAGCAGGATGAGGGAACATGAGAATGAAACAATGCACCTCAGGCAAGCTTCAAGATTAGAAAGAATTTCCCCCCCCCCCCCCCGCCCCGCAGAGTTGTGGATAGATGGACTCCCCTATGAAGCAATAATTGTCAATTAACGTTTATGGAAACAAGCTGGACAATATCTGATTAGCAATGTGATTGAGGGGTAGAATGGTAAGTACGGGGTGGATAATCTAGTGCTGTTTATAACAGATTGATTTGTGAATGCTTTGCTAAGGAAAGCAACTGATCAAAGATGTAAAAAAAAAATGCACTTATATAGAACCTGGTCACATCTTTGAGAAACTTTACACAAGTTACTTCACACAGGTTGCTTCTTGAAGTGCAGTCACGGTTGCAATGTAAGCAAAAGTGGACCCAGCTCTTGCATAGCAAGGCGCCACAAACAGTAATGAGATAACTCACCAGATAATCTGCATTTTTGGTGTTGATTAAGGGATGAGTGTTGGCCAGGATACCGAGAGAGCTCCTTACTCTTCTTTGAATAGTGCCATGAGATCTTTTACAGCAGACGGCACTTCAGTTAATGTCAGATCTGAAAGAGGGCACCTTGGGCCGTGCAGACCTCCCTCAGTGCTGCAATGAGGTGTCATCTAGATTATGTGCTCAAATTCCCCACTACCTTCTGACTTGCAACCATCTGAGCTGAACTGGGGTCTGTAGGATGTAAAATTGGGTATGTATCCTGGAGAAACTTTATAGAATGATTCCTCGGGAGATCAAATGGGATAGAGTCCATGATAAAGTGGTTGAACTGGGCCTGAGGGGTTGGATGGTATTTTCTTGATCATAGTTTCTTATGTTTTGCATTAGTTGGTGAGAAGGTATATGCTGTAGAGCTGTCAGAGTATGAGCCATCACCACGTGCTTTCCAGTTGGTGGTTTTCATCTTTTAACCAACTTTCCTTAAGTAATTTATTGTACACAGGAATGTTGTTGTGTTCGCAGTCATGCTATCAGGCAGTTCCATTTACCATCTGGTAAAGTAATATTCCTGCCATTTACCACAATGAGCAGTTTTCTAACAATCAAAACTTGGTAATCACCTCACTTCAAAACGTGATTTCAAAGAGACAAGGGGGAATGATGGAAAGAAAAAAATGGGAAAGGCAGCAGCCATCTTGGATGTCTCTGCTCTGTTGGGGGCCACTGTGACAGAGGCTGACTAGCAGCATTGGCAGAGAGCTGGGAGCAGGCTGTCCCTCGTAATATTGATCAGGAAGGCACGGGATGTGACATGGAGGGGGGAGTGGGGGTGAAGGAAAATAAATTCAAAGAGACAAAAGAAAAGAATATTGTCAGAATTTAGCACTCTGAAAGTGTCTGTATGGTGGAATAATAAGCGGTTACTGAGCACAGTGCACTGAAGAGAGACAATGACATTCAGAATGACCAACCAATCACCGCATGCAGAGGCACGCGTGGTGGACGGGACTGGGCTCCAGATCCCGACCTCCACGATTCATTTCCAAGGATTTCAGTGGGGTTTGATGTGCAGAGAGCTCTCAGGTAAAACTCACACTCTCCACTTCCTGGCACATTCCATTTATTAACCATAACCTCAAGTGCCAGGAAACATTCTGAATTGTTTCTATTAAAACATTCCTTTGCTAGACTGAGCCTTGCATTGTTGTAGGGATGGGGTTAATGAGATGCAGGCATGACACTGTTGTAATGTGGAACAGTTGTGGATGGAGACAGCCAGCCACATGGTCCAGTGAGTGGAAATGTGCGCCCAAGGCACAGTGGATCATTGCAGCAGAGTGACAGCTCCACATTTAAAAAAACATTCACTTAACTTTAGTTAAACTGCTGACTTCCAGAGTCTCTCAATTGTTTAAATTGGTTACGATCCATTTGACTAGGATTTAGTTTGGTGATTTGAACAAGACTATCTAAAGTATCCCCCCCCCCAATAGCTTTCTGACGAGCATTATCTGTTGTACAGTACGGTGTCATTAACTGCATTTGTCAGTTAACACTGTAAATAGATTTGAAGTCTATGGCGGTGAAAATCAATAAGGCCCAAAAGCGGGCGTGGACACCGCGATGTGAGATATGTCCGCGCCCGTTCAGAAAGCGCAAACGGCACGTCAGTCTGCTGCCTTCTACTTTACCCGATAGACGCGCACAGCCCAGCGACTATCGCGTTGCTAACAGGCTGTACGCTCAGCAGGGGGCCCACGTTAGCGTCGCTGGAGCAAGGCTGCCTTTCCTTAAAGCTAGCCTGTTCCTTTTCAAGGTAGTCTCTAGCCCGTAAAGCTGAACTGCCTTCTGAAAAAAAAGTAAAAATTATTCTGAACTAGGCAGCCTGCATCCCTGAAAGCTGAACTGCCTTCTGCACAGAAAAATGCTAAACATGCTTCAGCGTGACCACAAATGGCTCAACAGGCCAGCGAAGGGGCACCCAGGGTCTTAGATGCAGCACTCCAGCTTTGTGCAGGGGGTCAACACTGGAAGAGAGTTCCTCTACCCACAGGGGGCCAGGAGGCCCTCCAGAAAGAAGGATGTGTGACCATATCGCTGAGACTGTCGCTGCCAGCAGTGTCGCCCGCCGCTCCCCCGCCCCCCCCGCACCTGCCCGCCGCACCCCCCCCCCCGGCCCCGTGTGTGTCCCTTTAAGAAGCGCTGGCAGCATCTCTGTAGTACTGCTGCGCACACGTTCTTTTGTGCGTGGTTTGGAGAGGGCGGTATCCAGAGGGGTGACGTCCAAAATCACAGTTGTGCATCAATTCAGGCGTTGCACGCCGATTGACGGCACAAACTGCATCATTTACATGTGGGCGGCGAGCGCAGGCAACAGCAGCACTACTGACCTCCCCAAAATGGCGGCTGCTGTGTTTTGTGCCGGAAGCGGGCCGAAGCGAGGCTGCCGCCATTTTTTCAGTAAAACCGTCCTGAGCGGCCAGCGCGACAACCTCAAATTTTTGTTTAAAGATTCACCCTTTTCAACTTTTCACTGTCTTTCTAATTCTTGATGTTTGATTTCACAAACTATAAAGTGGGATAAGCACACTTCCTTTCTTGTCTCTTAGCCTCAGCAGTTGCTGCTCTCGAATCAGCCACTAAGAGGTTTGCGTGAACAGTGAGAGATCGGTCTCTCTAATACACCTCATGCCCGATAGTCCAGCGCTTCCCTTCACTCTGCACCTTCCCATAATTAGAATATCTGTCATCGGAAACTTTCAGTTTTGGGAATTACTGGTCCAAGCTCACATCCTCCACTGCACCATCCCTGAAAACTGTATTCTGTCCAGTTGTATATTTTGTGGAAATAGGTTGCACCCAGACTCTCCCATGACTCCCTCCATATGCTTATGGAGGGAGTCACAGCATGCAGGGAGGTCCTCTTCCCTTCCTAAGGGCAGAAGAGACCTCCCCAGGACACCAACACAGCCTGGTTGCACATTGCACAGGAGGACACAAGCAGGGATGTTGTCAGGAGGACCTGGCTGCAGTGGCGCAAACCTTTCAATGATCTCAGTAGATCATGAAACGTTACTGCAAAGCCACACTCAACCTCATCCAGCTGTGCCACTCATCATATCCCCATCATTCTGCCTTCCCTACCCTACTCCTGCACATCCTTACTCACACCAACTTACCTTGCACCTCCACCCATCCCTCTCGATCTCCATTATCACTTTCCCATCTCACTAGCCACCCCTCACACTCACCCTCATCCTAGTGCAATTGTACCAACTAACAACACACAAGGGTAGGCACTTGGGTGTCTTATGCAATTTTCATGTAAATTTTCTGTTAATGTGTTGTCAAACATTGAAATCTTTATTTTCAACACTTTGCCTTATTGGACAGATCTGTGCTCACCTTTGGATGTGTCTTAGTGAGTTCCAGTGAATGTTGAGACATAACTTCACCCCCCCAAATGTGAAGAGTGTGAAAAGAATGGCTTGGACATTGTTGGGATGCTTTATGGAGTTGCTGTGGGGTAGTGCCAACCTGACACATCATGTGGCAGCCAGGATGTACAGCTTCAAGTGAAGTAAATCTGGCCATGGTGAGGCCATCCCTGGCCTCCCAGGCAGCAATGTGGTCGAGTGTTGATGCCCTGTGTCCTGTGCAGCATCAGGTGATTGCGGAGAAGGTTGGTGTTGTTGTTGGTGATGTTGGTGTGCCTGGTGATGCTGGTGTTGGGGCTGATCGTGGAGGGATTCTGAGGACCAAGGTGAGATTTGTTGCTGGAATAGATGGCAGCTGAAGTTGAGATGAGAGAAGCGATCTGTCAATGGTGAGAGAGAGCTTGCTCCAAGGAGGTGACAGTGGATAGAGAGTTTACTCTAAACACTTCCAAACTGCATGAAGCTCAAAAGTGTCTTCCAAGTCCAGAAGACTCAACCTTCTGAAATTGGAAAGTGACCAGCTATGAAATGGCAGCTTTCATACCACTTTTGCAGCTGTCACCTATTCACAGCAATGGGGAGACAGAGAGAACCCGACACGCTTACCCGACGTGATCTCTGGACGACGTGAACCTCGTTAAAAGAGTGGTAAAATAGAAATAGGCTGGCAAAATAGTAGTTAACAAGTGTTTAACAAGCATTTAACTATCTTAAATGCCTCCCTCGCCGCTGGGTGTCGGGTCTGTTCTGAATACGCAGACCTGACACTTTGGAAACTTACATGGAGGCGGGTTTACAATCTGCTGTCAATCATTTCGATTTTGGCAGCGGACCCGCCTCCAACCCCGCACTCTGAGTGCCGGCAAAATTCAGCCCTTAATCACTGTTCTAGTGCAACCAAACATAACAGCCAATTTACACACAGCAAGGTCCCACAAACAGCAATAAGATGAATGATCAGATAATCTGTTTTTTAGTGATGTTGGTCGAAGGATAAATATCGGCCAGGACACCGGGGAGAACCCTCCCGTTCTTTGAATAGTGCCATGGGATCTTTCGCATCCACCTGAGAGGGCAGACGGGGCCTCGGTTTAATATCCCATCTAAAAGGCAGCACCTCGGACAATACAGCATTCCTTCAGTGCAGCATTCGAACTATTTCTTATGCTAACAAATAGCTTTCTGTTCTCAATCACTGAACCATCCTTCAGTGGGACTATAGAGTTTTAAGTCAATGTCAAATCCAGGTTGAGTGCTTATTTAAAGGTATTGCAGCAGGAAGTAGGAATCAGCGATAAGGAGCAGTGATTGTTTAATGTCGGTGCTGATAACACCGGTCTCATTGTACTACTGAACACATTCACAGCAAGACCATCTCACTCCCTCAATTTCTGTCAGATCGTTTAGCCAATTCACTTGGGTCCATTTACGCTCAGAAATGATTGACTTTTGTAACCTGGGTTGGCACTGATGCTGAGATGGAGTTTCCACTGGGATGTTTGCCTTCACATTAATTAACATGTATAATTAAACACAGTGTCTACAGCCTACATTCGCTGATTCCTTACTCCAGACTCTCTTGAGCATTGGTTAATTAACATATTCATCCAACTACTAAAGCAGAAGCGAGCAGTTTTTTTTAAAAACACAGGATAAAGCTCCCTTTCACTGTCTCGTTCTGCTGTTTCCACAGGTCAGTTGCCCTCTCCTTTTTTCCTTTCAACATTTCCCCCCCCATCTCTCCTGGAAACCACACTTTACAGCCAATTAAGTACTTTTGAAGTGTTGTCATTGCTGTAATGTCAGAAATGTAGGTCATTTTAAGCGCTGTTAAACAAAAAGTGGCCTTCTCTCTCTCCATGCTATTTTCTCAATAAGTTTCAAAACTGTATTAAGAGAAGGTTATGCTGATAGGGTGAGATGAAGAGGGGAGGGAGGAGGCTCGTGTGGAACATAAACACTGGCATGGACCAGTTGGGCCGAATGGCCTGTTTCTGTGCTGGAAATTCTATGTACCTCGATGTAACTTTGATGAGTAAAGAAATTTACTAATTGCGGACATTATGAGCAACAACCATGGTCAACAGACATGGGGTTTGAGAAGGCATTTCCAGCAATCTGTTGGGTTGTCACTTACACCTCACACTGTTTCCCCGACTTACCCCTCTTTACTTTTTGGTTCCAGTCCCAGAATGCTGGATTCTGTTTATTGGAGGTGTACTGTGTGTAATCGTGAAGAACAAGCACAGTAAGACAGCTGGAGTATTTATGTTTCCCAATTATTTTAGCTATTTAGCACAGGAGGGATTTCAGGTTAATTTATTTTATGCTGCTATTAAATTAAATTTGGCCAACAAGGGGTTAACTCCGATATGGAACTTGGATTATACCCACTAGCTAGAACCAAACAAAGTAGTTGACAGAAGTGTGTTTCCCACATACCATATCAGTTTGAGACAATGGTGTTCATTAGTACATATTAGAGACTCTCAGCTGTGTAATGTTAGGGGGTGCAGTAATAATTTTGATTGGCAGTACAATGAGACAATCCTTGACATTACCAGCTGAGGGAGGGGGTCGCAGGTCAAGTTTCTTTGCTTCCTCTCCGGATGATAAAGAAGATAGTCTGCAGTCAAACAGTTAGAGAAGCAAAGAATGTTCTCTTCCTAAGTGAGTGTCAGTCAGTCAGTGAGCCGGACTAGCAAAGGGAGATTAGAACATTAACAAGGGCAGAGAGGCATAGAAACATAGAATAATAGGAGCAGGAGTAGGCCATTTGGCTCTTCGAGCCTGCTCTGCCATTCAATATGATCATGGCTGATCCTTTATCTCAATACCATATTCCCGCTCTCTCCTCATACCCCTTGATGCATTCCTTGTTATTTTCCATATTGCGAAGTGTGATATGAAATAGATCACATTAAACGATAGGAAACTGATTAGGGTAGAGGAACAAAGGGACCTTGGAGTGCATGTCCACAGGTCCCTGAAGGTAGCAGGCCAAGTAGATAAGATGGTTAAGAAGGCATACGGAATGCTTGCCTTTATTAGCCATGGCATAGAATACAAGAGCAGGGGGGTTATGCTTCAACTGTATAAAACACTAGTTAGGCCTCAGCTAGAGTACTGCGTGCAGTTCTGGTCACCACATTACAGGAAAGATGTGATTGCACTAGAGAGGGTACAGAGGAGAGTTACAAGGATGTTGCCAGGAGTAGAGAATCTTAGCTATGAGGAAAGACTGGATAGGCTGGGTCTGTTTTCCTTGGAACAGAAGAGGCTGAGGGGAGACCTTATTGAGGTGTATAAAATTATGAAGGGCCTAGATAAAGTCGATAGAAAGGACCTATTTCCCTTAGCAGAGGGGTCAAAAACCAGGGGGCACAGATTTAAAGTAATTGGTGGAAGGTTTAGTGGGGATTTGAGGGGAAATTTCTTCACCCAGAGGGTTGTGGGGGTCTGGAACTCACTGCCTGAAAGGGTGCTAGAGGCAGGAACCCTAACCACATTTAAAAAGTACTTAGATGTGCACTTGGGATGCTCTAACCTGCAGGGCTACGGACCAAGAGCTGGGAAGTGGGATTAGGCTGGATAGCTCTTTGTTGGCCTGTGCAGACACGATGGGCCGAAATGGCTTCCTTCCGTGCTGTAACTTTCTATGATTCTATGATCACATTTCAGTGAAAACTGTCATCTGTCCAGCTGTATATTCTGTGTAAATAAACCAGTTTGTTGGTCTTGTCACACTAGAGTGTTACCAATGCACCTTCTGGAGATAGATTTACTCCTGAAAATAAGGAAGAATTTATATAGCAACTTTCACATCCTCAGGTGTCCCAAAATGCTTCTCAGGCAATCAATTACTTTAGAAAGTTAGTCACTGTTCTAATGCAACCAAACATAACAGCCAATTTACACACAGCAAGGTCCCATAAACAGCAATAAGATGAATGACCAGATAATCTGTTCTTAGCGATGTTGGTCGAGGGATAAATGTTGCCCAGGACACAGGGGAAAATGTTCCTGCTCTTCTTCTCATAGTGCCATGGGATCTTTTACATCCACCTGAGAGAGCAGACTGGGCCTCGGTTTAATATCCCATCGAAAAGGCGGAACCTCGGACAATGTAGCATTCCTTCAGTGCAGCATTCGAACTATTTCTTATACTAACAAATAACTTTCTGTTCTCAATCACTGAACCATCCTTCAGTGGAACTATAGGGGCAAAAATCCGGTATTGACCATTTTGGGGCGCTAACATCGCCTGGGCGCTAACTTTAGCGCCTGGTGCTAATTAGTGCCGGCGACTGCGATATTGAGTGGTGGGATGTATAACGGGCGGCGTGTGTGACGGGCGGGATGTACAACGGGCTGGGTGTATAACGGGCGGGGTGCATGACGGGCGGGGTGCGTGACGAGCGGGGGTATAGCGGGCGGACAATCCATTATCTCCTGTTTACACCCAGCTGAAGGTGAAATAACCCTATTAGTCTCTAATTGTGTACTTGGAATAAATTGGGAAATCTTCAGCTTGAACGATGAGAATATCTACAGTAAACTTCCCTTAACTCCAGCATCACCTTGTTTAAAATAACAACCTTTAATTGAATTAACAGTAAATTCATTCTGACTAAGATGGTAATTGAGGGGTTAGTGTCAGCAAGTGAAAGGGTAGAATTAATTAATTTCAAAACCTAATTTGACCTTTTGGTTTCAAAAGAAATGAGGAGTACGTGTGATTGGCGAGCGGGGCGCTTTGGTCTGAGCTGCGTTAGAACCCATGGTCCCAGAGGCAAACTGGTTGATGGCGTCCGTCTGACAGCTGTTGAGGCTCCTGTTTAAATCCAGCTCCCAGTGGGTATGAGTTCACAATGCAAAATTGCCATTAAATTCAGCATTTATTGGCACTAATTAGGCAATCCATGCTGAGAGGCCAGAAGGAGAATATGTGTTGGAAATGCTAATCTTGTAAAGGTGCATTAGAGACATACTTCTAAAGTTTGGAGCTATGATTCATTGCTGAGGCATGTACACACAGATCTGCCTGCATGGTAGCTTGTGAGGAGGACTGTAAAGGAGTTCAGGAAGATGTAGAGAGGTTAACAGAATGACCAGA